>CM051263.1:44479582-44537082 GCA_027921565.1 Artemia sinica | reverse complement strand
CACACACACACACATTCCCCCTTTTTTAGATACAATTTGTACTAATCATATTTAAGCTACAAAAGTATAATAAGAGGCTTATGTTCAAACATACACATGAAAGAGAGAGAGAGAGGATGAATTTCATTTTCTTACGTTTTCGTTAGAAGAGCTGATCATAGCTTGTGGAGAGTCCTTGTTCGTTGTCAGGAGATCTTGTGTCATCCGAGGACTAGGGATGGTCTCCACTATATTCAAAAGTGTGTCCATAACCGTACAATCAACATGACCGGGAGACTGACTTTCATCTTTGTCTTGCACTGAATGTATTTCGTGTGACATAGATGTCCTAGGACTAGGGATGGTCTCAATCAGCCTCAATAAACTATTCATAACAGAAGGATCAACATGTCCTGGCGACTGATTCTCTGCTTCATTTTCCCTCCGATTGACTGCTCGTGGAACCTCTTTCAATTCAACAATTCTTATCTTTTTTGGTCTTTTTTATGGCCTCTTTTTGGCATCGGTCTAGAAAAAAAATAGCAAAATCAAATTATTTGCTACAGATATATATATATATATATATATATAGTCTTTTGAATCCTGAGAAAAAAAACAGTCTCAGTTTTAATTTCTAGAGGCTTGTGTTCAAACATACACAAGAAAGAGAGACAGAGAGGATAAAGAAACCTTGAAGAAAATATTTGCATAACTAAAGAAACAGCTCCTATGAGGTAATAAATAGATGCTCTTTACCATTACATAACAAACAACTTTACAACTTTACTATAATATTGCACAAGATCCTGGTATGCATAATAAAGTCTTTAGGGAGTAGTAGCTCCAATAGTATGTCCCCCCTCCTATGAGTCTCATGGAATCCAGTGGGCCCTCACTACTTTTCCTTATTTATTTTGTGTTTTTTTTTGGAGCGGGGGGCTTGAGGCTGAGTTATTATAGCAGAGTAAAACACAAAGTTAAAAAAATATTTTCCTTGCTTCTTCGAAGTAAGAAGTCCGTTTTAAATCTGCCTGGTTCTGATTTAGAGTTTGGCTCCATGTTATTTAAATGAAATTAAAAAAAGTCTCCCCCTCCCCTACTATAGTATTGCACAAGACTCAGGTATGCATAATAAAGTCTTTAGAGACTAGTAGTTCTAACAGTATGCCCCCCCCCCTATGGGTCTTGTGGAATCTAGTGAGCCCCCCCTACTTTTCCTTATTTATTTTTCATTTTTGGGGGCGCCTGGTTCTGATTTAGAGTTTGGCTCCATGTTATTTAAATGAAATTAAAAAAAAGAGAAACCCTGAAGGTATTTTAGACCGTAAAATCTTCTGAATTCCCCTTCCCTCCCCTAGTACAAAATTCACTCACTTTTTCTTCTCTGTTAATAATATACGATTAATTTTCTTTGTTTTATTGACCTCGGTGGTTCTTAATGAATTTAAATTGGTCTATAAAAAAAAGAACGAACAGGGCTCTTCAGAAAGAAAAATCATTGACGTGGCATAAATTTGACCTCAAAGCTTTAGTATTAAGTATAGTGTTACAGTGTTATAATGGAATTTTATTGAAGAAATATTGCTTAAAAGTGAAACATGAAATGGGATTTGATGTTTATTTTAGTATATTCTTGGAACAATTTATTACGAAAATGGTAAGAAGTACATATATATATATATATATTTGTTTATAAATTATATAGCCCCACTAGATATTTACTTGATAATTCAATAGCTATGAAATTTATAAATATATATTTTAATAAGACTATCTCTCTTCCACTTATATTCACTAAGCATACTAAAAAAAAACTTACCTTTTCCATCGAATCACTATAGTCCAAATTTCTTTTCTCAGACATAATTTATTCACTTAACTATTCTGCACCAGTAGAGTATTGTTAAACTAATGATAATATTATCATTGATTTCTCACCTTATATGTACGTTTCAGAAGGTCATGGGTTTCCCCCGTAGTCCCGGTTTCATATCAAGAAAAAATTAACCAATCACAATACCTATTACCCAAGAAAGATTTTCCCAAAACAGACAAATCAGTTAAGCAACTAGGTTTTCCCTTGTTTAGAAACTAATTAGGCTTTCCCAAAATTGTTCACAAACATGTTATCTAACTAGGGCTTTTCCCAAGGTCTCTGTTGACAAAAACATTTCTGGGTTTTTGTCCGTGACCTTGAACTTGGGACTCAGGGACTACGTACTCCCTATCAATGGCATATAGCGGCACTGTAAATGGAAGGACACTACCTACTGACGGCACTAGACCCTTAAGGTCCAAACCGGCGGTGCTGATCTCCGTTTCGTTGCCCTTCAGCCAGGAAGTGCAATGGGGGGCTGGGGGCCAGCCATCCTTTGCTTTCGCATTAGCTCGTTTAAATTCAAAGAGGGATCTTTTGATTGGAAATTGAAAGTTCTAGTTCACTTTTTATGAGTCAAAAGAGATTGGAGGGCACCTAGCCTCCTCCCAGCCACGCCTTTTTCCTCAAACCCATCCGATAAGAACTTTGACATAGCTCTTTCTTTAAATAGTTCAAAGACCATATAACGAAAACTCAGGGGTCAAAACAGCCCCCCAGGGCCCGAGGAAAGGTGTTGTAAGCTATGCCCTGGGGGAATATATGGTTCTTATTGAAGTGATGCTCGTAAAAAATTTAGAGATGGCTCATTTGATTGGAAATTGAAAGTTCTAGTTAAGTCTTTTAGGTTCAAAAGAGATTGGAGGGCAACTAGCCCCCCCCACGCCCCTTTTCCCGAAATGCATCCGAAAAATTTTGAGATAGCCATTAAGTTAAAAAATTCACAAAAAGTCAGATCATAAAAACTCAGGTGTCGTCACAACCCCCCAGGACCCGGGGGCAGGTGTTGTAATTTATGCCTTGGGGCATATATTGTTCGGATGAAAGGGATTCTCGTATAAACTACAGAGAGGAATCATTTGATTGGATAATGAAAGTTCGAGCTCACTTTTTAATAGTCATGTGGCGTTAAAGACTGTGGCACCTGCGGCAATAATGATCGACCGCGCTAAATGTAATGTTAAGGGGATTTACCCTGTATACCGATCGCGACAGCTACGCCGTAAGGTTTGAAGCCGTGAACTTACACCTTATAAGTTTTCTGATAGCTCCACTTGTAACGCTAAAAATTGTGGCATCAAGGACTGCGCCACAACAATGGGGAGTAAAGTAAATGGGTGACCGCGCCACTCGCTGAACGCGAGAAAATAATATATGTAACTATATAAATGTAACCTCTTTTCCTTGAGTTATCTCGAAATCGGATTCCTTAGGGAACATTACCGATGGAGACCTACGAACTAGTTACCTGCTGTGCGATTAGATACAGACACATAAATAAAACAAACACAAATAGAAAAGCAATAGTTTTATTGAGACTTACATTTAGGTGTACAACAGTGCTTCACTTCAACTGACGACAACAGAGGCAGAGATAATAATGATCAAGTCTCTACAATGACTGCATAATGATAATTCTGACAAATGAATGTTCAATAATAGTTCTGACAAATGAATCTATCGAAAAGATTATGACCACTGAATGCTCCGAAAAACAATTTTCTTCAGTATATTAAAATTATTCCTGCTTCTGCGCTCTAAGAGCTGTTTCACGATTGGCCCAACTCTTGTGAAGGGCCCGCTACCTTGTAATTATGTTTGTAAACTCACTTCTTTATGCTAACTGTCCATCCAATAATTTGTTTTAAATATTTTTGATGATTAAACATTCGTACTGCTCTTATAACTTAAACTTCCTGTGAAACTTTGTATCTAGCATTTTTTTATTGCCGAACATTCAAAACCGATTAGCGTCAATATTTGGCTGAGACTAGAATGCGGTTTTTCTTTTGCTGATTAAGAAGTTTTCTTTTTGAAACGGGATTTAAACTTAGTTAGGGGAAGTTTAATTTATGTCGGAATTATCTTTAGAAGGAAAGAATTTTATTTTTTTTGTATTTTAAATATATCACATATTACTCACGGTACAGTCAAAAGAGATCCGAGGGTAGCTAGCCCGAACCCATTTGATGAAAATTTTGAGATAGACATCTTGTTAAAGAAAATAGTTCAAAAGTCGGATAAGAAAAACTCCGGTGTCAATACAACCCCCCAGGGCACAGGGGAAGGCGTTTTTAGTTATGCCCTAAGGGCATGTAATGTTCGTATAAACTTCATTCAGGGGGCTCATTTGATTGGAAATTAAAAGTTCTAGTTTTAAGAGTCAAGAGAGTTAAACTAGCCCCCCCCCTACCCTTTTTTCCCGATGCCCATCCGATAAAATTTTTATAATAGCCATCTCATTAAAAACAGTTCAAAGGTCAGATAAGAAAAATTCCTCTGTCGACGGAACCTGCCAGGGCCCGGAGGCAGGTGTTATGATTAATGTTCTAGGGGCATATAAAGTTCTTATGAAAGGGATGCTAGTATAAACTTTGGAGAAGGCTCATTTGATTTTAAATTGAAAGTTCTTGTTCACTTTTTAAGAGTCAAAAGAGATCGGACGGCAACTAGCCCCCCCCCTCCTCCACGACCTAAATTCATTAGATAAAAATTTTGAGATAGAATTTTTTTTTAATTTTGTTCAAAGTTCTGATAACAAAAAACTCCGGTGTTGACACAGCCCTCCAGGCCCCGGGGGTATGCGTAGTAAGTTATGGCATGGGGGTATATATGGTTGTTATGGAAGGGATGCTCGTATAAAATTCCTATAGGGCTCATTCGATTGGAAATTGATAGTTCTAATTCACTTTTTAAGAGTCAAAAGTGATTGGAGGCCAGGTAGCCTCCCCCGCAATCCATTTATTTTTTTCCCAGAGGCACTTCATATAGAAGGGGTCATTGTATTAACTTCAAAGGGGGCTCATTCGATTAGAAATCGAGAGTTCTAGTGCTCTTTTTAAGAGTCAAATGTGATCAGAGGGCAACTGCCCCCCCCCCCAAGCCCTTCTTTCCCAAATACATCTGATAAAAAAAATTTGAGGTAGCCATTTTGTTAAAAATAGTTCAAAGATCATATAAAAAAAACTCCTTTACGTATGATCATTTCATTAAAAATAGTTCAAAGATCAGATAAGAAAACTCCTGTGTCAACCCCCCCCCCAGGGCCGGGGACGGCGTTGTAAGTATTGCTCAGGGGGCATATATGGTTCTTATGGAAGGTATGCTCGTATAAACTTCAGACAGGGTTCATTTTAGTGGAAATTAAAACTTGTAGTTCATTTTCTCAGATTGAAAAAAGATCAGAGGCAGCTAGCCCCTCCCGCCCTCCGCGCATTTGGGTGTATCGGATGAATAAACCCATCCGATAAAAATTTCAGTTGACCATTTTGTTAAAAATAGTTCAACCATCAGATATTAAGACTCCAGGGTCGACACAACCCCCCCAGAGCCCAGGGATAGGCATTGTAAGGTATACTCTGGGGACATATATGGTTCTTATAGAAGTGATAATCGTATAAACTTCAGAGAGGGCTCATTTGATTGAAAATAGAAAGTTCTAGTTCGCTTTTAAAGAGTCAAAAGAGACCAAAGCTTAATCTAGTCCCCCGCGCCCTTTTTCCCCAAACCCATTCGATAAATATTTTGAGATAGCAATTTTGTTAAAAATAGTTCAAACATCAGATAATAAAAACTCCGGGGTTGACACAAACCCATTTTTTCACTTTGATATTATTACTTTGATATCAGTTTTGCTACTTTGATGAATATATATTTTTTTTTTAATTTGATTTTGAAATAAGGTATTTTTAAAAACTTGAAATTTTTTTGCAATCAAAAATGAACAAAAATTAATTAAAAAAAAACTTTCCGAATAATAAGTTTTTTAAAGAAAAGTAAAGGCCATTTTAAACTTTAGCTCAGAAGATACAAATACCTTTTAAAATTCAAACTCAAAAACGACCAGAAATTACTATTAAAGAATAAATGAAACGAACAGAAATTAAATAAACAATCATAGCAAAAACATACAACCAATAATAATATAAATGAATAAACAGATCTTAAAGCGAGTAATGCTTAGATTGAATGTGAATATCAAGCTTAAAACGAAAATAAATATTTTCCTATTGAAGTATAAATGAAACTTAAAACGAACATTAAATGAACAATCAATGCAAACAAACACACAATAGATATTAATGTAAATTAACAAATAAATCATAAAACAAATTAAACTTAAATTGAATATGCAACTCAAGCTTGAAACGAACAAAAATCACCACAAACAAGAGTTTGTGTATGACCTCCTTCTCTCACCATAAAAGTCTAAAACCTACTGCGTCATTGGTGTTTTACTGAAAACTATATGTGTCTTGAACAGTCTTGGAAAGTATAAACAATATCAAATTGAATATTTGATGTATAATGATATTAATTGTCGAAAGATCCATCAGTTCAAGAATTTATTTCACTGTATTGTATTTTTATTTTTCAATACTGTAAGAACTGGAAAAGAAAATATTTGTAATATAATCCGTTTTCAGTTAACCGCCAATGACGCAGTAGGCTTTTGGTTTTTATTTACAGTTAGGAAAGGAGGCAGTATCCAAACAGTTGTTTGTAGGGAAACTATATTCGTCTTGAACAACTTTAAAAAGAGCTAATAAATTAAACTGAATATTTGATGCATAATGAAATTGATTGCTGAAAGCTCATCAGTTCAAAATGTTACTATAATTTTAATGTTTATTTTCAATAATAAGTACAAAAAAAATATTTGTCATAAAATTGGTTTTCTTTTTTCAATAACATTGGTTAAAATCGGTATTTCTTTTTTCAATAACAGCACTTTAAAGTTTCAATTTTATTATCAAAGCTGTTCATGAGGTATTAATAATTTGCTATTTCAATAACCCAAAAGTTACGACTCCACCCTCCGAGCTTCTTTTTCTTGTTCTTGCTTTCTCTTCTTCTTGCTTTTCGTTCTTGCTTCCTCATCTTCTTATTTTTCTTCTTCTTGCATCCCTTTTCCGGCTTCTTGCTTTTCTGTGTCTTCTTCCTCCTTTTTCTTCTTTTTCTTGCTTCGGCTTCTTCTTCTTCTTGCTTCTTCATTTTTCTTGCTTCTTCTTGCTTTTTTATTTTTCTTGCTTCTTCTTTTCTGCTTACTTATTCTTCTTGCTTCTTATTTTCTTCCTTTTTTCTTCGTGCGTCTTCTTTTTCTTCTTCGTGCTTCTTCTTTTTCTTCTTCTTCCTTCTTCTTCTTACTTCTCCTTGCTTCTTCTTCTTACTTTTCACTCTTGCTTCCTCTTCTTCCTGCCTCTTTTTACTTCTTGCTTGTTTCTCTTCTTCTTGCTTCTTCTTCTTTTTGATTCTCCTTCTTACTTCTTCTTGCTTTTTCTTTTTGTTTATTCTTCGTGTTTCTTTTTTCTTCTTGCTTTTTTCTTATTATTCTTCTTTTTGTTCTTCTTGCTTCTTTTCCTTCTTCTTGCTTCTTTTTGTTCTTCTTGCTTCCTCTTCTGTTTACTTCCTCTTCTTCTTGATTCCTCTTCTTCTTGACTCCTTTTCTTCTTGTTCCCTCTTCTTCTTCTGTTTCTTCTTAGAGCTTCCTCTTCTTTGGCTTCTTGCTTTTGTTTGCTTCTTCTTCTTCTTGCTTGTTCGTTTTCTTGCTTCTTCTTCTTCTTCCTTCTTCTTCATTCTTCTTTTTTCTTCTTCTTCTTTCTTGCTCGTTCTTCTTCTATTTCTATTTCTTCTCCTTTTTTCCTTCTTCGTTTTCTTCTACTTTCTTCTTCGTTTTCTCTTTTCTCTTTTTTTCTCTTCTTTCTTCTTTTTCATCGTTTTCTTGCCTTTTATTCATGTTATTCTTGCTTCTTTCTCTTCTTCGCCTTCTTCTCTTGCCTCTTCTTCTTCTTACCTCTTTTTCTGCTTCTTATAGCTTTTTCTTCTTCTTCCTCTTCTTTCTTCTTCGTGCTTCTTCTTCCTTTTCTTCTTCCACTTCTTTCCTTTTTATTTTTATATTTTTTATTATTTTTCCTCCTTTTTATCTTCTTCCTCTTTTTCTTCTTATTCTAATTTTAAAAATTTTGAACTAATCTAAAAAGGCAATTCAGCGTACCAAGTTCACTCTTATGCCTCTTTTTTTTAGTTTCTTAAAAAAAATAGTTTGCGGGGCAAATTTCTCCCCCATACGGATTTCTTAGCTTTTACAGCCAGAATATTTTTGCAATTTCTGTTAAATTGGAAATTATTATTAAATTTAACATAGTTTAATTTCTCTGAATCCAGGTTTTTTAATGTCACTTTCGAATAGATCTCTCAGTTTTCTTAACTGTAAACAAAAATTATACAGTCAAAACCCTTTAGTTGTGTAAAACCACAGCAATCTAGTAAAAGGCGAACCATAGCCCACTGTAACCAAAAGTTGAAAATCGCGTTTTCAAAAAAAGCTTTCAGATGAAAAAAATTGCCATTTAACATTGATTCAAGAATGGTAACTATTATTTCGGCTAAATAGACACAAATTAAATTAAACACAGTTTCATTTTTGTAAATCCAGGTTTTGTGATGCCATTTTCCACTAGATCTCTCAATTTTCTTAATTATAAACAAAAACTATATAGTAAAAATCCTTTAGTTGTGTAAACCCACTGCAGCCAAGTAAAAGGCAATCCACAGCCCACAGTAACCAAAACTTAAAAATTACGTTTTGAAAAAAAAAAATCTGCCGGATGGGACAAAATTGCCATCTAACACTGATTCAGGAAGGGTAAATATTATTTCGGCTAATCTTAAAAGTAAAAGTTTATTGTCAAAATCATGGTTACGGCAAGTGCTGCAATCTATTAAGACGCAAAGCACAGTCCATAGTAACCAAGTCCATAGTTTTACGCTTGGACGATTATTTGACTTCATTGAAACTTTTTCAACAATTTTGAATCCTGACACAAATAGTATTTTTTTAATTTAATTTTATACTTCCTCAAGTTGACCAGAAAAAATAAAACTTAATATCATTCCCAAAAGATGTTATCTATGCTCTTTGACAACCTAGATACACCTACAATCTATTTATTTATTTAAAATGTAAGAGCAGAAGCAGTAATAGTAGTTGCCCGAAACCTTCAAATTAATGCTCCCAGTCGTTCTCGATATTGCTGAAATGTCTTATTAGCAACCGCAAACACAATGTCTTTTGGTTTAGTTTTGAAGTAGCATTGAGTTATATAACATCATGGGCCAAATGCATAATTGTGGGGGTTGACATGCCCAATATCCCTAAAGACATAGTTGCTGGACCATACTAATATGCTGAACAAAATAGTTGTCTTAAAAATTTCACTGGATGTGTTTGGGAAATAAATCGGCTCGAGAGACGGACTAATTGCACTCCAGTCACTTTTTACTCTTCGAAAGGCCACTAGAACTTTTAATTTTTGAATCGAATTAGCTAATTTAAATGTTTCAGTGATATTTCTAGCTACTATAGAGTATTGCTGCTTATGATATTGCTTATATGCCTTTTTGATAACCTGCATTTATATAGTTTTTTCGTTTAATTGGAACGCCCCATAAACACTTCTTAGAAGTCTGACCTTAATGCTCTTAGCGTCATTAGTTACAGTACCTGTAGTTGTAGTATTAAAAGTATACACATAGTGCCTTCTGGCTAGTTCAAAATCCCCCACAACTTACTCTTAAAGGTCTAAGTTAATTATATAAGTTATCCTTGAGATACTGCTTTGTCACCTTTTTGAAAGTCCACATGCTCAAAGTTTATTTGATTTAGTTCCACGTCCGCCTAAATATTTCTTATATTTGATTACTGAAGACATTGTTATATTCTCTTTGGATTATTGGTTACAAAATGGCTATCTCACGATTTCGATCGAACGTGTTGGGGGAAAAGAGGATATCAGGAAGGGGGGTTCTTTTCTCTCCATTACGCTTGACTCTTAAAATGGAACTAGAACTATGCCTTTCCAACCAAATGAGACCACATCTTCATAAGAAACCTTACATGCCCCGGGGGCATAACATACAGTGCTTACCACCATACCCTGGGGGGGGGGTTGTCAACCCTAAAGGTCATTTTATGTGATCTTTTGACTGTTTTTGACCAGATAGTTATCTCAAAATTTCTATCCGATGTAATTGGGGGAAATATGACGTGGGGGTATGGCTGCCCTCCGATAAATTTGACTCTTCAAATGGCACTTCAACTTCCAATTTCTAATCTAATGAGCCCCCTCTGAAGTTTATACGACCACTGTTTCCATAAAAACCTTAAATGCTCTCGAGGCCTAGCTTACAACCCTTGCCCTAAGGACTACGAGGGGGCTGTCAACCTCAAAGACAAAATTTCTGGACTTTTAAACTACGTCAAACAAAATAACTATCTCGAGATTTTGAATGCAAGTGTTTGGGGAAATGATGAGCGTGGGGGGGGGATGGTTGCCCTCTAATCACTTTTGACTATTAAAGATGGCACTAGCCCTTTCAATTACCAACCGAATGATCCCTTTTCAAAGTTTTTACGACAACAAATGGTCATCTTAAACTTTCTATCAGATGCGTTTTGGGAAAATACAACGTGTGTACTTAGGGGGGAGGGTATTTGCCTTCTCATCATTTTGACGCTTAAAAAGAGCAATATAACTTCTGATTACCAATCCCATGAGCCCTCCTTGAAGTTTATACGACCCACCACCGTGGGGGCATATAAAAACCTTATATACCCCTAGGGCGAAACTTACAACCCATGCCCTGAGAGCTATGAGAGGGGTCATCCTCAAAGACATAGTTTCTGGACCTTTCAACTATGCTGAAGAAAATGGATATATCAAAAATGATGATTGGATGTGTTTGGGAAAATGATTGTTGTACGGGGGGGGGGAGGCTGGTTGACCTCCAATTACTTTAGACTGTTAAAAAGGCCAGTAGAACTTCTGATTACCAATCAAATGCAATAAATAAAATTAAGATGAAAAGTAAAAATTAAAACATCTAAGATTAAAAAATTAATCAAAATTAAAAAATAACGGGAGAAAAATACAAATTTTATCGTTGTCTACACAGCCGCCCAAAAATTGAACGAAGCGGAAGAATGTTTCCAGTGTCCGCCGGACCTCATATCAATAGACTTTTTTTTGGGGGGGGGGATGGAAACATGGGATATTGGAGTAAAACTCCGAGGTTTATACGACCACCCTTTCTATAAAAAAAACCTTATATTCCCCAAGGACACAACTTACATCCCTTGCTCTGGGGGCTGTGGGGAGGGGGTGACATCCTCAAAGTCATAATTTCCGGACCTTTAAACTACGCTGAACAAAATTGGATCCGTTTGGAGAAGTGATTGACGTGGGACGGGGGGACTGGCTGCCTTCCATGAGCTATTTTTGAAGTTCCTATGACATTTCTTTCTATAAGAAGTCCTCTGGTCTAAGAAAAAACCAAACAATATATTGCGCCCAGATCGTTCTTTACTTAGGCTGCGCTATCGCACCGCCTACGACATTTTGTCATGAGATTTCAATTATATAGCATTGGAAGTGCCAATTAGACCAGGTAAGCCCCCTCCCCTAAAATTCAGGCTATGAACACCCATGCAACCCAGTAAAGCTTCAGGGGAAGTTTCTTTTATGTTCTTTCTTTTTTTTTCCCTCCGCTGCTAGATGGTTATTGAAACATCTTAGAGAGCTGTTTAAAGGCTCATTTTAAAGAAAATTCCTGCACCTATCGCCTTTTCTGATTAACAACAAATATTTTTTAAAATAAAATCAATTATTTTATGAAACTTTATTTTTGTATGAAATTTAATGATCGTGGTTGCAGTGGTATCTGTAATTGGGGCTGCACGATTTCCAAGAAGAAGAAAAGAATAAGAAAGAAAATCTCTTTACCGTCTGGTTCCATTTTGCTGGTCTTTTGCTATCCTAGTTTAAAATCATGGTTTCAGCTGTAGCTGCAACCCATTAAAATATCAACCAGAGCCCAGAGTATCCAAAAGTTAAAAATCTTGTTTTGAATAAACCGTAAATTAGAAAAAAATCGCCACCTGACAGTGATTTAAGAATAGTAACTATTTTTCGGTTTAGTTCAAAAATGAAAGTTTATAACGAAAAGAAAAGTGTGGTGTCTTTGAAAAAGGAATCATATCCCTTGAAATTGGCGTTTGATCGAAACCAAAACTCAAAATTGGAATCAGTGTGGTCGAAAACCTTATAAAGGAGAATTACAGTCCCCCACCTTCAAACAAGGAAAATCACTTTGTGGTATTTATAACAGTAATCTCTCTTTTCTTTTTTTCACCGGGGCTAGCGGGCTATCAAAAGATCATAGAGATATGTTTAATAGCTTATTTTAAAGGAAATTGCTACATCTAGTTGCTTTTGTAAGTAAGAAAAAAATTATTTGTAAAATTAGATTAATTTAAAAAAAAAAAACTGTATTTCGTGCACAAGAGCTTCATTGCAGCGATACCTGCAAAGTCGTATAAGACCAATGCGGCCGATTCTTAAATTTAACTTTAATGGACAAAATGTGAGCAATGTTTAATGGCTCATTTAAAAAGAAATTGCTATATATAGTGCCTTCTATTATCAAAAAATCATAACTTGTTTAATTATAAAAATTCTAAATGAATGAAAACATTCTTTATGGTACAAAAAACACTTATCTTTTGACAATCTAGTAGAATACAAATATTTTTTTTAAACTAGTTTCTCTGGGTTATGATGGAATATTTGAACGACGTCGCTGCTTTATTCCCTGTGGTTCGTTTTTTAATATTCTAATTGAGGATATTAAAAGACGAGTTAGTGGTAGCTAGCAACCCAGTAAGAGACGATCACGTCCTATACTAAGAAATACAATAGCCCATAGCTCTTAAAAATAGAGTCAGATGGAAACACAAAGGATACTATTAGAATTGCCTTGTACAAAACCACTATATAGGAAACTCACAGTCCCTTGGCTTGAACAACAAGGAAAATCCATTGGCTTGAAAAACAAGAAAAGTGGCTTGAACTACGATATTCTGCATCGACGGCACCTTTTTTTCATTTTCTCCTAAGATAGCTAGGTACCGGATAATCTTAGACAGCTGTTTGATAGCTCGTTTTAGAGCAAATTGCTACATCTAGTGCCTTTTATAATCAAAAAAATAGTTTCAAAAATAAAATTAATTTTTAATGAAAAACTACATTTTTGTACAACGCTGGAGTAGCAGCTGTTATAAACATCTTCTTGCATACCTAGATCGAAATAGGATATTTAACATTATAAAAAGCATAGATATAATTGTATGAAATGTAACAATTTTTTTTAGGGTTTTAACATAAAATTTGTTTTGTCAATTGATATAGCCTAAGACTAATTCCTGAAAATTTTAAATGAAATAATTTTATTTCACCTCCTCGAGCCAAACTATTTTGGTTTAGCTCCTAAAGTGAGCGTCTCTATAATGTTGTGCTATATTTCCATAGAAATAGAAAATATTTTATTTTAATTTTCAGTTCAGAATCGTTAAACGTATTATAATAATAATAAGTTATTTATAACCCACAGCACAAACAATTTGAAAAATAGTGGAGTAAGGAGAAAAACGAAAGAAAAAATAAACACACACAGAACTTAAAGTAAGATAAACAAATAAAAAGAAAATTCAGCGAAACAAACGAATGAGACCATGGTCAGGAGACAGTTTTTCATAGGTATTTGGAGACTTCTTTTATATGTAAATCACGAAGTTTTTCACTTATATCAGGTGCGTTTGTTTCACACCTGATATTGTATAAAAATACAATCTTCTTCTTGCTTCCTCTTCTTTTTGCTTCTCCTTCTTACTTCTTCTTGCTTCTTCTTGCTTTTCTTTTTGTTTATTCTTCGTGCTTCTTTTTTCTTCTTGCGTTTTTCTTATTATTCTTCTTTTTGTTCTTCTTGCTTCTTTGCCTTCTTCTTGCTTCTTTTTGTTCTTGTTGCTTCCTCTTCTGTTTATTTCTCTTCTTTTTGCTTCCTCTTCTTCTTGACCTTTTCTTCTTGTTCCCTCTTCTTCTTCTGTTTCTACTTATAGCTTCCTCTTCTTTTTCTTCTTGCTTGTGTTTGCTTCTTCTTCTTCTTGCTTATTCGTTTTCTTGCTTCGTCTTCTTCATCTTCATTCTTGTTTCTTCTTCTTCTTATTTCTTGCTCGTTCTTCTTTATTTCTTTTCCTTTTTTCCTTCTTCGTTTTCTTCTGCTTTCTTCTTCGTTTTCTCTTTTCTCTTTTTCCTCTTCTTTCTTCTCCTTCATCGTTTTCTTGCTTTTTCTTCATGTTATTCTTGCTTTTTCCTCTTCTTCGTCTTTTTCTCCTTGCCTCTTCTTTTTCTTCTTCTTGCCTCTTCATCTTCTTGATTCTTCTTCTTCCTCTTCTTGCCTCTTCTTCTTTTTCTTTTCTCTTCTTCTTTTTCTTGCCTCTTCTTCTTCTTCTTCTTCTTCTTACCTCTTTTTCTGCTTCTTATAGCTTTTTCTTCTTCCTCCTCTTCTTTGTTCTTCGTACTTCTTCGTCCTTTTCTTCTTCCACTTCTTTCCTTTTTATTTTTATATTTTTTACTATTTTTCCTCCTTTTCATCTTCTCCTCTTTTTCTTCTTATTCTAATTTTAAAAGTTTTGAACTAATTTAAAAAGGCAATTTAACGTACCAAGTTCACTCTTATGCCTCTCTTTTTTAGTTTCTTAAAAAAAATAATTTGCGGGGGTAATTTCTCCCACATACCGATTTTTTAGCTTTTAGAGCCAGAATACTTTTGCAATTTCTGTTAAATTGGAAACTATTATTAAATTTAACATAGTTTAATTTCTCTAAATCCGGGTTTTGTAATGTCACATTCGACTAGATCTCCCATTTTTCTTAACTATAAACAAAAATTATACAGTCAAATCAATTAACTTCTCACAATTTTAAATTGATTGCAAATTTGTCCTCTTTGGGGTAAAGTGGTAGTTTGGTGCCATAAAATGGCAGAAAACTAGACTTTCCTCTGGCCCAACGTGTATGGTCATTTAAAAAAGAGCTTTCAATTTACGTTTGAATGAGCTCCCTCCCAATTATCTTGGACATTCGCTTTGATACAATCACCCCTGTGAAAAACAAAACAAAAAAACATGCATCGACGATGTTTCTTCTGAAAAAAAGAAGCGAAACTCCACATTTTGAAGACTGGAGCTTGAAACCTCTATCGGAGAGTTCTCTGAAATGATTTTTTTTATTAAGGGATTTTCAATAAGATCGCTCACATTTCTGGGGGTGTTCCCCTTTTTTTCAAAAAACTGGGCAAATTTTCTCAAATTTTTAGTTGTGGGTGGGTAACAATAAACTGAAATAATTTTATATATTTAGAATCAGCATAAAAAGCCAATACTGTCGGTTTAGCAATTGTCAAGAGAATTTCATGTTTAGTTTTGGTGGATATTCACCCAAGTCACTTTTTACTTCCAGTTTTTTTTATCACAAACTATTTGATAAGATTCTCCTGTGACAAAAATTGTTTATACCTGTTCATTTTATTTAGTTGAATAGGCTAATGAAAAGAAAGAGGATCAGTTTGACAGCTAGATAGTAAGTTTAAATTTAGTTTTTTCTTTCGCTGTTCTGTAAGTTTTTAAATGTCTGAATATAAAAGGGATTTAAGTTCGAGGGGGGGAATTGTCCTGTTATGAATGAGGTACATTTTACATGGCCGGTATAAAATCAAGACGTGGTATCTATGCAGGCAGGATGATTTTTGAGTATCTCTACTCTTTCTGTAAACTATTCTAAGGAGTAGGAAATTGCATAAAGATAAGTCTACATCTGTTATAATCTATGGAAGCAATAAATCTTTCTGTAATTTTGGTTTGAATCAGATTTTCTTTTAAGATTATATGCATAATAATTACATATATTATTGATTAAACTAAGCGATCCTTTGCCAGGAACTTTTGTTTAAAATTTACTGTATTTTGTTTCATTTTGTATGGAATTTAATTGCTCTTTTTATTTGAGAGTTTTTCACTAAAAGTATTTAAAAATAAACTTATTCCCACAAAAATAAATATCCTGAAATACATTTCCTGTCCCCCAACCATCACTGGTATTTTGGCGTCTGCCCGCCTGGAAGATTTTCTGCTGGTGCCCTTGCTAAATAAGTGTATTCTTTCCTGTCAACGTTTTATCAAACGTCCTTACGTTGTTTTTTAATTGATCCTTTCTCTTTTTTAAATTTCTAGTTTTTCTCACTTTGACTAAAGGCTAATACTGAGAAGGAAACAAAATTCTACATATCTGTCCGCTTTTTACCTTTTTTGCGATTTTGTCCTTTAAAATCAGGTGAGAGCTTGAAACCCTGCTATTCAAATTTTGCAGTCAAGTTAAGGACCGCTTTCTAAACCCGTTTGTATTCATCAAAAGATAACCGCCCCATTTTTGCACAGTAAAATCTCTTCTGCATAGCTAATTTTCGGCTTTCATATCGTCCAGCCTTAATAGCCCATAACTCCCCAAAATAATGTCAGATCCAAACAAGAAGTAGACTATTAGAACCGCCTTGTTTGAAACCCCTATATAGGAAACATACCGTCCCTTGGCTTGAATAACGAGGAAAATCTATTGGCTTGAAAAACAAGCCAATCGATATAGTTATTAGAGTCAATATAATTATTTTAAATTTGGATTATGTAAATGTCAACTGTATCAAGGTTGTGTATACTAGGAAATATAATAGTCCATAACACTTAAAACTAGAGTCAGATCGAAACACAAAGCATACTATTAGAATAGCCTTGTCTGAAACCCTACGTAGGAAACTTACAGCTCCTTGGCTTGAATAACGAGGAAAATCTATTGGCTTGAAAAATCCACTAACAAATTGCTCCGAATAGGGCAGCCCCAACCTCATGGGTGCGCGCAGAGCCCACCCCAGGGTTTCTTATTCAGAACCCAGGCCTAGGGACAGTTGGGCTTGCGACCCTCCTCCTGAAAATAATTGCAATGAAAAGAAACGCAACTCAAGCCTCGGATCTTATTGGTTTTAATTTTTTACGACCTCGGCACGCCCCTGGACATCCTTTGAACCTTGCTGACCAAGGTGGGTTGAGAATAGCCACCTGGAACGTTTTAACCATGAATAAGCCAGGATCCAAAGACCTTAAGATGTGGGATTAACATGCTTGGAATGACAGAAACACATTTGACGAGAACAGGCGATGAAGAAATCGCCAGTACAGGTCCCAGGATGATTTGGTCAGGGCAAACCTCTAGTAGAAGCAGCGGTGTAGGCATGCTCCTAAATAAGAAGGCAAAGAAATGCCTCATGTCCCACAACCCAATATCGGATAGACTACTCACTGATCGCTTTAACCACAAGCATGGGAAGATGTCGGTTATTGTGTGCTACGCACCAACGAATGTCTCCCCAGAGGTCAAAAAAGACAATTTCTACGTCTGCTCTATCCCGGATTTCCCCTCATGATGTTTTGGCTGTGATGGGCGATTTCAATGCAACTATATCGAACCCCAGCGGAGCTTTTAAATCTGTAGTTGGACCGGTTACCCCTGACTCGTTGAATGAAAATGGGACCAGACTCCTCCAGCTGTGCGATATGCACGAATTGGTCATTACCAACACCCTGTTTCACAGGAAAGACATCTATAAGGCAACATGGTATAGCAACGATGGGCGAACGCGGAAGATGATTGGCTATATCATAGTCAACCAAAGATGGCGCTCATCACTTACAAATTGTAGAACATATCGTTGCACTGAGATATGGAATACAGACCATTGATTAGTTGCTGGGAACTTCCACCTGCGTCTTAAAGCCCAGCCTTCAGAACGGCGCCAGCCAAAATTAGACACCCAGAAACTAAAAATTGAGGTATTCCACCTAAAGTACTCAGTTGAAATTCAGAACAGGTTTGAATGCCTGGATACACTTGTTGACCCGGACACGTCCTGTCAGACTTATAAAAAGGGTATACTAGAGGTTGCCACTAATACCGTCGGTCGTATGATTATTCAAAGAAGCCCTGGCTATCGCAAGAAGCACTGCAAATCATTGAACAGCGCTGGAAAGTGCGGTTGGCCGGAGATATGGCCTCCTACAGACGGCTAAACGGGATTAGAAACAATATTATTCACCGTGATAAACAACAATTTGTTGATAAAAAAAAGCTGAAGAGCTAGAAGATCCAGCACGAAAAGGTGACGTCACGTAGCTTTTCAAGCTTGTCAGAGATCTTAGCGATGGGAGATCACCAAAGATAGGCGCAGTTAAAACCGTCTCTTGCAAAATGCTCGAAGATGGAAACGCGTAACTTGATCGATGGAGGGAGCACTTCGCAAAGCTATTAAACGCCGAAAGAATCGTCGTTGACCCCAACCTAACTACATCCACTTAGCAAACAACATATAAAATATACCAGAGCCTGATCCTTCCTCGGTAGAAGAAATACAAAATGCCCTGTGGAGAATGAAGAACAACAAGGCACCAGGAACCTGCAGGATCACCGTCGAGCTGCTAAAGTTTGGAGGACTGGCAATGCTACTTTGGCTGCACATGCTGTTCTCCCTCGTCTGGTCAACCGAATTGATACCTGAAGAATGGAAGGAAGGGATAATCATTCCTCTATGGAAGCGGATTTAGCCGTAGCGATTGCTCGAATTACAGAGGAATCACCCTCCTGTCAGTGCCTGGTAAACTATTCACCATGACGTTGCTTGATAAGAGTATCCAGTTCATTCGTAAGTGCCACCGGATTCAGCAAGCAGGTTTCATGCCCAACAGATCCACAACCGAGCAGATATACACTATTCGACAGGTCATCGAGAAAGCCCACGAGTTCCAGCGCACAGCATATATTGCATTTGTTGACTTTAAAGCAGATTTCGACTCGATCAACCGTGAGTCCCATTGGCAGATAGTAAAACGAACGGGACTCCTGATAAATATTGCCACCTGTTCAAGGCGCTCTACACTGGTACAAAAAGCTCCGTCTAGGCTAATGGTCGCCGAAGCCCACTATTCGAGATAGATACTGGTGTAAGGCAAGGCTGTGTTGCTGCCCCTGAACTTTTAAACGCGGTGATTGATTATGTCATGGATCGAACCACGAATCGGCTCCAATTCGGACTGCAATATGGCGATAAAGTCCTAGCCGATTGCGACTTTGCAGATGATATTGCCCTGATATGCACTTCTGCAGTTGAACTCGAGGCAGCTCTCAATAGACTGTCGGAAGAAGCCCTGAAAGTGGTACTACATATTAGCTGGCAGAAAACAAAATTAATGATTCATCAACCCGGCAGGAAATTCCGCCAACTAACCATCATTCAACGTTTTAGGGCACACTATCGAAATTGTCAAGTCTTTTAATTACCTTGGATGTGTCGTCTCGGATAACGAATCAATTGAAATGGAAGTCCTGTCGCGCATTGTGAAAGCTGCGTCTATTATGGCTCGATTATGCCGTTCCTTGTGGTCAAAGCCCAATATTAGCCGAAAAAACAAAATGCGGATCTACAACACGACCGTAATGCAAGACCTTATCTACGGTGTTGAAACTTGGCCGGCACCTGCTTCTGTTCGTGATGCCATAGATGTGGCCCAAACAAACTTCTTAGGACAAATCGAAGGGATCAAGTGGTACGACTTCGTCTCAAACACCAGATTGCTGACACTAACGGATCAGACCCCCAACTCTCGTCAGCTCGCCATAAGAACTATGCGGTGGTTTGGCCACTTAATTTGCATGCCAGAAGAAGCACCTGCCAGCATACTTTTCAATTTTGATCCTCCTCAACATGGCTGGAAGCGCCCCCATGGAAGACCCCGGTTCAGATGGGGGGACAGCCTTACCCAGTACTTCTCCGTGATCGGTGCCGATCACCAAAAAGCAGTCACGTTTGCAGAGGACCGTTCGGAATGGAGGCAGAGTCTCATCTCTCTCTACGCTGGACCACCAGCAGGAGCCTTAAGTAGTTGAAAAACAAGATAAGTGGCTTGTACTGTGATATTCTGCGTCGACGGCATATTTTTTTCCGTTAAAAAGTGGCCTGAGGGCAACTGTCCTTCTCCAAAAGACTATTTTTGACAATTCTTTTTCACTAGCCAGTTTTTACTTGAAAGCTTTTTTTTAATTTTAAGTTACTGCTTGTCATGGTTCGTTCTTTGCTATTATTATGTATCCTTCATTACTCTAACGTTGTCAAAATCCGCTTCTAACATTGGATTTTTTCCAAATATCTATCAAATCTTCTTGGGCTTCGTTAATAAATTTTTAATATAATGAACCCCTTGCGAAGTTTCTACGGAAACGCCTTCCATAAGAAGTGCCTTGGTAAGAAAAAACAAATAAACAAATAATACATTAAGCCCACTTCACTCTTCAATTGAGATTTCAATTTCAACGACCCATGCATTTGAGCGGTGCTTCTTAAAGCAAATTATTCTTCTTTTTTTCTGTGAGGTGCTGAAACAGCATAGGGAGATTTTTATATGCTCGTTTGAAAGGAAGTTGCTACATCATGTATCTTTTATAAGCATTAAAAACGTAGCATTAAAATAAACTGTGACTTTTGTGAACAACTGCATCTTCATATGTAAGATTGGTTAGCCCCCTGCGATACGGCAATCCCCCAGGGATTGCCTGAATCCCTTGAATTGGTTATTCACACTACAACTTTATTAGATCCAACTGAACTAGTTGACAATTATCGTTCAAGAAACGCCACCTTTTATTTTATTACTTTTATTTACTTTTACACTACTTTTAGTATTACTTTTATGCTACTTTGATTTTATTAGCATGTCGGTCTTAGATGTTGTCTTGCACTAGATATTTATCAAATGATTTTCTAAAATAAAGACAGATTTATCTAGCATATTTCAATTTCATGCAATCTTCTAATAAAAATTGGGAAATGAAATAGTAGTAAGTAGCTTGAAAATGTGTTTGGAGAGTATAGTTAAGGCTCTGAACCCGTTCCTGGATATTTTAGTCCCCTAGATCTAAAACTTTTGGAAATAGCCTAGTAAAAGCATCTTGAGCTTTGGCCATTCATTTGCAAATGAGAGCCCGATAAAACTAATCTATCATGCTATGATAAATCTGCATGAAATTATTACTACATGAATTTAAAAAAAGAATAGTTCTTGAAGGGTTTGTTCTTGCTGGCATAGAAAAAGCTAAAGCAAAGAGCCGGATAAACAAAATTAAGCATTAGCCAACTTGGAGTTGGACTACAGAAGGTATATACTTGTTTGCTCATCTTTTATATATGCATTGTTTTTATTTCCTCTTTCCTGCTTTTCATTTATGGATCCTGCTGGGGAGGTGGATATCTTGCTTCACAGTTTGTTACTATTGCACAGAAGACCCTCCCTACAAGAGGGGATTCCGGAGGAACAAAGATAAGTGAATGAATTATATAAGATTAAAAGTAATTACCAAAGATAAATTTAAACGTTTGGACCGTTTATATAATTCATCAAATGAATGCACACAATTTAGATTTGTTTACAAAATGACGTTAAAAAAACACTGACAAACAAAACGTAGTAAAGGAGCTTATGCTTCAATTCAACGAAATTTGGCATAAAATTGTAAAATAAAGGGTTTCTTGAAGAATGAAAAAATTAAATTAATTCAAGCATTTCTGTTTAGATCAACTATTGCAAAAGCCTTGCAGTACATAGCTGATATCTGTTTTATCCTCCAAAAAGAATTTTTGATCATTTCTCAACATTGAGTAATGATTTTGCTATTATGGGGAAAATTCGTTACAGACCTTTTGGTTTAGGAGAACGCCGTAGCTTGGTGACTCAATATCCTTTTTCTTGTTTGAAAAAGTAAAGCTATCCTGACTAGCTAATTAGACAAGGGTCATTCCTGCCAAAATCTTTCAATATAAATCGATTTTATATTTTTTGTATAGTAGAAATAAAATATACTGCATTTTGGCAGTTGTAGGTGCTAAATCCGCAAATCTTTTTCTTGAAGTTGTACGAGTTCGCAAGACTTCTTCCAAAGTCTATTTGCCATTTCAATGTCATCAACGACACGAGAATACCATGAACTTTCCTGAAAATTAAAATGTGCATAAGAAACCAGAAAAACCAAAAAATTTACATATTCAAACTAATTTTTAGAGTTCCTAGTAGATCCAAAGGTAAGACAACGTCAACAACATAGTGGACAATGGAACCCTTGCAATAAAATAAAGGAGTCCTTCAATTGGCAAACCATTATTAATTTACATAATAAAATAGGGACTTGGCAAGTTAAAAAATTGCATAAGAAACGAAACTGTAAATTGACGCTTTAATTATAAATATATATATATATATATATATATATATATATATATATATATATATATATATATATATATATATATATATATATATATATATTAAGAAGAGGAACTGAAAAAAAAGTGAAAAAAAATATCCTTTTAAAAAAGTAATACTACACTAAAAAATTAAATACGTGTTTATACTAAGATACTATGAAAAAAAAAACAAGCTCAAAGTTGTATATTGTTTTCAATAAATACAAAATTTAATGTTGGGTGTCTGGGAGGAACACCTACTCTGTTCCTCCAATCATACAAGCTGAATAAGCCATGCTTCCTACTTAGACAAATTAATTTGGCGAAGGAGTGAGCTTTTTTTTAGCTGCTGGGTTTGATTTGGTCCTTGAGCCATGCTGACTGAGAATCATTGCATGATTTTGATTTAAACAATGTGCAACATGCCCACCTTTCTGCTATAAAGTAAATGGTGAGTTGTGGAGGGTCTATTACCCCAATCTAGTTATCTAGTCTTATTTTGAGAATTTTAAAAGAAATGGTAGACTTTGTCGTAAGAATAGCCGATGAAAAGCTACTAAGCAACAGACTGATACAATGAAATCTGTCATTAAAATACGCTGCCAAAAAATCCTATATTTTTGAAAGAATTTAATGTTTAGTATTATAATGAATACCAAAATCTAGACATAAGCTTTTGTTTCCAGTAAGGCACAAATGATAGTCTAACCTTTTCGGGAGTCTGGGGGGAGGCGATATTTTCCATCTCTTCTGGTGATTTCTGTTCATCTTATAAATGACTTCATGGATGAATATAATTTCTATTGTGATACTGCCTAGGTAAGTGAAGCTATCCACTTAATTGATCTCCTTGTTATCCAGCATCAGCTCTTCACTTTCAGTTATTCCCAGTCTAAGTGACTTATTCTTCTTAAAATTAAGTTTCAAGCCTATTCTTGTGCCCTAGGCTTTCAAAACCTCCAAAAATTCATTTATTTTCTATCATTTTCACCTAGGACATTTAAATCATCAGCGTAATCTAAGTCTCAAAATTTTACCTTCCTATTTGATCCCATACTCTGCCATAGATTCTGTCGTTTTCCTCAAAATGAAGCCCATACAATGACTAATATAAATGGGGATAGAAAGCACCCCCGCTTAGCTCCTGATTCAATATAAAACTAGCACTAACCTCATTTCTAACTTTAACCACAGCAATGTTATTCTCGTACATATCATTAATCACTTTAATGTATTTATCTGGTATACCCTGCGAGGACAGGAACTTCACTAAAACTCAGCTGAATCAAACACTTGCTCATAATCATAGGCAGTGCAATAGCGATGCCTAAGTAAAGAACGATGTGGGCACAATGTATTATTTTGTTTTCTTCGTCTTAGACCAAGGCACTTCGTATCGGAGGAGTTGTCGTAGAAACTTCGAAAAGGGCTCATTCGATTGGAAATTGGAGTGGCTTTTGCCCTTTTTAATAGTCAAAAGTGATTGGAAGGCAACTAACAACCCTTCCACGCCCGCCATTTCTCCCAACACATCGAATCAAAATTTTGAGATAGCCATTTTGTTCAGCGTAGTTGATTTCAAGATAGAAATTATGTTTATGAGGAGGAAACTCGCCCCAAGTCCTCAGGGCAAGGGTTTTAAGTTATGCCCTGGGGGTATATAAGGTTTTTTATAGAAAGCGTTGTCACAGAAACTTCAAATAAGACTCGTTCTATTGGAAATTAAAAGGGCTAGCGCCCTTTTTAATCGTCAAAAGTGATTTGACTATTCTCACGCCCACGTTTTCTACGTTAAAAAAAATGGCTATCTCAAAATTTTGATTGGATGTGCTCGGGGAAATGGTGGGCGTGAGAGGGAAGTTAGTTGCTCTCCGATCGCTTGCGAATCGCTCCAATCGCTCCAATCGCAAAAAATGGCTATCTCAAAATTTTGATTGGATGTGTTTGGGGAAATGCTGAGAGGGGGGGGGGGGGGTAGCTGCCCTCCAATCACTTCCGACTATTTAAAAAGGCGCTAGCCCTTTCAATTTCCAATCGAATGAGCCGTTTTGAAGTTCTTACGACAACGCTTTCAATAAAAACCTTATATGCCCCCAGGGTATAACTTACAACCCTTGCCGTGAGGGCTGGGAGGAGGGGAGGGTGTCATCCTGAAAGACCTAATTTCCAGAACTTTCAACTACATTGAAGAAAATTGCTATCTCAAAATTTTGATTGGATGTGTTTACGGAAATGGTGGGCGTGAGAGGGGGGTTAGTTGCCTTCCAATCACTTCCGACTATTAAAAAGGTCACTAGCCCTTTCAATTTCCAATCGAATGAGCCCTTTTTGAAGTTTCTACGACAACGCTTTTTATAAAAAAACCTTTTATGCCCCAGGGCATACCTTACAACCCTTGACCTGAGGGCTGTGAGGGGGCTGTCATCCTCAAATACATAATTTCCGGACCTTTCAACTACGTTGAACAAAATGGCTATCTCAAAATTTTGATTGAATGTGTCTGGGAAAATGGTGGGCGTGAGAGGGGGGTTACTTGCCAACCTATGACTTTCGATTATTAAAAAGGGCATTAGCTGTTGAATTTCCAATCGAATGATTCCTTTTTGAAGTTTCTACGACAACGCTTTCTATAAAAAAAACTTTATTTGCCCCCAGGGCATAACTTACAACCCTTGCCCTAAGGGCTTTGGGGGGAGTGTCATCCGCAAAGACATTATTTCCGGACTTTTTAACTACGCCGAACAAAACGGCTATCTCAAAATTTTGATTGGATGTGTTTGGGGAAATGGTGGGTGTGACAGGGGTGTTAGTTATCTTCCAATCACTTTCGACTATTAAAAAGGGCGCAAGCCCTTCTAATTATTAATCGAATGAGCCATTTTAGAAGTTTCTACAACATCACTATCTATACGAACCTTATATGCCCACAGGGCCTAACTGATAGCCCTTGCCCCGAGGGCTCCGAGAGGGCTATTATCCTAAAATACCTAATTTCTAAAACCTTTAACTACGTTGAACAAAATGGCTATCTAAAAATTTTGATTGGATGTTAATGGGGAAAAGGTGGGCACGAGAGGGGGGTTAGTTGCCCTCAAATCACTTTCGGCTAGTAAAAAGGGCAGTACCCCTTGGAATTTCCAATCAAATGAGCTCTTTTTCAAGTTTCTACGACAAATCTTTCCATAAAAATCTTATATGCCCCCAGAGCATAACTTACAACCTTACCCTGAGGGCTGTGGGGGGAGTGTCATCCTCTTAGATATAGTTTCCGGACCTTTCAACTACTTTGAACAAAATGGCTACCTCAAACTTTTGATTGGATTTGTTTGGATAAACGGTGGACGTGGAAGGGGCGTTGGGTGCCTTCCAATCACTTTTGACTATTAAAAAGGGCACTAGCCATTTCGATTTTCAATCAAATGAGACCTTTTTTAAGTTTCTACGACAATGCTTTCTATAAAAAACCTTATATGCCTCCAGGGCATAACTTACAACCATTGCCCTGATGGCCCTGGGGGGGGGGGGGGAGTTGTCATCCTCAAAGACCTAATTTCCAGAACCCTCAACTAGGTTGAACAAAATGGCTATCTCAAAAATTTTGATTGTATTTGTTTGGGGAAAACATGGGCGTGAGAGGGGGGTTAATTTCTGCTCGTTTTGAGTTTGACTCGGTTATTTATTGTAATTTCTGTTCGTTTTGGGTTTCATTTATTTATCGGTGCTGATTTGTGGTAGTTTCACGCTTGGTAGACTATTTGATTTTATTTTTGCTCATTCTTGGTTTAATGGAGTTCTTTACTTTTCTTTGAAAAACTTATTTTGTGGAAAAAGTTTTTTTTTTAACTAATCTATAAAACTGGGGACTAAATGAGTCTGATGATTAGGAACTTTTCAATTAATTTAAGAGTGAAAATTTGGTCAGCAAATACTCTCCCAATCCTATTACCACAATGTTCTTATCTTAAAACTTGATCTATAGCATCCCTAAGTCTGAAAAGTATCATCATACTAGGTATTTTTCTTCCTAAATAAACATAGCTATTGTCTCTATAATTACCACACTCACTCTTATCACCTTTCTTTTGGAAAGGTTTAATTAAAGTTGTTTTAAAATTGCTAAGTTCTTCCTCATTTTCAAAAATCATATTCATAAAATTCAGTAATGTATTTCTAACTTCACAACCACTATATTTAAAAAACTTATTTACTACACTATCAGCACCTGGGGCCTCATTATTTTTCAACGCTTTTAGAACTGTTTCTAGTTCTTCCCATAAAAAAAATATTTCTTCAATTCCAAAGTCTCAAAAAAAAATTCCATTATTTTCTATATCATTTCTTGGAACTTTATCACGGTTTAGCACATTCTCAAAATGTTTTGTCCATCTTACTTTAACTCTTTCCTTATCAATAATTATGGCCCTGTTCCAATCTTTAAATTAGTCAGTCTAAAGTACAGACTGACTATTCCCTCTCAGTTTTGTAACATGCCAATACAATATTTTACTATTATACCGTCTGACTGCATCTTCCCAATCTGCAGCACTATTAATAATGGCACACCACTCACCCTTAATTAATATTTTACTGTTTTATCTAATTTCCTTAAATTCCCCTTATTTTCAATACTAGGTTGCTAGCTACCGCTGCAACCCAGATATGATCTACCACTCAAATATTTCTTGTACAAGCCCCTCATCTTTTTCACTAAACTCAAATCATTGTCACTAATATTCTTGGCTGTATTTCTAACTTTCCTCCCTATGACACCACCTGCTCTAATTTTAGATTCTCAAGTTTAATATTCAAGTACTCCTGGAATTATTGTCTCAAATTCTCATCCTGGAGTCTACCAACGTTATAATTTCTGGAAGGGACGTTGAAACCCAGAATGGAAGTAGTACTTCTGAGCGAGAAAGTTCAAACCTGGCAGATTGGAAATCTTCGTTTGTCTTGCAACATTGTGCTACGTATTTACAATTTAGAAATATGCAACAAAAATTTTCTCATTTTAAACCTCCATATTGCCATGTTAGCCTAAGATTTGCAATGGGTGCGCTCATAAATCTTTGCATACTAATTTTGAGAAAAATCAACAGCAATTTGTGAAACATCTGCTTAATATCTTTTGATTTTGGATAGTCGTACTTCAATCTGAATGATTTTCATGATCAGCATTTAATCATTTAGAACCGTTCTCTAAAAGTTCCGAATGATCGATGTACAGTATGCTGATGTACACGAATTAGGAGATAGTGGGAATCGGGGGGGCATAGGCTGAACGGTCTCACTTTAGATTCTTTGAGACCACAGATTGGAAATCAACTATACATCTTATTCCAAAAATATATGTTTTGCTTAAAAATAAATATCATTTTATTTTAAGGGACATTCGATCACTATCAGCCACCTAAGAGGGCACCAAAATTTCTAGTTCACCATCGGAAAACCAACAAGAAATAAACTTTTGCATGCAAACAAATAAAGTCAGTGTGTTGCAGACGCATATATCCTAATGCTTTGTCCTCGTACAGGAGTGCTATGCATGGTTTGGGGTAAAAGAATCGTCAAGTCCACTGTTTTCCCCTAGTTTCCTATAGGTACCCATTTCAAGCTGTGTGGAATCCTGGCTTATCTTGCAGACAAACCCCCCTAACCCTCACACCAAACAGAACAACAACCACCACCGACACTCAAACCGGCAAACCCTGTGCTAGGGAATTTATTGTGTTAACCATTCGCTTAGGACAGACGCGATTGGATAACCCGTGTCTTCATATCACGACCATATGCTGTATAAATCAGACACAACACTTTCTAAAATAAGTATTTAAGATGTTTTAATTTTCGGCAATCGCATTTTGATCAATGATTTGCAAAACTTCGCTTTGAATCTTAAGGACCATTATTTAGGCGAATAATTAAGAGTCAAAAGAGCGAAAACACGTTTGTGTTGGTGAATAAGGGGGCACAACTGGACGGAAACTTTTCAACCGCTCTAATTAAAATGGCGACCCAAATTTTTAACCGATACCAAGTAGGGTTTTTAGAGGTATCCATGGGCATATGGGAAGTTGAGAAAGGGTAGGTATGCCCTGAAATTGACTTAAATTCTATGAAGAAAAACTGAAATATGCGAATAAAACTTCTATTCCCTAACTTTCTATGGCCAAGGTTAGTAGATTAACCCCTAGGAAAAAAAAGTAATAGAGGGAACATCGTTCTTTCTTTACGACAAATTTTTTTTTAACTACAAAATGAATTTGATCTTCTAGTTTAGATCAGGAACTGCATTTACAAGTTAAGTTACTAACCATAGGAAAGTCAGGAGCTCTAATCGAGAATTCATAGGCTCAAATAATGATAAGATAGATGGAAACAAAAGAAACAAAAGACAAAAAGCAAAAATGTAAACGGAAAACTAATAGGAAACAGTATGTTAAAACCATCCAATAAACAAAAGACAAAGCTAAACATGAATAAAACGATTGCAAAAAGTTCATACTTTACAGTCTACAAAATATTTTCCAGATATTTTTCGTGCTTCCGGTGCCACTGCTAAATGAACAAGAGTTTGGGCCCCTTCCTTTGGTGACTGTAAAAAAAAAAAAAAAAAAAAAAAAATTAATTCCGTTAAAAAGATAGGAGACTAAAACTAAAATAAGAAACGAAGCAAAAGCACTTTTACATAACTCCGTTTTCATTTTTGTTACTTCCCATTTCCAATTTTGCTACCTTGTTACTAAGTAAAATAAGTAGTTCGAAATAAAACGTGAAAATGATAATTAAGATTAACATCTCCCATATCATACTTTGCCAATTTGAGACGACAACCAAACAAGCTAACTTATAAAATCTCAGAAAGAGAGGAGTTATATGAAAAATATAACAACAAAAATACGAAAAAACATGAAAACCTTAATATATTCTGGGAGGGGGGTAATGCACAGCCCTATTTGACATATTATTACATTATTTAATAGTGACCTATACATCTTTGAACTGTAAAAATTTTGGTTTTAGTCATAATTTATCAAGGGTGCCAAAGGTCGCAGAGCAATAGACATTTTCACTAAAAATTTTAGGCTGTCAGATTCATCAGGTATAGTTGTAAATATTTTACCATTAATAAGTCGAAGTTTTTCTAAAGCCTGAAAGGAGAATTTCTCTTCAAGAAATAACTATTTTTATTTGTTTAATGATTCAGCTTAGGCTGACCTTATTCCTCATAGGTTGAAAGCTTATTTTGTCCTGCGATAGCGATTTTGTAGTTTTGGCTCCTTCAATTCCAGTGCCAGTTTGGTACAAAGGTTTTAACACTTTCTTATCACTGACTGTGTTTGTATCTTCAACTGACACAAGTTTCGACTGACTACTTCCACTTACATTCTTAACATGCCAATACAATTTCTTACTATTATGCCCTCTAACTGCATTTTCAAGATCCTTGGCAATTTTGTATATCCATTTACCATTTCCTTAATTTATAGTCGCATATCTTCTCTTCTTTCCTTAATTTCCTCCTATTCTAGTATAATCTATTACCCCAAATCTTCTTGAGCCAACCCCTTCTCTCTTCTTCTACGCTTCAAATTTTTCGTCACTATTCCTATGTGCTTTCCTGTCTTTCCTCCCTAAGATATTTTCTGGTAAGAAAAACCCCTCCCTAAGGTACTTCAAAATTGCTTAGCCAAAGCTATTCGATCCATGCTCTACATTATCAAACTCTAAACTTTCTAGTTTTATATACAACTGCTCTTGGAAAGTTCCTTTCAAGCTCTCATCTCGGAGTTTATTAACGACTTAACTACCCACCAATCCGAAGGTAGGTACTCTTCCTAAATTTCAGCTTTACATTAACCCTAGACACTACCTCTCCATTCTTAATATTTAATATCAGCAGTCCTATCCACCCTAGTGTCTTGTGTCGATCCTTCTTATCTTCAATTTACAACAAAATATTCTGTAAGATTGGCCGTCATACCATCATGTGAGTGCTATGCTAAGTTATGGGCCATCTTAATGTCGTAAAAAAGAAGATGAGATATATAAGGGATGCATCCAGTAATTGGAAGAATTATATTTATGTTGTAGTAGTAATGACAGTTTATTTATAGTAGAAATGTTAAGACAAATGGTGTGAGTTTAAACCGTTGTATTCCCATCTACAACTGAGATCCGTCTGTAAGGCATAGTAAGGCATGAAATGCAACGAATCTGAAGATGCAAAATAATTGGAGCTACTGGAACTAGTTCATAGAGATAGATTAGTTTTAATCTATTGCCGCCAATATCAACGAGCTTCTAGCTTCATAAGAGTGAAACTAAGATCTTCGTGGGAAGACTTTTTGGATATCTTGGGAGGTGGCAAAGTCACAAGCTTAGAGTGGTGAATAGAGACGAAATATCTGCCAATGGATCAGTTTTAAGCAGCATAACAACGAGTTTGTTGCAACAGTAGAATTATGTCTTTTCCTATAAAAAAAAAGTAAGCTGTTCATATGCAAATTGATTAAGCCCCGTTTGTGTATGTGCTTAGCTAGACGTCAATTTTTTGGAATCATCAACTTTCATGGTTCAACATCAAAATCAGGGTTGCATATAAAACCGGAAGAGCATTATGACTGGTAGGTTATGATTATGCTTTGATATTAATGTTTAGCTAAGCAGGCATGTGAACTGGACTTTACGATCTACTTGGTCATTTGAAGTAATTTGGTATACTCGAAATAAGATCTTCCTTGGTGTCCAAACTAGCAGTCGGATATAAGTTGGCTGGCGATCATATATCGGTGTATCTACAGCTCCTGGATGCATTGTATTGACAACTACACCTGAAAAACGCATGAATTAATCTGGCATAAGGTAATACATACTCGACAATCATAAAACAGAGAAGGTAAAAAGTTAATTGAGTGTTCTATTCTGACATAAATTTTACATTTTTTTCCAAAATTGAAGTTTTCAAATAAAATTAAAGAGCTATACCATATTCGAACGCATAATAATTCAAATATAATATGAACAGAAACTAGAGTGAATGAATGGATGAATCCCCAAAACGAACAGATATTAGAAGGAATATTCCCAAAAGATATAAGATACACTGCTACGGTTGAATACTAAAAGACAATTTTTTGAACCACATTGGCCTACAAAAAAAAATGTCGAAACTAAAAACTAAACTATGAATACAAAAACGAATAAAATTAAAAATGAATAATCAAGTCAAACCTTGCCAAAAATAAAATATATGGCTCCCATCCCCTAAATCCCTGAAAAACCACAGCGTGAGTTTTGCTTTATTTTTTTCTGCTTAAGAAATAATCTTTTGTAACTTAATTTTTGTAATTAAAACTGTTGTAGTTAGTAAACTTTTGTAACTGATTGTATTTAGATTTCAGATAATCTTCAAATACTCAGTCAAATTCTTCAATCAGGTGCAGATTTATGAAGGAATTCATCAATAATATTTTTGCTAAAGAAGTTCGGGTGGATGGGGAGGGATCCTATCCATATCGATTTAAAATCTGTGCAATTTTTGGTCTGTAATTGTTAGAACTGACGCCATCCTATAGACGCCTAGAGCTACCTAGGTAAAGAGCGATTTGGATTAAATGTGCTCTTCATTTTTTTTTCCCCAGGATACTTCGTATGGAAGGAGTCATTGTAGAAAATTCCAAAGGGGGGGGGGGGGCTCATTCGAATGGAAACGCAAAGTTCTAGTGCCCTTTTTTAAGAGTCAAATTGATTGGAGGGCAAGGGAGGAAGTCCATTATGCAAGAAGTCTATTGTTTTCATATAGGTTTTATTATTGGGAAGAAGAGTATCGTTGAGCCTGGGTATTCTAGAGGGTCAAGGGTATTAAGGTGAAACTTTCAGAGGATGATGAACTCAATCAAAAGACACTATGTGCATCCAGAATTTCAAAATAGCGTATTTGCAAAATCTCAAGAACGGATAAGGGCATTAGCTTGACATTTTCAGGACATTTTAAAGGGGATGTGGAATTAGATCGAGCGACACTTTGTATTCTACTTTGTCAGAAAGGTGTAGATGTAATATATCAATATTAGCTAAGGTTAGACCCCGGCACCGCGCCGGCAGATCGACCGGACGCCGCCGACGAGAGGTCCGGTCGAACGCCACCGAAGTGTTGTAACGCCGCCGGCGTGCCAAAGGTGCGCCGCCACCGACAGAGGCGGCGGCGTTCGGTCGACTTTAAATTAATTTTGCGGCAATTCTTTAATGCGTCAACCGCAAAGTCGGAGCTTTTCCTTCTCGTGTGGTTTAGTATTTCGATTTTCCTGATTAGAAATCAAGCAGGGCTTGCAATATCCCCGAATTTTCGGCTATTTCCCCGAAAATCTATGCGTCACCCCGAAAAAAAATTTGGTTCCCCGAATCCCCGAAAATCACGCAGTCACGGTGCCATCATTAGCGGTTTATCACCAGTGACTTTCCCTGCCAAATATTACTTTGCATACCATAATTCTTCACTACTCTCTTGTTCGTTAATTTTCGTCTCTTTTGTTACTTTGCATAAAAACCAGGCAGATGCAAAATGCAATTGCAAATATTGCAATATATACAGTTCTTCATATGTTGACAAAAAACAGTATCGTCTTTATGAAATGAGTTTAACTCATTTCGAACGTAGTTTCCCAGTGTATATGCAATATACATAGTTCTTCATATGTTGACAAAAAACAGTATCGTCTTTATGAAATGAGTTTAAATCATTTCGAACGTAGCTATTTCTAACACCGTTCGTAGTCAAGAATTTTATTTTCAAGTTGAATAGAATTATAGAACGCATTCACTACACTACTATACAGCTTCAGTCTTCAGTTGGATTTTGAAATTGACAGCCGACAGATTTGTTTCTACAGATGAATTGTAAGTTTGCAGATTTTTTTTTTTGCTGTTTTTAGATAAGAATTTCTTAATGTTTAATACTCAATTGTAGAACGCCTGAATGTTTAATACTCAATTGTTCGGAAGCTACCCCAAAAATATAAATTTAGCTATAGACTAAGCTTGTACAAGCTATGTACAAGGTTAGGGAATTAAAGATCAAACCGGAAGCTATCCCAAAAATATGATTCATAAATAAATCGTAAATTATTGCCTATAGGGGGGGATAGGGGGCTATCATTTTTAAGTGATAATACCTTATTTTTTATTGAAAGCAGGGATGCCGAAATGATAATTATTTTTTTCATTTAAAGTGGAGACAAAAGAAAATGATATCAAATTCCCTGGAAAACCATTGAAATATTTTGATAGACCCAGGGCCCCCCATTAAGGCTTGTTCATTGTCTTGGGTATTTTGCGATTTCTCATAGGCTACTGGCCTAATTTGGCTTTTGTATGTGCTCCCTTTTAATTAGATTCTTTGGATCTTATTGAATGCCACGGCGAATCTATGACTCAGTTTTCCAATAATTTGAGGTATATCTGAATAATTTCGACATTTTTGTTGTTGTCTTTGTACCCCTTTACTCATACCCTCAATTTTTTTCAAGGAACACTAAGCTATTTAACGTTATTTTGCGTGTTTGTTTGAACCATGTAGTGACCTAGTTAATTATTAAGTAACTTATTTTTCTAATGAAAGCTGAGACGGTATCCTATCAAGGTGGTATCCAGAGGGAGGGGGGGTAGGGGTTATTACATTTAAATGATAATATCTCGAATTTTTTGTTGAAAGCAGGGATCCCAAAAAGTTATTTTTTTTTAATTTAAAGCAGAGACGGCATTTTATCAAGGTGGTATCCAGAGGGGGGGGGGTAGTGAGCTATCATATTTAAATGATAATACCTCGATTTTTTTTTTGAAAGCAGGGGTGCCAATAAGTTAATTATTATTTTTTTTTTAAAGCAGAGACGGTATCCTATCAAGATAGTATCCATAGGGGGGGGGCATAGGGAGTTATTATATTTAAGTGATAGTACCTTAATCTTTTTATTGAAAGCAGAGATGCCAAAAAGTTCAAAAGTTGACAAAAATTAACAAGATTTTCGTGAGTTATACTTGATACAGCACTTGCATGGTTTTATCGTCCAAAGGGAAAGGGACATATGCGTCCAACCCGTTTTTCTTCTTATTGATGAAACGGGTTTAATTTGAAAACATTCATTCATAAGTACCACGCAGGTTCACACCACAGTTTATAGAATTAGCAGTATGATCATTCTCTATCTCTCCCATTATAAAAACCCGGACAGGGGTGCGAGTGCTCCGGAGAACGTTTTTGCAGATAGAAACATAGGCGTTATCAGATCTTTTCGCGGGTAGACAAGTCAGATTTCTCTTGGACACGAAACAAGTGGAAACCCGCTATTACGAATAATGCACTTGGTAACCATTTCTCAGTGATTGACGATAACAGACTAATCTGCTAAGGCAGAAACAAGTGGGAGGAGCTTTTTGTTCGCACCGAGACCGAAGACCAGAAATTATCTGCGATAAGCTTACTGTCTATAAACTGTGGTTCACACTAAAACGAATTGGTGTTACGAAAGCGATATTGACATCCCCACCTAAGGTTGCGCTCGAGTGACAATGTCGCCCTTGGTCCAGTGACCAAGCTACATTAAAAGGCCAGGTCATAATAAAAGCTTCCAATTTGGGAAGTTCAAGGAGGAGTCTTTGACAGTCTTATGACCTCAGGGTACTAGATGTTGCAACGTTCTTACGTATCTACAGTGGTTTATAAAATTCGATCACCCCACAAATGATTACCAAAATTATGCACAAATATAACAAATGTAACATTTGGAATGTTATAACACTTTTTTCAAAGCTTTGAAGAAAAGCAAAAAAGGCTAAATACCCCTTACTACGCTTGAAAGCTATTTTAAAAAGAAACTTTGGAGATTTCCATGGAAATGACCATAGCAGAAGCTTTGAGCCTGGGTGGGAATCTAAGAGGAGTCTTTGAGTATTTTGACCACAGGCGACTTATTGTTGCAACTTTCTTAAATTTGGTAATTTTTGTGAGCATTTGGAAATCAAAGCTTAAACTCAATAACTGGTACGAAGTGTCCTAACATTTTGCTTGGATTAAAAGTGACGAACTAGGATGAAAATCTCAATATCTTCCTGGAGCTACTTCAGTCTGCATATTATTTCATTTAATTACATTTAAAACGGAGGAGCTTTTAATTTTTTTACCAGAAAATAGCTGGCATATGATTTTTCTTCATACCAAATAAACCATTAAGTGTTTTTTGTTTCACTGTAATTGAAGCGTTCTCATGTGAAGTGTTCATCATGAATTTTTCAATTTGATAAATTTACTCCTTTTAGATGTAGTTTATAATTTGACTGATATTAGGTATTTATCAATTTATAATTTGGAATGAATCCCCAAAAGAAAAAAACGAATAATATCCAAAAGAGCAGCCAAAAGCAATAAAAAAGCAGAAGTTCAGCCTTAGCCTACATGACATATATTCTATAAAGAAGCCAAAAAACTTTAAAATGCATTTTTTTTTAATTGTAATTAAAAACCAGTTTTTAATACAAGTAGTCTTTTTAAGAATCCAAAAGAGCAAAAAAAAAAAAAACAATCAATATCAAAGTCGCCCATTTCAACTGTTTTTAAAGGTGACAAAACAGATATAGGCAAAGGGCATTATGAAAAAATTAAGCTTCTAAGCTTCTAAGTTATATTCAGTTTTTACCCAGATAACTGACGAATTTTGTGATACGGTATTTGAAGTTTTGTATGCAGTATTGCTCGATGAAAAAAACTACTAATTTTGATAATTATTTATTATAAGAAAACATAACTAATAGATACTTCAACTACTCGTATTATGCAAGGGTTCTGACACGCCACGGCCATTTCGTTTCTACCACATTTCTACTTCTCTTGATGAATAACGAAGAAGACCAGTTTCCAGCCAGCAACTTGTGAATTTTTGAACTCATGAATAGGCTCAAATCTGTTGTAAATTTAAGCTGTGATTTGAGAAAGACTGATGAAAACATTAACGTTTGCGGTCAACATCGATCACGCCGGCTGCGCGCCGCCGACATCTTATCGGCGGCGCGCCACCGACATCTTACTGGCGGCGCGGCGCGGCGTGCTGTTTTTGGCCCTGCCGCCGCCGGTCTTCCCTCATCGGCGTGGCGCCGGGGTCTAGCTAAGGTTATTCACTGAAACTATCGGGGCATGTTGAACTAAATGAAAATATACTATATGCATCCACACTGTCAAAAGGACGGATCAGAAATATCTCAGAAACGGTTAAGACTAAGTCGAAACTTCCAAGAAATTTCCAGGGGATACAGAACTAAACCAAAAGACACTATGTACCTCCAGGTATCTCAGGAAAAGGTAAGGTTATGAATTTGAAACCTACAGGGCCTGTTGAGTAGGATAATAAAAACAATTACGTGCGTCCATATTGTCAGAAGAGTGTATCTCCAATATCTCAGGAACGGCTACGCATATTAAGTTGAAACTTTCAGGAAAGGTTGAGATGGATTTTGAACCAAACTGAAAGGCACCATGTACATCCAAGCTGTCAAAAGGACATATCTGCAGTGTGTTGAGAACGGCTAATGCTCTTAATTTGAACGTTTTGGGGCATGTTGACGGAATATTGAACTAATTCAAAAGACGCTATGTACATCCAGGTTGTCAAGTGGGGGGGGGGCAACAGTAATTCTGAGGCTTACACTTTATTTCTGATGTGAAATAGCGTATACCAATTACACCTTATAGGCTATCTCATTATAACCTCCAATTATCTCGGAGAAAAACCTCACCCTTGGAATCACCCTGAAATGGTAGTACTCAATCGCTGCCTCAGATTACCACGCTCAGTGATAGGCTGGGGAAGGGGTATTCTTCAGGTACAATCGGACGGGTATCTCTTATATATGCTCCAAAAACATCACGATATATTATCACAAGATATCTTCATCAAAATAGGACACAAATTCCTTTACCACAAAAAGATCGTGGACAAAAAAATTCCAGAACCTGAACCTAGGCTAGGAAAAATACATTAGACACATTAAACTGTAAAAGACTTACTATTCAATTTCAAGTATAAAATTGTACTGATTAAAACAGGACAACAAATAAAACAGTAGCTTCTGAGAAGAGCGTGTTCCTTTGACGTTCTGCCCAAAATATAAACAGCAAGTCAAATTTCAATTCTTCAGCAGAAAAATAAAAACCTTTGTGAATACTCCTTTTATTAGCCAAAAAAATATTTTCAATTTAAAACGAACCGACATCAACTCAAAAAAAATCCAAAAGAATTTTTTTTTTAAAGAAAAGTACAGAGCTACATTAAACCAAAGATAACTAGAAATGAAGTCAAATAGCAACTCAAACTTAAAGCAAACAAAAATCACAATCAGAAAATAAATGAGACTTAAAAGGAACAGAAATAATGAATCGTCAAGTTGGACTTATGACAAATATAAATTACTACAAATAAGAGTAAGGTTAACGCCTGCTAAGAAAGGGCAGAGCGGCATTTCCACTTTACTGAAAACCAAATGTTTTAAAAACTTTATTAATGAGATTTTTTATTCAATATCATGTGGCTATTGGGGTCTGAGTAACTAAAAAGGGCAGGGAAGGGCTCGAGCTGCCCTCCAATCACTTTCAACCCTTATAAAGGAAACTAAAACTTTCTGTTTCCAAACAAAAGACCCTGTTCCAAGTTTCTATAACTAAGTTTCTTCTACTAGAAGTAGCTGAGAGGAGGGGAACAAAGAAAATACATAATACATGGGAGGCACATAGTTCTTTGTTATAAGTAAACCTTAACTTGCATTATGAGTAGCTGTTACTATATATATTAATGGTAAAGTTATTTACTTCCAGTAAGAGTCCTTTACTGCAAAAGAAATTGTAAAGTATTACACAAAATTCTCTGCAGTTAGAAAAAAAAATATTTGAATACCATGATAATAAAAAAAATATCAATATCTTTATTTGCTGGATTTGGATTTAAGTTTTAATCCTAGCCCAGAATTATCTTCAAGTTTGATGAAAACGGTTTTGTAGTTAAATTTGTGTTTGTATTCGTTGTTTATATGTGTATTACAGACGACGACCATTTTCACGATGGAACAACTAAATCTGCTGAATCATATTATTTATCAATCAAATTGAAGTACTAACTCAAAGAACTAAGCAAAAATTATTTAGTATGCTAAGATAAAGAAGTAATTGTTTATTCCATTGCTAACACACCATCCTCAATTTTTTCTCTAAAAAAATTTCTGTCAACAGGGTAAAGGGGTAATAATTTAATTTGAAAAGAGGGGAGAGGGAGGGGGTAAAATGGGAAGAACTCCATTTGAAGTTAATTTTTGCACTGCTGCAAAAATACCATTTTGCCATGAATCAGACACGGTGCATTTTTTCACTTATTACATGACTCCCCCCTAAGTTCTAAGCCAATTATAAGTGACCAAAAAGATGGAGGGCAACTAGGGCCCCTCCCACGCTTATTTTTTCCCCAGAGTCACCCGATCAATATTTACCGGTTTTAGTAAAGGGAACACAGTTGCCAAGACTTCGTGACACACCCCTCTGAACTCCAATGACGTCATACGACTTACTCCATTTCAAACGGACTGTGACAGGAACCCATGAGGGAATCCCCACTTGTAACGTAATGACAGCTCATACCTTACGTAATTATTGCGCAACACTGTCACGTAATACTTTTTTTCCCCGAAACCCCCAAAGCATTATTTTTTCATTAAGTTAATGGCGGTACCCATTTTATGTAAGGTCAGCGCATCTTACGTATGGACACCGCATCCATCACTGCCAGATAATACCATTATGACATTCTCGGCTAAAAGCCTCAAGACATTTTCTTTTTTTTCGGCATTTCATTTTTTCGCTCAAAACACATTTCATATTTTTTCTTTTTCTAGAGTTCTTGACCCCGCCAGGACTCGAAAGGTCATTCCCTTCCAATGGTACAGCGCCCCAAGCAAGTCGTCCATGAAATCATTTCCAGTATTTTGTATCTGGAACCATATTCTAAAAATAACCTATTGCGTGACAGCTGAGATTCCCCATTTTTTGGCACTCATTAGAATGATGCGTTACTCTCCCAATTTGATACACACCAGGAGACATTTGCTCTCAAGATATTAATAACTATAAAACGAAAATGTACCGTTTCTTTACGTGGGTTATTAGATTTCACACTATCGCGACAGTACGCCCCCCCCCTCTAGCATGCAATACCGGAGGAATAAGGTTGATATTAAATGCAAATTTAAGACATATTAAGAACTTTTAAGGAAAATATCCATTTCTTTTAGTACCTGTTATATTTTCACCTCTTCTAAGGGGTAAATTCCTTAATGTCTCCATCCTAACTTTAAAGCTGTAGTTCACCCCACAATAACTTTACATGACTCCCCCCCCCCCAACCCTGACAAGACATCATCTCCACCAAGACATTTTTCAGGCATTTCATATTAAAAATTATGTCTTTAAATCCCGTGATTAAAGTTTTTTGCAACCCAAGCCAATCATAATGCCCCACAAAAATAATCCACACCGCCATGGCATTTCACCCGTTTGACACCCCCCCACCCCACCCCCTGGATGAGATGAGATATGAGATATGAGATATACATTTATTAAAAAAGAAAACAAACACTATTCGCCTTTCGCCTGCCAAGAAAGACAATAAGCTTGAAAGGGCAAGCGAGGTTATCACTCTCAGCTCATTAAAATAACATTCATACCTTGCTACTCAACACACAAGAAAAGTATCTGATGAAGGAATAAAGGAAAAAAAGAGAGAAAGAGGAAAAGACAAGAATTAGATAGAAAAAAAAGAAAAAAAACGAAAAAAGAAAAAAAAGCAAACTAAATCGGGGAAATACCTTAAATAGAATGACAACCTGGAGTGGGCATAACACCAAATTCACTCACGAGATAAAAGAAACTTCTTTGCCCGTGACTTGAAAGCCGGAAGACTAGGCGCATTTTTCACACACTCGGGCAATATAATAATTTCTTAAGTTGACTATAACAAGAATGGCTCTCTTTTAAATGAGTTCTCTTTTTTTTAAAGAGGGAATGGCTCTTTTTTTTAAGGCTGGTTTTAGTGATTTTTAACCCCACTCGTTTTTATATTGTTTATTTTGTCTAAGTTCATTTTTTAGTAATCTTCCCTTGTATTTGTAACTGAGATTTAACTTTTCATACCATTATTGAATGATAGTTTGATATTCGTTTGGTGCTTTTTCGTTTGTTCTTCCTTCTTGTCTTGGTCTAATGGTCATTCTTATTGTCTATAGACAACAGCGGAGGCCAAATTCCTGCCCAAATATCAAGCGAGCCAATAAAAACAAAGGAAGCAATGTTACTAATTTTGGTTACGAAAATGGAACAGATTTTTTTTTATGTAAATAGTTCTTTTTTTGTTTGTATTTCTTCATTTTCTAAGTTTTATTCTTAACACTAAGCAGATCTCGACACTTATGTAGCTGTAATATACGTAATGTTTATTATATTCATTTAGTTTCATTCTACGAACCGACATATTCAAAGCCTTGAGAGAGGCAGCATCCAGGTTTGGTAACCACAATAGAGAATTGTTTGCATTAGTGCAATGTCTCCAACACTCAAAAGTTGTATCTATGTGCAGCAAGAACTCATATTTTTGTGATTTGCACATTCCCACCTATCTAAAATGCGTAAAAGACCTTCATTCGATTTTATACTGTATAGCTGTCCTTTAAAATAATGATTTGCATACGTATCATCAAATGAGTACAAGTCAAAATCCCGCAGATCATTTAACTCGCACTATCTCAGAGATAGTTCAGAAGAAATCACGAAGTTAATATAGATGAAATGCAGGCATGGATGACACTACAAGGTCATTTCAAGGACAAAAACCTCAATTGATTATTTTGGAATTATTTGGAACACACTCCCTGTGTCTGCACGAAGCTGCCACTCGTTTGGTATGTTCAAAAATTATGTTAGAGATTTTTTAGCTAGTAATTAAGTTTTTTCCGGTTTCCCTTGGAGTTAATGTCTCTGGATTGAGTTAGATATTTATTTGAGTTAATGAATTAATTTGTTATTCCTTGCCTAGCTTGTCATTCTGGGGATTATTAAGGTAGGGCGACTGGATTTTTTTTTGGGGTTGGTATTTTGTTTATACATTTTTTTTGTGTTGGTATTTTTTTTCTCGCCTGTTCTTTCCCGGCCATGGAGCCTGATGGGGGAGATTTTGTTGATGTATTTTTTTGTTAGGATTTTTATTGTTAAATAAAGAATTAACTCACTCACTATTAGAGAAAAAATGGTAAAGTTTCAAAGAAGTGACCCTGACAGTGCATTGGGGATACAGGAATTAGAGAAAGAGGGTCACCTGAGTTAAGGAGGACTATGACTCCCAGGGTCCAAAGCTCGGGAAAAATTGCGTCACAGCCCTACCATGATAAGTCAAATTTAACCAGCCCGCGTGCGCCCAAGAATAGCAATCAAGGGGAGGCGTACACGCAAACTCTAAAACCCCAAGGAAGTTTTGATGAGACAGTTCCAATGCATGGAAGTGGACAAATCTACATTCGAGCATTAAGAGTCAGTCCGTCATGTTGTGTTCTGGGTTCATATGCTTGTGAGTTAACGTAGCGTATAGAAGGTAAAGACAAAATATTATCACTATTCTCAATTTTTACTCTGTTTATCACAATCGTTTCGAAATCGGAGATTAATTAGTCTTTATCTTGAAACGGATGTTGCTCTATTCAAGGAGAAAACATTTAAGTTTAAATATTTGACGCTTATCTTTTAAAGAAGACAAAATCAATCACTTTAAGTGATAGACATGAGATTCCTTTCATCAGCTTTGACTGAAAGGTTTAATTAATGTTGTAAACTTGAATTTATTTTCTGTACCCACCTCCCGCCCCTTCGCTGCTCCCACGCCCTCAGAAAACAGACAACCCAGGAAGGAGTCGTTTTCTAAGGGAGAAATCCAAAAGAAATGATCATTACCCCTCCAATTCATTCCAAAACAGAGAGATGTAAGATATCTTTTATACCATCACTTTTTCTATATTTTAACTCAATTTCAAGTTGTTTTACTCCCTTTGAACTCCCTTTTTTGATGATGAATGTAGATTCAACAATATTTGCTTGGGAGAGGAGTCTTTAGAATAAAATATTATCTTAACAAACTCTAAAAAAACGAAATAGACCAAGAAAATACGGAATAAATCTGAAAATAAATATAAAAAGTAAACAAGCATAATGTATTTGAATATACCAAGTTACAAGCTGCTTTCGCAAGACAAAATTAACCTACGATTGAAAAGGAATAAAAGGACACATCAATTTGCGTGCTGCTCGAATAGTGAAATTTCAATGAAAGGCTCACAAAATGTTTCTTCAAAAAGCGTAAATAAAGATTCTTAGTATTTGTAATTTGACTCATTTTTAAAGACTGGATTAGACAGTCAACATCAGAAAAGTTTACTTGGTCACTAAGTTTATGATTATATGTATTTGAATATTTCACAAGCATATCCAAGCAATTGTTTTCATTTTATATTTAGTTATCAAGAGTCTGATTGACCCCAAAGACCTTAAATTAAACATAAAATATTGCAAAATATGGGATTATTATAAATTATAATATAAGTTCTTATATTTCCTTTATTTTATATTGGAGATTATTACCGTCATCCTTAAGTTTCCTTGATAGTTCTTTTGTAAAAAGCATCATACAAAGCTTTGAAGCCCCATAAATTTTCCAATAACCAGCACCACCTTTTTGAAAATTCAAATTATCCACATCTAAGTCTAAACTTCTCCAGTGGACTTTGCTTCCCATATTGATTATACGACTTGGAGCTGCATTTTTCACAAGATCTGAAAAACAATATTTTAAGATTATATATTCGAAAGCAAGTATCAGTGGTTTGCGTGTAAATACTAGCTATTTAGACTTGTGCTATTAACAATTTTTAACTAACATTATGTTTAACTTGTATATACCCGTCTGACTGACGATATTTCAAACAGTAAGCTGTACCAAAAATTTGGTTCTATCCCAATTTTTAGGGCTATAATGAGAGACAGGTTGAGTTGGCTAGGTAACGTTCTGTGGATGAAGGATGACAAATTGCCAAAGATCGTCCTTTATGACCTACCTTCTAGAACCAAATCAAAAACAAGTCGTCCCAAATAGGGTGGGAGGTCGTAAGGAAGGACTTATGACACACTAAAAACTTCTTTGGAGGGTATAAAGAGGTTTTTTTCAATAGATGAGTATGTATGGAAAGCTTGCGGAGCTGTGTTCACCTCAAACGGCTTGGTGCTTTTGTGAGCATTAGTAGTAGTAGTAGTAGTAGTAGTAGTAACACCATAAAACAGATAGTTTGATCATTTTTTCTTTTTATTTAAACAAAGCAGAAAGGAAAATTAGTACCAACAGATGAGACTTGGAGTTCTAAGATCTAACCAGTAAGAAAGGATTAGCCAAAAACTTTAGAAACAACGTCAGATTAGTCTTACAAAGCAACAATTTAGCTGAAAAATCTTTTTATTTCGAAATGCCAAAAAAATTTGTTTGAAATAATGAAAGCAAGCAATAAAAATTGTGAAAAAAAAGACGAAACATTAGAAAAAATATAGGCCTACCGGAATTAAGAAATGTAATATTGTGGTCCAACAAAATACTATTCGCCAAAATACTAAAAGATGCCACAATTTCCAGACAGCATTATAACTGAACTGCAAAAGATTTTTGACTCAACGAATGCAATATTTGCAAAGAAGTCCTGCAATCGACCTTAAACTTACGAAAAAAGGAGATATCAAACAGTTCGTGGTAACGAACTGTAAGTAAGGAGCGACCCGGCTCAATAGTAACCGAACCTCTAAAAAACGGAATTTTGATACCAATAGAGACATAAAAAAATCAGATTTTAATACTGATTTCAAATATATAGGTTTCATCAAGTTTAGTCTTACCCATCAAAAGTTACGTGCCTGAGAAAATTTGCCTGATTTTCAAAATAAGGGTGAAACACCCCCCAAAAGTTATAGAACCTTAATGAAAATCACACCCTCAGATTCAGCGTATTAGAGAACCCTACTGTAGAGGTTTCAAGCTCCTATCTGCAAAAATGTGGAATTTTGTATTTTTTGCCAGGATAAAAATAACGGATGCGTGTTTTTTTTTTTGTGTGTGTTCCCAGGGGTGATCGTATCGTCCCAGTGGTCCTAGAATGTCGTTGTAGGGCTCATCCACATGGAAATGAAAAGTTCTAAGCCAATTATAAGTGACCAAAAAGATGGAGGGCAACTAGGGCCCCTCCCACGCTTATTTTTTCCCCAGAGTCACCGATCAATATTTACCGGTTTTAGTAAAGGGAACACAGTTGCCAAGACTTCGTGACACACCCCTCTGAACTCCAATGACGTCATACGACTTACTCCATTTCAAACGGACTGTGACAGGAACCCATGAGGGAATCCCCACTTGTAACGTAATGACAGCTCATACCTTACGTAATTATTGTGCAACACTGTCACGTAATACTTTTTTTCCCCGAAACCCCCAAAGCATTATTTTTTCATTAAGTTAATGGCGGTACCCATTTTATGTAAGGTCAGCGCATCTTACGTATGGACACCGCATCCATCACTGCCAGATAATACCATTATGACATTCTCGGCTAAAAGCCTCAAGACATTTTCTTTTTTTTCGGCATTCATTTTTTCGCTCAAAACACATTTCATATTTTTTCTTTTCTAGAGTTCTTGACCCCGCCAGGACTCGAAAGGTCATTCCCTTCCAATGGTACAGCGCCCCAAGCAAGTCGTCCATGAAATCATTTCCAGTATTTTGTATCTGGAACCATATTCTAAAAATAACCTATTGCGTGACAGCTGAGATTCCCCATTTTTTGGCACTCATTAGAATGATGCGTTACTCTCCCAATTTGATACACACCAGGAGACATTTGCTCTCAAGATATTAATAACTATAAAACGAAAATGTACCGTTTCTTTACGTGGGTTATTAGATTTCACACTATCGCGACAGTACGCCCCCCCCCCCCCTCTAGCATGCAATACCGGAGGAATAAGGTTGATATTAAATGCAAATTTAAGACATATTAAGAACTTTTAAGGAAAATATCCATTTCTTTTAGTACCTGTTATATTTTCACCTCTTCTAAGGGGTAAATTCCTTAATGTCTCCATCCTAACTTTAAAGCTGTAGTTCACCCCACAATAACATTACATGACTCCCCCCCCCCCAACCCTGACAAGACATCATCTCCACCAAGACATTTTTCAGGCATTTCATATTAAAAATTATGTCTTTAAATCCCGTGATTAAAGTTTTTGCAACCCAAGCCAATCATAATGCCCCACAAAAATAATCCACACCGCCATGGCATTTCACCCGTTTGACACCCCCCCCCACCCCACCCCTGGATGAGATGAGATATGAGATATACAATTATTAAAAAAGAAAACAAACACTATTCGCCTTTCGCCTGCCAAGAAAGACAATAAGCTTGAAAGGGCAAGCGAGGTTATCACTCTCAGCTCATTAAAATAACATTCATACCTTGCTACTCAACACACAAGAAAAGTATCTGATGAAGGAATAAAGGAAAAAAAGAGAGAAAGAGGAAAAGACAAGAATTAGATAGAAAAAAAAAGAAAAAAGAAAAAAAAAGCAAACTAAATCGGGGAAATACCTTAAATAGAATGACAACCTGGAGTGGGCATAACACCAAATTCACTCACGAGATAAAAGAAACTTCTTTGCCCGTGACTTGAAAGCCGGAAGACTAGGCGCATTTTTCACACACTCGGGCAATATATTCCAAACATGGGGACCATAATGGCGAATCACAAAAGATGCCCGAGTGGTGCTCCTAAACTCATGAGTTAAGTCATCAGCTTTTCTTGTATTATGATCATGAAGGTCTCTATTAAAAGTAAAAATATTTTCAAAAGCAGGGGTGAGCAGCTGATTCAAATATTTATACGAGAAAATCGCGACTTGGTAATCTCGAATTTGCGATACATCCATTAACTTATTCTTTTTAAAATGCTCATAAGCAGGAACCTCATCAGAATCATCAAATTCAGATAATAATTTTACAGCTCTATTCTGAAGTTTTTGTACTCTTTTGAAACATGTAACAAAATTACTTGCCCATATAGAGCATCCGTAGCTAATATATGGGTAAAATATAGAAAAATAAATCATTTTCAGGATCTTTTTTGGGACTAGATTTTTAATTCTTCGCATCACCCCAAGGCCTCTGCTTAATTTTTCAGCTATTGCACTTGAATGGTTTTTCCACGACAGGTTTTCATCAATTAAAAACCCCAAATACTTCGTTGTTGCTACTCTCTTTATCACATTTTCTTGAACCGTGATATGGTCATTTCCAGCACTAGAAGAAAGTCTAGAAAATATCATGAAAAAGGTTTTAGAAAAGTTTAGGGTTAACATATTTTGCTGAGAAAAAGTTAGAAATTCAGAAACTGCATTATGAATTTTATTATATAAAACATCAAGTGAAGGCGCTGCCAGAAAGAGCAAAGTGTCATCTGCAAACAGGATGACACCAGCCTCTGACAGGTAATGTTTCACTCGATCAATGAAAATAATGAAAAGTAGAGGTCCCAAGATTGACCCTTGTGGGACCCCACACTCTACTTTCTTTTTTGAAGATAAAGATGACCCATTCTGAACTATCTGATACCGATTGTGTAGATACGATGAAAACCACTCCAGACTTGAACCCTTCACCCCAATCGAGTCAAGAGCTTGAATAAGCTCTGAGTGGTCCACCGTATCGAACGCTTTTTTCATATCCAAAAACACAGCTGCAGGTATGAGACCAGCTTCAAATGCATCACTAATCCAATCAACCAATTTCAGAACTGCTATATCCGTAGATAGCCCTTTTCTGAACCCAAATTGATTTTCCATTAGAATTTTATTCTTTTCAATATAATAACTTAACTGGGCATGTACCACTTTCTCATATAACTTAGAGAAAAATGGGAGAATAGATATAGGTCTTCGATTCGATGGGTCATCTTTTTTCCCTCCTTTATGAAGAGGAATCACTCTTGCAATCTTTAGTGCTTCCGGGAAGACTCCAAGATCTAAAGAAAGGTTGATGAGGTGCGTCAACACAGGTAAGACACTCGTTTTTGCGGCCTTTATGAGTTTCAGGGAAAACTCGTCCATCCCGCTAGAGCTTGACTTCATCGTACCCAAGAATCGTGCCACTTCCCGTTCCGAATACCTTGCAAACTCAAAGGAATTCTGACTTACAGGCTGTCTTTTAATGACAGATCCAAAACTCGCAGATGTGTGTAGTTTAGCCCGCGCTTGATCGCAAAGTCTTTTTCCTTCATTTGCAAAATAACCACACAGAAATTCAGATATGTCTTGAGAATCAGTAAGACGACCTCCTGCTGTCTCCATGACTCTCACCTCCTCCTTACTCTGAAATTTACCCAAAAGTTTATTTATTGTTTTCCATGTATTTTTCATATCCCCTTGATTTTCATGAAATTCATTTTGGAAATAAAGTTTCTGAGCATTCCGTTTTACTGAATTTAAAATATTCCGAAATCTTTTGAAATTTATAAAACTATCATCTGAATGATCCTTTAAATAATTCACATAAAGTTTGTTTTTCTGCTTTATTGAAACTAGAATAGCTTTTGATATCCATGGTTTCTTAGGAAAATTTCTATTAGGGTTTATTCTTCGCAAGGGACATGTTTCATTCATTACATTCGTCACTATCTCACTGAATAGGTCATATGCAGTATTTGGACACTTTTCCTTTATTACACTCGAGAAATTTGTTTCATCCATCATATTTGCAAAACTCTTTAGGTTTTTATTATTCATTTCACGGTAAAACGAAGTCCTTTCATTTCGTTTATTTCCTTTGACTGATTTAGCTTTATTTTACTTATTAAAAGAAGGTGATCCGAGCCGTCGGACACGACCACATCTGCTTGGGATCTTTCAAGCAATCCACCATTAACGAAAAAATTATCAATTAAAGATGCCGAGAGATGCGAAATCCGAGTTGGAATAGTCACAAGAGGAAAACTATCATGTGACACCATCATATTAACAAAATCTAAGCTATTCGCTCTTTTTAGTAAATCTATATTGAAATCTCCCATCATAAATTTGTTTTTATTTTCATTATTAATTTTATCTAACAATGGTTCAAATTCATCAAGAAAAAAACTAATATCACATGACGGATTTTTGTAAATTAATCCCAAAATCAAGTTCCTTTCCCCTTCATTTTTTATTTCAATGAAAAGTGTTTCGATCCTACCTTCAAGCCACAGGGAAAGGTCATCCCTAACCCAATATTGGGTACCTTCACTAATCAAAAGGCCTAGACCGCCCCGCTCCATGGTTGTCCGTTCTCTTCGCTCGCAAATATATCCTGGGAAAGAAAAATCCCATGGCAGTGACTTGCTAGAAACAAATGTCTCACAAAGGCCTACAATGCACGGTTTCTTATCTAGCGAACTTAAAATCTCACATAAAGAAGAATATGCCGTTCTTAGACCTTGACAATTCCAGAAAACGATCGCTCTTTCTGCACTCGCAGGATTTGAATACTCATAAAGATTATTTGGATTCACATAATTACTAGGGCGACAATTCAACGAAAAATTATCTATGCATTCATCATCCCCCGCAAGTGTGTCACGAGCTTGGCTTCCAAGAATAAACCGGTTTTTTTCAAATTCATTCAAAGGGTCATAATATATATTCGCACTCATTGAAGAGGGTGATTACCTTTACGACAAAAAAAACATACTGATAGGCAGAAAGAAGAAGGAAAAAAAAAAAAGGAACGGAAATTGCTAAAAAAAAAGGGAAAACAAGCATACAAGTAATTCAACAACACAATTTACACAACACAAAATTATATGGTCAGATTCGGCAGACGAACCACTTCAGCCATAGCTCGAATTTTACGGATCTCTCCCACTGAGTTTTTTCCAAAAATTGTCCCGTTATTCGACCAAACATTTCTGTTTCCAAGCTTACTCTTAGCCAAGTCAAGAATCTGTTTCTTTTTTGATGTTAGGTACTCGGTGACAAAAATTCCCGACCGAGCAAGCTTTGACTTACATGCAAACACTTTTCTTGCAATTTCAGCAGATTTGAACGTAACCAACACAGGCAAAGGACGCTTTTTTGCATTTACAATGGTGTCCGAATCAGTATAATTTGCTCGAAATTTAAATACAGAAACTATTGCGGTCGAAGAAAAATCAGAAATTTGCATTTTATCTGTAATCACATTCAATACACACTCAGAGATGGGAGACCCCCACTGTGGTCAACACCATGAAATACGAGCTGATTCAGTCGTTTTTCCTGCTCTATATCATCAAGACGTGCTTCAAGCTGTTCAACCCTATTTTCCAGGGCTAGGTTTGCGTTTTGAAGAGCCCGTAGTTTGTTTTCAATCTCATCAAACTTAGTCGAATACTGAACGAGTATAGAGTCGTGAATCTGAGAAACGATAGAGTTAACCATATCCGCACTATTTGACATTCCAACTTTTTTGCAAACTTCTTTTTCAATATCATTCCGGATACTGGATTTAAGTGTGTCCAAGTCCGATAAAACAGAGTTTACTGAATTCACCGATGTATTTGGTAAACTCGAACCAGTAATCTCAAGATGCTTATGAGGAAAATCAGCTAATTCCGAAAAAGCGTTCGCAACGCCTAATTCATTTTTCTTCTTAGCCTCCTTTGAAATGCTAACAAAGTTCGAAAGCTGCGAGGCTGTTGTTGTCACGATTTCATGGCTTCCGTAACAAAATACAACGTAAGATATTTTATTGTTCTTGGCCTTAATTATGTCCAACACTCGGCAGGGCCATGGTGGATAACTTCTGAATTTTGCTAGAACAACAGCATCCTTTTCGAACTGAACCATTGAAATGTATTATCAAATAGACAAAAAACTACACTTAACTTTGAATAGGTAGGTCAACGTGAGCTTATGAATCACCTTATGATCGGTTCATCTGTCCAAATATCCAAAAAAATTGTATCCAATTTCATTCAATATCAAGTTCATTATTCATTAATTATGTCCAACAAATCATATCCAATTTCATTCAATAGGTCACTGCGCTTTTGTAGGTAACAGGTTTTAGATAATGTAATATCTAAAATATGGATATATTTTAACCATATTAAGAGGTTTTATTGAAAGACTTTTAACGAAATGCATCGTTTCATTGAGTTTTGTTAGATTTCACTCCCCCTCTAGTGAAAAATTCATTTACCACCTCCCGCCTTATCTTTAAGCTCTAGAGGCATACCACCTTGTTAAATTATGGATGGTAGTAAACGCCCCCCCTCCTGACATCGCTACATCTCCCCAAAAACATTTTTCAGGCATTTCCAAATAAAAAACTATGCCTTTAAATCCCGTGATTCAAGTTTTTACAACCCAAGCCTATCATGATACCCCCACAAAACACTTTACACCGCCATGGCATTTTACCCATGTGACACCGACCCCCTCCCACCCCCTGGGTGACCTTATATTAGAGGTATATTTAAACCATATTAAGAGGTATTACTGATAGAATTTTAAGAAAATGCATCGTTTCATTGAGTTTTGTTAGATTTCACTCCCCTTCTAGTGAAAAATTCATTTACCACCTCCCACCTTATCTTTAAGATCTAGAGTATACTAGTCAATGACAACGCATACCACCTTGGTAAATTATGGATGGTATTAAAGACCCCCCCCCCCCTCTGAAGTCACTACATCTCTCCCAAAACATCTTTCAGGTATTTCCAAATAAAAAACTATGTCTTTAAATCCCGTGATTCAAGTTTTTGCAACCCACGCCGATCATGATACCCCCACAAAACACTTCAAACCACCATGGCATTTCACCCATGTGGCACCGGTCTACCTTCCACCCCCTGGGTGACCTTATATTAGAGGTATATTTAAACCATATTAAGAGGTATTATTGAAAGACTTTTAAGGAAATACCCTTTTTTCATTGGGATAAATTTATGGATATATACAAATACCCTAACAATAGATTCTACCCTTCACCTAGCAATCATTTTCAGAGGGTGCCTTGATAATAGATGCAATTTTTAGACATTATTGTAGTCTATAAAAGAGTAAAATATATAAACAATAACATGATTACTTTCTAAGACCACGCTAGCTATACACGACGTATGAAGCTAAGAGAGGAAAGGAAATAATAAATGATAAATAAAACCAAAAAAGGGTGATAAAACGAGGATTTTGTCAGCCAGTGGTAAAATATGAAGACAAAAAACCAGCAAATATTTCGACTAGGACCTCCGCCAAGTCGTCCTCAGTGCTAAAAAAAACAAAAGAAAAAAAAAACCAACAAGAATCTAACCTTTTAGAGTTAACTCTACAAGATCTGAACGAACACTGAATGAAAGACCAAAGCCGAAACCAATGCAAAAAAAGGATTTTACCGAAGAGATTTTGCAAGGATGTTCTTCCTAGCAATACTTTTTGCTCTTCTGCCATTTCGGTTTTCATTAGATATGTTAATAGGTTCTCTTAAATTTAATTTGGTGCAAATATCAAAAGAGTCTTTTAGTATTAAACTATTTTAAATTGGGCTAAATGAAATGTCTCCAGTGTCCCTATTTATAGCCAAATTCCTGTTTATATATTTTTTTTATCTCAATTACCTCTTTGAAAGATTGCGGTAGGCCACTTACAGTAGATATTAAAGTTACCTCCTCAAAAAGAAAAAGATGTGTAGGATTTTCGAAAATATGCTGGGCCAATGCAGAATCAAAGTTGTCATTTTCATTTTTCAATCTCAGGGACTTATCTATTGAATGTGTTCATGCAAACGTTCCTGAGCTAAAAAAATGTTCAACTTTTTGTTCACTTTTGAAAGAAACAGAGAGATTGTGTTTATTTAAAATTTTTCCAAGTTTATCACTAAGTTTTGAAATGTATGGAAGAATGGTGAAAGTTTTTTTCTCAATTGCCGGAACGATTGAATCAAGGAGGCTGGGCTCCCTATTTTCTTGTTTTATCTTTTTTAATCGTCTATGATATTTTCAATAAGGTTTATTGGGTAGCCATTGCAGAATAAAATATCCTTGATATAATTTAATTCAGAATTTACATGATTAAGTGAACAGATTTTAAAACTCTGTCGATAAAAGAGATTATCATCCCTCTTTTAACAGAAGGAGGGTGATTTGACGAGAAGTGTAGATACCGATCATTATGGGTCGGCTTTCTGTATATAGAAAATTCAAGGCTAGGATTATTTTTTATAATCAAAACATCCAAGAAAGGCAGCTTTCCTGAATCTTCTAGTTCCATTGTGAACTGGAGGTTTGAATCAAAAGAATTTAAATGTACCAAAAAATCTCCAAGAGAGTCTTGTCCATGTTTCTAAACTATTCAAAGCAGATTGTTCTATGAAATCCATGTAAAAATTTCCCAAATAAGGAGATAATACAGTGCCCATGGACAGGCCCATAATTTGAAGGGAAAATTTATCTCGGAACTTAAAATACGAAAAAAACTTGTTGCAAAGACGAACAAGCGTCATTATTGTGTCAATTTCCAAAGTTTTGTAATCCGACCTAGCAGAATTTTCCTCCAATTTTCTTTGTAAGTCCTGCTCACATTTATGGACATCGCATGAAGTGTACATAGAAATTGCATCGAAACTAGATAAGATGGTTTTTCCTGTTATACTTTGAAATTTTAACTTCTCAACAAGATCTATAGAATTTTTTATGTAAGATTTCTGTGTGCTTAAAAAAGGCTTAAAAATGGTGGACAAGAACTTTCTTACACTTGTAGCGGGAGAACTATAACATGCTACAATAGAACGTAATGGAATATCTTTCTTATGGATTTTAGGCAAACCATACAACTTTGGGGCTGAACATCCCCTGGGGTAGAATTTTAGGTACATTTGAGGGGTAATTAGTCTACTATCTTTTAAAATTCCTAATTCTTTTTCTCAACTGCTGTGTGCATTTGTCTGTGGGATCACTTTTTATTTCTTTGTAAGTATTTTTATCCATTAAAAGGGTATTTGCTTTCATTTCATAATCTGCAGAATTCATAATTACTACTGTGTTTCCTTTGTCTGCTCTTGTAATTACTGTATTTTTATCTTTTTTTAAGTTCCGGAGGATTTTTATTTCTTCTTTTGACTTAGTTGAAAGCGACAAACATGGCCTATAATCAAGAATACTCTTTACAATTTCACCTCTGAGTAGGTCTGGATTTTCAACCTCCCCATGAGAGCTAAAAATAGCAGACTTCACGCCCGTAATAATTTCTGATGTATTTACGGTTGTTTGAGCCATTGCTAATTTTGGTCCTTTTGAAAGAATACTTAGCTCCTTGGATTTAAAAGCCTTAGAGGATAGATTTTCCAATGGAGGGCCAGGACAAAATCTAGCATTCATTTCCGTTTTTGTTGAAACTGTTGGAAAATCCGTTTTTGTTGAAACTGTTGAAATTCCAGTTTTGTAAATTTCTCCGACAAGTGAGTTTTTGCTAAATGGAAAACGTGTTGGGAAAGAACTTTGTGAGATACGTAAAATTTGGTGAAAATCTTGAACAGATAAAATCTGATATAATAAAGATTTGAAATCAAATATTTTATTACTAAGGACGTATCTTTTGAATCTATGGTCTTTTAAAATATGTGTTAAAGTTTTGAAACCCATTCTCTGGATAAACGGGCCTTCAGATTGTGTGCCTAAATGAAAGTTGAAACGTAAAGAAGGTGGAAGAATTCGATGCCTTTTGCAAGTTTCTAAAAAATAAAATTGACAAATAAGATTTGCATGTTTTTTAACAGAATTTAAAAAGTCTAAAACAACATTGGTTCAATGATGCCCATAAGCTTGACGTAAATACTTTCTAAGACCACACTGGCTATACATGAGGTACGAAGCTAAGAGAGGAAAGAAAATAATAAATGATAAATAAAACCAAAAAAGGGTGAGAAAACGAGGATTTTGTCAGCCAGTGATAAAATATGAAGACGGAAAACAGGCAAATATTTCGAATAGGACCTCCGCCAAGTCGTCCTCAGTGCAAAAAAAAAAGAGAAAAAAAAACAACAAGAATCTAACCTTTTAGAGCTCACTCTACAAGATCTGAACAAACACTGAAAGAAAGACCAAAGCCGAAACCAATGAAAAAAAAAGGATTTTACCGAAGAGATTGTGCAAGGATGTTTTGTCTAGCAATACTTTTTGCTCTTCTGCCATTTCGGTTTTCATTAGATATGTTAATAGGTTCTCTTAAATTTGATTGGGTGCAAATTTCAAAAGAGTCTTTTAGTATTAAATTGTTATAAATTGGGCTTAATGAAATGTCTCCGGTGTCTTTATCTATAGCCAAATTCCTGTTTATATATTTTTTTTTTATCTCAATTACCTCTTTGAAAGACTGCGGTAGGCCATTTACAGTAGATATTAATGTTACCTCCTCAAAAAGAACAAGAAGTGTAGAATTTTCGACAATATGAGGGGCCAATGAAGAATCAAAGTTGTCATTTTCATTTTTCAATCTCAGGGACTTATCTATTGAAGTTTTGTGTTCATGCAAACGTTCACCAAGTTGTTGATGGGTCTTACCAATGTAAAATTTCCCACATGAACACGGGGCCCTGTAGACACCACTACCCAGTACAATGTCAGTTTTGCCTTTTGCTGAGTTGAAAAAATGTTCAACTTTTTTTTAGCATTGAGAACGACTTGGCGGAGGTCCTAGTCGAAATGTTTGCTGATTTTTCGTCTTCATATTTTACCACTGGCTGACTAAATCCTCGTTTTCTCACCCTTTTTTTGGCTTTAATTATCATTTATTATTTCCTTTCCTCTCTTAGCTTCATACAACAATAACATGTGTAATTTAAGGAAAGATGAGGGGAGAGGACTCCAGGGGAGGGGAGGCGGTCTGGAGGGAGGAGCCCTGTTTTTCAGTCACCAGCTCAGATCTGCCTTTTTTATTCATTTTGGTTTATTTGTTTTTTTTTTCGTTGCACAAACCGGTAATTTTCAAGTGTTTTTTTAAAAATGTTTTCTTATTTATTATTAGCCCGCAGCGGGCCTTAGTTCCAGTAGGGGTGCTGGTCCACTAGCTGGCAACCTCCGAGGGCGTGTCCAGTCCCCCGAGTGGTTTTTCTCAGCCCTTACGCAACCCAGGGCACATTTTTTTTCAGCAAAAATATCAAAACACGCAAAGGTTGGAAAATTCTATTTCGAGAATTTCTTGTTCCCACCCATCCAGCACACTGCGGGGGGGAGAAGTTTAGTCAGTGCCTACTCATTTCGGGGATGGAATCTGGACTTCATATAGGTGATAAAGGAGGTAAAAAAACGGTATTGCTCGAGATAGCTTAAAATATAGTAATATTAGGGAAATTATCTTAGAATTTTTAGGATATGACCACCTCTGACATCACATCATCCATGTTTCTAGCGCTCAGCTAGCATGATTCACACCCCTGGCAACCCACCCAAGATTCCAGGCATTCTAATATTTCCTCTTTATTGGCATGATTCCTGGCTATTTTGGTGCATTGTTTTTCTGGAAGATTCCCAGGATTTTCGTGACCAAGCCTAATATAAATGACGCTAGTTTATCTCGCAAACTAGACTAAAAGGACCCCATGGGGCTCCAGCATGGCACACACACACGCTGCCTATTAACGGTGATGTATATCTTAAGCAAAGATACCTAATGGGAGAGCTCGGAAGATCATTTTGCGAGAAGGGTAGATACCCAAACCGTTAAAAAGTATACTTATGGCCCAAAGCGGAATGGCACTACGAAGCTGTTTTCATGCTAGTACCAGCCCTCCACATGACACCAGCCCTCACCCCTAGGACATTTTCAACCTATTCGCCCCGAAAATAAACTTCTGGAATCACATTAAACAATATGTTTTTGAAAACAGAGAAGCTTCCCTTTCTTTACTACTGTTTGATATTCTAAGCATTTCACCTTACAATGTTTACACTATTACTACCTCTGTGACATACCTCTGTCATCGCCCCATCTCCCCCAAAATACTTTTCAGACATTTTTTGTTAAAAGTTTTACTTCAAGTCATTCATTTGGGTTTTTGCAGGCAATTACGCCACAGAGTATTTAAAACACTTCTCGGACTTTCCTTGTCTTGGTAATGATTTTAAAGGCTGACCGTGATTTCTAGACTTTGCCAATGATTTCTACGCTGGTTTTGATTTATAGGGCTAGCCATGATTTCTATAGTTTGCTTTTGATTTTTTTTTATGAAATTGTCAGGGCTTCAATGTTTTGCTAATGTTTGCATAGAAGTTGACCATGGTTTCTAAACTCTGATCTCAATTTCGATGGTATGGTCTTCATTTTTATCAATGGGTCTGGGGTTCTAGGGTTGACTCTGTCACGTAGATAAGTACTTTGACGATTTTTCTTGGAATACACAACCTTTCTGGGCTTTAATATTTTCGTAGCGATAAGAAAGATTAGTTTCTCACTTGATGCTTTGTAAGAACGTCAGGGGGCATGATTTTTTTTACCTGGGACACCAATCATTCTTGGGTTTCATGTTTTCTTGACCCTAGATCCGCCTGTGCCTCTAGAGGCAGCCAGGGCATCGAGAAGGGGCCGCCTATCTTCCCTCAGGCTTGCTGCTGCAAGTATGTCCTCCCACTGAGGTTGGACTAATGTGTGCATGTTACGGATATCTGTCTGGTACGTTTGACGCAGGGTGTTTCTGGGTCTGCCCCTGCAGCGTGGACCCGATGGCTGCCAATGGAGCACTGCATTTGGTAGTCTGAGATTGTCCATACATAGTACGTGGCCAAGGTGTCTCCATCGGCGGACTCTTATGATATATGTCAAAAGAGGCTGGCCAGTCTTGTCACAGATTGATTGGTTTGTTATTCTCTGCTGCCAACCGATGTTCAGAATTCTTCTGAGATATGTGTTTTCGAAAGCAAGTATTCTTCTCTCTAGTTCCTGGCTTAGGTGCCAGGTTTCGACTGCGTAAAGCAGCACTGGCATAACATTGCTATTGAAGAGTCGTATCTTTAGCCGTATAGAGAAGCTCTGGGGCC
>CM051263.1:44462082-44472082 GCA_027921565.1 Artemia sinica | reverse complement strand
GCTAATATTTTTTTCCAAAATTCAAAAAAGAATAAATGAAAAATAAAGTTTGTCTTTACCACTTTTAGCCTGTACAAAGATAATCCCTAAGAACACCATACTTTTCCATGCCTAACTGAAAGGAAATAATAAAGAGTTAAATATGCTAATATTTTTTCCCCAAAATACAAAAAGAATAATTTAAAAGTATAGTTTTTCTTTTACCACTTGTAGCCAGGGGCGCTACTAGCCAAAATGTTTGGGGGGGGGGGGATCCAATAGATTTTACCTACTGGCTGGTCATTTTTACCGACTCTTTTTATTTTGTTAATAATTAAAAAAAACTTGAATTTAAATTCTTGTGCTTTGTGTTAATACCAAATCGCTATCATAGGAACTCCAACGGTTTTCCTGAATTAATTGAGCCCGATCCGCCCCGAGAGGCACATCTTTAATATGCTGTACTATCCTCTGATATAGCGAACGATTTTGCTCTTTTCTTGTGGAATAAAGCAATTGATGAGGAGAGGTATGATGATATTATGATTTATATAAGCCAAAGTAAGAAATTTAGAATTTCAATTCATATATATAAAAAGAGTCAGAATGAAAAAACTAACTTGAATTAAAACGCCAACCGTCTTGGCTTGGAAGACAACCAGACTTCTAGCAATTTGTCAAGTTTCAGCTCGTCAGCAACGTCAGTCTCGCAGCACACCATGAGGAGATGACCCAAACGGTCGTGATCCGTTATTGCACGTAAACGTGTCATTACCAATTTCAGTTTGCTGAAACTTCTTTCTGCCGTTGCTTGCAGTTGGTCGGGCTGTCACGATCCACTGGTAAACTGATTAGAGAGTTGGGAATATTGTCTTGACAGCATAAATTTCTTTAAATAGAGCCTCGAAAACGGTCAGATCAATGGCTTTACTGCTTTTGACCTCAGTCGTGGTCAAAAAGCATTTGAAGGCCTTAAGCTCTAACACGAGTTCCGCGGAATCTAGGCCTCTTCCCGGAAACAGCTTTGCTACTTCCGAAAGGCTCTCATAGCTGTCGTCCATTTTGCCCAATAGACACTGGTACGCTGGCTCTAGAAAAGAGGAGTTGTCATGAATTGCATCGTCCAAGCCGTTCACAAGGATTCTGAGGATACCGAAGAGCTCCTTAACATAAAACGATTTCCAGTCATCCGACATGTCGGCTCCAGAATTAGGAATCACCTCTGAATAACGAGAAGGTGGACGTCAAGGACGGTGCTTAAGTCAGAACTCGTCTTCGGCTATTGAACCAAATTTTTCTGCTGCTGATTTTGATGCCTCAATTTGCTTCTCTATCTGAGCCGTATCTTGGAGGAGAGCATCTTAGATGTCACGTAGGTGCTTAAGTTGGAATTCGTCTTCGGCTATTGAACCAAATTTTTCTGCTGCTGCTTTTGATGCCTCAATTTGCTTCTCTATCTGAGCCGTATCTTGGAGGAGAGTATCTTAGATGTCACGTGTTGACCAGAGTTTTGTATTTCCAGTCATCTGACCGAGCTGTTCATCCTTTAGCTTTTCTGCAAGAACCTTCGTCCTGAACATGACTTGGCGCATGAACATAAGTGTAACAATAAAATCAAAGCAAGTAATGTGGCGATGCAGAGCTCGAGCTTTTTCTTTTATTATTTTGTCCTCATCTTCTTCTATTAGCTCTTCAAGGACTTCAACAATGGTTTCAAAGCTGGCCCACAACGCTGTCAAGCTCTTGGACCTGGACGTCCATCTTGTCATTGACAGATTTCTTAGCTTGAGCATCGACTCAGCTCTCTCAAGTGCTCGTTTGTAAGCTATAGCTCGCTTCGTTCCACCAGTAAAGAAGACATAAAGCTCCTGCAAGATTTCAAACATTTTTCGAACTATGGAACTGTTACAGCAGGCGTGTTCCACATTAAGATATTCTCTATGAGCCATGCAGCGAATATAGCGTACTTCCCTTCCAACTTCGGCTGATATATATGCCTGGACCCCATGACGAACACCAGACATGTTGCTCGCATAATCATAACTTTGGTAAATGAGCACCTCTTTGCTTACTCCTTCCTTTTCTAATACTTCTAGGATTTTATCGGCAGTTTCTTTCCTTTTTTTTGATTCAACTGGTACTATGGCTAAAAGTCTCTCTTGGATGGTGCCATCAGAACTAACAAACCTGACGCAAATCAAAAGTCTTTCTTCGTGTGGGCAGTCCGGCGTGGTATCTGCGATAATTGAATATGCGCCACTAGCATTCACAGCGGTTACAATCATGCGCTTAATTTCGTTACCCAGTACCTGAAGGAATTAGTTTTGCGAGCCACTGCTAAGGTAGTTTACCCTGTTCTTCCTCATTGTTCTTTCACGCAACCAATTACTGAAATGTGGATCACAGCGAGCAACTAGGTTTACAATTTGACGAAAGTTTCCATCACTGTCATCAGCCACACCACGAAGGGCTATCTGTTGTTTTCCCAGTGTCTTTACTATGTCCATTAAGACCTTCACCCCTCGTCGGTTTTCAATTGCTTCCTTTTCTTGTTGCCTTTTGAAGCTCTTAGTCTGTTCATCAAACATTTTTTCAATGCCAAATTAGAGTTTGCTATAAACCGCCATGTCAATGACTGCTGACTGATGAGCGGCGCTTTCAAAATGTTCCTTCAGCTTGCCAGGGTTCTCAGCACCTCTTCTCATCATCTTGTTCAAAGAACACAGTCCACTTTTAACCCACGCATCTTCTACCTTTTCGCGTTTTATAATAGATTCGGTCTGTGCTGACGCTATACTCAAGGTACCTGTACTTTTTGTTCCAACCAACGTTCATTCTCTTCTAATGTCTGCTGCCTATCGATGCGTTTTTCTGCTCCGGAAAAGCTGCTAGATACGGCTGATTAGGACCCATTGTAAGGAAATAGCGTTTATGATGCTCTTTATTCGGGAATGGTCACTTTCCAGGATCATGATCGACACGACAATCAAAAGGCAGATTTTCGAAAGTCATGCTCTTGTGAGCTTCAGCTTCGATTATAGCTGCTGACAAAACTTCAAGTTCTTTTAAGCTTTCACCTACAAATTCACACATACTGGCAGTATCGATGGTGAGTTTTTATTTTATTGCCCGAGGCACTGTCAAAGCAAAACTTTGCTCGGCATTCACCAATTAAATCATACGCAACATCTATCAAGGCCAGGCACTTTGTAAGTAGCTCTTCGTTGTCCTCCGACACACTAACGCTTGACTTTCTTGTGTCACTAAGAGATGTTCACTTACACTGATGTTTATTTACCCCCTCCCCCCATAGTCTGGAAGCCTGGCATCAGGGGCGTAATTTCAGAAAAATCCTGGGGGGGGGGCAAACTTCAAAAAATTTTGCCACGTCATTGCGGAAAATTATGCAAATTCCCCACAAAAAAATGAATTTTCTATTATATTTGCAACTTAGAAACAGTGGCAGATCCAGGATTTCAGGGGGGGGGATTGACACTCAGTTGCCAAATAAAATTATACTCTTGTCTCAAATACTTCTAGTTGTAGCCAAGGCCAGGGGCGTTGCTAGTAATTTTCCTTTAGGGGTGGGGACGACGAAAGTGTGCCGACAAAAAATCGACATTGCACCGACGAATTTCTAAAAAAAAGGCATGGATCATTTAACGTTTCTCTTTAATAATGGCAAGCAAATGGTATGAAAACAAAGATTTCTGCTGCGAAGTGGCAAAAACTTCGATAATATAACTGTAATAGTCTGCCACAAAGGGTCAACGTTTTTATAAATTCAGTTCAAGAATATTGTCATTTTGTTTTATTGCTTATTTGCCAATAGGCAAAAAAAATGGATGGTCTGAAGCAGCATTTTCAGGGGCTTCGGGCTTTGCCCGACAAACGTCCTTTCTCAGGACCTTTAGGGGGGAGTCCCCCCCTTAGAAACACCCCTGGCCAAGGTTGTCACTAGCCCTTTTCCTTTGGGAGCGGACAACAAAATGTGCTTCGAAAATCATAAAAAATGCCGAATATACTCTATTTAAAAAGGCTTTTGTCTTCCAATCTTATCATAAAGGCAAAGGTACGCTAAAGAAAACCGATCTGTTTCTGTGGATGCTTGAATTCTCTAGGCCTATTTTAGTTTCGACGAGACTTTCGAAGACGCAAAATTCAAGCTGGGGGGGGGGCAAACATCAAGCTGTGGGGGGAAAACTGGGGTCTGGGGGGCAGTTGCCCCCCCTACCCTATAGCAAATTACGCCCTTGCCCAGCATTAACCTTCTAATGTAAATCACTGCGCTAGTCAAGTGGGATCCTGTAGGCTATATGCACAGCCTACCCACTGGTCGATTCACAGTGAACAATTTAATTGTATAGGCTATGTCTTACCTTTTCCTCCGTTGGAATGAACTGCCAATTTCAAATTTCTTAGGAGCTGATGCAGCAAATGGGTTAGTCACTACCTGCTCGGTCGCTAGGATCCATTTCGGCTGAAGTTCATTTTTATGAAAACTGGCGTTATGACGCTTACGGTAATCCTTATCGAAAATATTCTTACACGCCAAGCACTTTATTTTCACCCGATTTGTCCTTAAACTTGACATTAATAATGGCAAGCAAATGGTATGAAAACAAAGATTTCTGCTGCGAAGTGGCGAAAACTTCGATAATATAACTGTAATAGTCTGCCACAAAGGGTCAACGTTTTTATAAATTCAGTTCAAGAATATTGTCATTTTGTTTTATTGCTTATTTGCCAATAGGCAAAAAAAAAATGGATGGTCTGAAGCAGCATTTTCAGGGGCTTCGGGCTTTGCCCGACAAACGTCCTTTCTTAGGACCTTTAGGGGGGAGTCCCCCCCTTAGAAACGCCCCTGGCCAAGGTTGTCACTAGCCCTTTTCCTTTGGGAGCGGACAACAAAATGTGCTTCAAAAATCATAAATATGCCGACTATACTCTATTTAAAAAGGCTTTTGTCTTCCAATCTTATCATAAAGGCAAAGGTACGCTAAAGAAAACCGATCTGTTTCTGTGGATGCTTGAATTCTCTAGGCCTATTTTAGTTTCGACGAGACTTTCGAAGACGCAAAATTCAAGCTGGGGGGGGGGGCAAACATCAAGCTGTGGGGGGCAAACTTGGGTCTGGGGGGCAGTTGCCCCCCCCCTGCCCTATAGCAAATTACGCCCTTGCCCAGCATTAACCTTCTAATGTAAATCACTGCGCTAGTCAAGTGGGATCCTGTAGGCTATATGCACAGCCTACCCACTGGTCGATTCACAGTGAACAATTTAATTGTATAGGCTATGTCTTACCTTTTCCTCCGTTGGAATGAACTGCCAATTTCATTTTCTTAGGAGCTGATGCAGCAAATGGGTTAGTCACTACCTGCTCGGTCGCTAGGATCCATTTCGGCTGAAGTTCATTTTTATGAAAACTGGCGTTATGACGCTTACGGTAATCCTTATCGAAAATATTCTTACACGCCAAGCACTTTATTTTCACCCGATTTGTCCTTAAACTTGACATTAATAATGGCAAGCAAATGGTATGAAAACAAAGATTTCTGCTGCGAAGTGGCGAAAACTTCGATAATATAACTGTAATAGTCTGCCACAAAGGGTCAAAGTTTTTATAAATTCAGTTCAAGAATATTGTCATTTTGTTTTATTGCTTATTTGCCAATAGGCAAAAAACTGGATGGTCTGAAGCAACATTTTCAGGGGCTTCGGGCTTCGCCCGACAAACGTCCTTTCTCAGGACCTTTAGGGGGGAGTCCCCCCTTAGAAACGCCCCTGACCATGGCTGTCACTAGCCCTTTTCCTTTGGGAGCGGACAACAAAATGTGCTTCGAAAATCATAAACATGCCGACTTTACTCTATTTAAAAAGGCTTTTGTCTTCCAATCTTATCATAAAGGCAAAGGTATGCTAAAGAAAACCGATCTGTTTCTGTGGATGCTTGAATTCTCTAGGCCTATTTTAGTTTCGACGACACTTTCGAAGACGCAAAATTCAAGCTAGGGGAGAGGCAAACATCAAGCTGGGGGGGGGGGGGGCAGTTGCCCCCCTGCCCTATAGCAAATTACGCCCCTGCCCGGCATTAACCTTCTAATGTAAGTCACTGCGCTAGTCAAGTGGAATCGTGTAGGCTATATGCACAGCCTACCCACTGGTCGATTCGCAGTGAACAATTTAATTGTATAGGCTATGTCTTACCTTTTCCTCCGTTGGAATGAACTGCCAATTTCATTTTCTTAGGAGCTGATGCAGCAAATGGGTTAGTCACTACCTGCTCGGTCGCTAGGATCCATTTCGGCTGAAGTTCATTTTTATGAAAACTGGCGTTATGACGCTTACGGTAATCCTTATCGAAAATATTCTTACACGCCAAGCACTTTATTTTCACCCGATTTGTCTTTAAACTTGACATATTTTTTTATTGTTAATATGTTCTTTGCAATCGAAATCAATCGTGAAACTGAAATGAACCCCTATGTGGCGATGATTCACAAGCCGGATGTTCTCAACAAGTTGCTACCGAATAAATTTTCATTGAGTCATCCATTGTTTCCAGTCGATTTTGCCGCTCCAATTACCGAATGAGATCGAGATAGCGGCCCCTTTCAATCCAATCTAAAAATTGAGTCGGTAAAATCGTCTCATTTACCGACTGACACCGTGGTTTTCGAGACTTAGGGAGGATCTAGATTTCAGTGGATGTCACACCAGTGTTTTCATTTTCTTTCAGTAATTTCATTCATCTCATTTATTTATTTCAAAAATTGAGTCCGTAAAACCGCAGCGCTTCGCACCGCGGTTTTACCGACTCAATTTTTTTTACCGAGTCACCGAAAAAATTGGCGGGGGGGGAGGCGCCCCCTCCCCCCAATACGTGACGCCCCTGCTTGTAGAAATCTCTTTCGCCTAAATAATCTCTCTCAATCTGCTTCACACAAATAATTCTCTAAAATGTCTCAATCTGTTTTGCCCAAATAATTCCCAGTTTCTGCCACTCTAACAAATATAACATTAAAATCTATGCGAATATTCTTCTTTGACCCAGTGGCAAACTAACAACCCTCATTTCAATTAAGAACTTTATTTAATTTTTTTTCAAACCCATCTTAAAAATAAACTTCACCCCAAATGTCCTTCTGAACTCGATCCGCAAAAATAATAAAAAATATGAAAAAAGGCTTAAAATGAACAAAGTTTAAACTCTATATTTTCACCTAAAATTTAATTTCTCTGTCTATAATTCGTGCATCATTTAAGAACAAAGAACAATTCAACGTTTCACGAACGTCTTCAATCTGTATCGCATTTCTTACCCTTTTAAATTAGCAGGTCAAAAAATGTGTTTGGAAATAGATGTTTCGATGAGTATAATTTTTAAAATGGTGATAATTTTCTTTTTAATATTAATTTCATTGTTGGATGTTTGCACGAATAGCTGAAGTGGAAGTGTCTAAGGTTGGTAAATAAAGAAGTCATATTCAGGAAAACGTTTACGCCATGTGGAACTTTTAAAATGATAACATTCTAAATTCTCATATTTGATAATGTTAAGCAAAAAAAAGTGTCAGAATTGAACGTTTAATTCGTTCGCTTGTCAAAATTTAAAAGATGAGGTCTGAAAGACGTTCTGATAAATTTTTTCTTACACATTTATAGCTCTTAATAGAGCCTCTATATTGTAAATTGGAACTTCTGTATTATAGCGACCACAACCTAGAAATTCTAACTTTTTCTGTTTCCAAATAATCCCTAAAATGTCTCAATCTGTTTCGCCCATTAGTCCCCTAGAATGTCTCAATCTGTTTCACCCAAATAACCCCCTAAAATTTCTCAAACTGTTTCGGCCAAATAATCCCCTAAAGTAACTCAATATGTTTTGCCCAAATAATCCCCTAAAATTTCAATTTTTTTTACTCTTCCTTTGTGCATCGACAACTGTGCACTGACACATTTAAATAGAGTTGTATAAATCCAATGCTAAAATTCCTGGAAGTCAGGGCTAAGTGGCGTAACTGTAGTTCGTATTCTAGCTCTCTGATTGGTCTAGAAATAGGGCGTGTGGTTGTGACGTCACTCCGGTTAGTATCTGAGGGACGCCCAAATGTTGAATTTTACATTTTTTTGCCAGAAGAAAGATCACAAATATGTGTTTATTTGTTCATTTGTTTTGTGTTTTTTTTTCTCAGGGGCGATCGTATCGAACCAATGGTCCTAGAGCATCGGTAGATTGCTCATTTGAATATAAATTAAAAGTTCTAGTATCCTTTTAACTGATCAAAAGATTGGAGGGCAACTCACCCCTCCCACGCCATTTTCTTGTTTACGTATACTTTCTGTTATGAGAATTATACAGACATTTTTTGGAGTAGGGGGGGGGGGCGGATTTTGTGCTTGGGGTGGGTTTTTATGGGGATAATTTCCCGTGTAGAGATATTTCCGGGAGTGAACTTTCCAGGGGCAATTTTAAACTGAGGGAATTTGACAGAATTCCTATACGAAAAACTTTTTATTTGTCTTACATTCTCTTTGCCTAATCAAACTTGCATGTGGATATGTTCTGGAGGAACTGTCCGGGGGAGATTTTCAGCGTGTTTGGATTTTGGGGAAATCATTTCCACGAAAGGGGGATTTCCGGATTGATCGGAAAACGATTAGAACTTAAAGTATTTTTCAAATGAAAGTATGCTAAGGAGAATTTTCAGGCAAAATCTTCTGCAAGAAATTTTGTGGAGGGTGGGGGGAATTTTCAGAGAGGATAGAATTATCTAGAGAGCATTTTACGGGTGGGGCGTATTTTCTGTGGAAGGAACGTTCCCCGGATGAGTTTCCCGTAAGAGAAAGGAATTTTTCAATGAGTTTGAGCCAGATTTACCGGCATTATTTGAAAAGCGATCAAAAATTAAATAAAAAAACACGTTTTTCAAGTGAAAGTAAGGAGCAACATTAAAACTCAAAACGAATAAGCTTTCCGTATTCGAAGGAATTGCTCCTCTCCTCAATACCTTGCTCTTTACGCTAAAGTTTGACTGTCTGTCCAATTTTTAAAAACGACTCCTGAAACACATGGGCCGTTTAAATAAAATAAGAAGCTTTTTAAAGTGATAAAAGCTTTAGCGTGAAGAGCAGGGTATTTAGGAGCTGGATACCTCTTCGTATATATTATAGTTTCTGTTCGTTTTGAGCTTTAATGTTGCTCCTTACTTTCAGTTGAACTTTTCTTTTATTTAATGGTATGTAAAAATGCACCATATTTGTCAGCATTAAATGGCCATTTTCAAACGCATTTCTTACACTCTGCTTCTTTTCCTCACGTAGTTGAATACATCGTGAAATATTGACCTCTTAAAACTGGGTACTTAGATTAAATAATGATCCATAGGACAAATAATTAAAAACCAAAAGGACTTTTACGTTAATTTTTAGTGGTAAAAATATACCTATTATCAAGTTGGTCATCAAAAAATGTCCAAAATAGTTGGAAGCCATTTGGTATTCTAGTCCATCGTCTGTGATATCAATAACCTTCTCCCATGGTGCATTGCCAGCATTGTTGATAAGGACGTCAATTCTTGTTTCTTCAGCTACAAGAGACTGACAAAACTCTCTAACTGATCCTAAATTGGCTAGGTCCATGTACTTCAACTTAATGTTCTTATTTCCAGTAAGACGGCTTATTGTGCCTTAAAAAAAGTGTCAAATTCATTTTCTTAAATTGCCAAAACGTTTTAAATGAATTTTTTTTCGAGCCACAGTTGCATCAATAGCCAAAACCTAGTAAAAAGCGAACCACTGCACATAATAACTGAAATTTCATAAATAATTTTATAAGATCTAAACGATCAAACTAACATACGTTAGTTTTTAGGGTTTCGTTTGTTGTTTTATTTTGTCTCCTTTTTCTTAGTTCCTTTATTTGATATGTGAAATGAATTTCTCTCTACTGGAAATTGTGAAAGGCGCGGCCCTGAGCCATTCAGGGTCGCGCTACACCAGCCCCCTGCCCCCATCAAGC
>CM051263.1:44092082-44457082 GCA_027921565.1 Artemia sinica | reverse complement strand
GGGTAGATTAAAAATGGGTAAACTGATCCCATTAGTCCTTTAGGCTTTTTAATATAATAACGGACCCCCTGGGTCATTAGATTAATATTCCTTTCACTGCTAAAAATAAAATAATTTTTTTTATTCTTTTTCAGTTCGATATTGACATTGATGATCACCTCACTAACCTTCTAGGAGCAGTACCAGAGGACGATGACACCATTTATCAAGTACCGGCCTGCGTCGAGGATTTGCTCGAGATCAGGGCAGACATAATTTCCCCCACGGTAAGACTTTAACATTCTTTCAGCTCTTAACTGCTATTTAGGAGGTCCATCTATGGACCCTCCTTGGTATATAATCTCAATACATCCAAAAGGTCTCTTTTAGAGGCTTATTACATTTATAGCCAGTAGTATGGGGTCTATGAGTGCGGGGGTCACATTGCCATTCTATGGTTATTATGGACTAGTGAGGTCCTTCAACTGCGTCCTACCGGTCCTTCAACTGGACTAGTGAGGTCCTTCGCTTTTCATACGATGAAGTGTTTCAGCGAGCTAATATGTTCTTATTATTTTTCTAGGTTCACATACCAACACCAGGGCCCTCTAGTGATGAAATATTATGAAATATTATCGCCATCACAATTTCGCGACAATCCATGTACGGAGGGGTATGGAAAGTGAACACGAGGGGGATTTAAGTGCGGATTTGAGTCCACTTAATATAATGTCCCCAGACATTCATCTTGACTCTATAGTAGGGATGAGTTTGGACACCCATTTAATAGTCTTACAAGTGGTAGTATCCATACGGACCAATTGATATTCCACTCCCATGTCAGCAAGATTCGGGAACTCCTTGAAAACCATATTTGGGAGGCGGGAGGGGCGATGGTATAGACATCAATCACACATAAAATATTTTTTTTTAATGCAAGGACGGGTGATTTGCACAATTATCACCTTCAAACGGCAATGCAAACACTTCATCCTGACTAGCTTAGTTTTGAGGGTGTTTTTTTCGGATAGGGTGGAGGAAAAGTTTAATAGGATTTAGAGGTATAATGAAAATGGGAGTGGGTTGGTTGTTTTATTTATTGAAAAATTAGATGTTAACATTAAAAAAAAAATTAAGAGGTGGGCTTGGGAAGCCTAATTTTAGAAAATATTATGCAGATTTACAGGTACAAAGATGTGCAACATTTTCGTTTTGACACGGGCTTAGAGTGTTTCAAATATTCAGTCCTTATCGCGGGGCATAAACCTGAGGCGAATCGGGGTGTTATTAAGACATATTTGGACGGTTTGGCAGTTAATGGGGGCCAGGAAGGGCAGTGTTTCCTAAAGTTTACTTTAATTGTTTAAAGGGCCATTATCTTGTAACACTTAAAGGGATTGACATTTTTGAGAGAGCAAACGAACATTTAAAGTTTGAGGTTACAGTGTTACAGTTATACACAGAGTATAAAGAGGGTAATCTCTGTAATAAAAAGGGTATTTTTTATTCCGTAAGTTTTCCGTCCATTGAGACAGTGAAACACTGGTTATGGCTTCTCTACGAACCTGCCAGAGAACCTGATTCAATTAGACATTTCTTTCTCGTTCCACATATTCCCATTCCACACTTCCAACTATGATTTGAAAATCATATTACTAGCGTTGGCATGTTTGCAAAAAGGTGAAGTTGTAGGTGATGCTTGGGTAGATTGTTCTTTTTCATATAAAATCGAACCTAAATCATCTGAGAAGTTGCTAGTCTTAGAATTTAAATGAAAAAAAATTGAAGATAATAATATGTGCTTGAATAAATCTGTTTTTTACATTCCTATAGCTTCTTCCCCAAATCTTTAAGTCAACTCATTCAAGTACAAAAGGCGATGATTTGAATAGTTTTCCCCTCATCAAACAGCGCTTTCCAGATGATGAAATATATGATTTATTAACGTGTAAGGGCATATACATTATACGTTAATAAATTATACTGATTTTGGTTCTCAGTGTCCGGAAACGGAGTGAGTATTTTGTATTATGTGCGATTTACTTTTTGTATTTTTAAATAAGCCTATTGAATTGATATACCCGTACGAGTACTACAACTCCGTCTTGAGGCTATGTGAGGAATACTTGCCACCCATCGAAGTTTTATGATTAACTTCTTGATCGTCAATGCAACACTGCCGATTATGAATTTGCTAAGAGGACCTGGGCTAAGGGAGGGTGTAAAAATGGATGGGATTATCGTAAAATGTAGCTGGCAAGTGATGTGTTGACGTTCTTTGATGTTGCCTTTAAAAACACCGAAAAAATTTACGAGAAATTTGGGTTGGATATAAGGTACTATTTTTCAACTGCTCATCAGGAGATGGATTTAATTCTAAAAGTAGTGATGCAAAAATAGGTCTGATGAACCACGTGAATCAGCACTTATTTGTAAAGAAATCCATGCAGGGATGGTATGTTTTTCATGGGGATCGTACCCTGGAAACAAGACCGACTGGGCAACGCATCGGTCAAAAGTCGAACGTGGTTTTCTTGGATATGAATTATCTTTATCCGTCGGCAATATATCACTTTTATTTGCCGTGTGGGAATTACGAATGGCTTGGAAATCCTTCCCTTGCACTCCAAATTTCCCCAGCATTCACACTGTTGAGGAGAAGGGATCACAAGAATGGTTTTCGAAATTGATGGTAAAATACCTTTGGAATTTCATAACTAGGTAAAGGAGTTTGTTTTCACGTGTATAAATAGACCGGTGCCTAGGGACTCATAGAGTCCCTATAATTCATCTTTGGTAGAGGAAGGGGGTATGCACTGGCTCCTTAAAAACAAGAGCTTATTGCCGACCTTCATCCGAAACAGAACATTGTTCTACGTCGCATTCTTTTACAGCTGGCCAACGGTTTCAAGGTGACAAAGATTCTTAGAGCCCTCCAGTTCAATCAAAAGCCGTATATGAAGACATTTGTTGACACTTTTGTCAAAAAACAATCTAAAGCGAAAACAAAGGTCGAAAAGAGATCTTTAAACTCATTTTAGATTCAGCTTTTGGTAAGATGTGCGAGAGTGTGCACAATAGAAATGGTTGTGACGTTGTGACCAACCCAAAAAATGTGATCGAATAATTGCAGATCCAAACTTCTCATAGTTTACGATCATAGACTCCAATATGGTCCTCTTACATAGAAGGAAAAAATATTGTTTTAAATAAAAACATAGCCGTTTGCAGTACCATACAAGAGATTTCAGAAAAACTTATGTCGGGGTTTTATTACAATGTATGTAAATTCCAATGGCCAGGAAAGGGGCAAGTTCAAGTGCATTATGGAGACACTGATTCACTCATGTTAAAAGTTAAAACAAAGAATCTATTACATGATTTGGAAAATGGTATGTACATTAGCTTCCGAATGGATTACACAAACTGGGATGAGTCCATTTATACTGATCTAGTAAAGCGCCAGAACCCAAATCAGTTTTTAAAGTTAAAATACAAGACAGGGAGTCACTTGGTATCCAAATGTTTGTCTCCTCATCCGAAACACAACTGTGTTTACTGTGTGGAAACGCAAAATGAGGTTAACAAACAAGTCTGCAAAGGGATGCCTTCACACTGTGTAAAGGAAAATGTCAACATGAGAGTTTGTAGGAACTGCCTTGAAGATAATTTAGTTACAAGAGAGAAAGTAATGGCGAGTCGCTCTTTAAAATATAAAAACTTCACAGTTCGAATCGAAAAAAATGCCATTACATCCATATCGAATGAAGTCTATGTACGCGTGGACGATGTCAGGGTACTACGAAATGGTCATTACCTTACTTCAGATCGAGACGCACGTTTAAATTACGGACGAAGCCTCGGTCTGAAGAAAGTCCTATAGTTGGTGGGTTGGGGAAGGGGTTCGTTTTTTCCGTCAGTCTCCAGCTCATCTGTGTGTATTTCTAGTCATTTTTACATGTTTTTTTTTATATTTATATATTTTAATTTATTTATGTTTACATATATTTTTTGGCGCGAAGTAGTATCCTTTTCACATGTTTATATTTATATTTATATATTTTATATTTTTTTGGGCGCAAAACCCAATTATAATTGCTTTAAATTTTTCTTGCTGCCACCCCGCAGCGGGCAGCTTCCGGGGGGAGGGCAGTCTTCGGCCACCGCAGTAGCCGCCTCTCCCGGTGACATATTCAAGCGTTTTTTAATGTTCAATTCTCTATTTTATTATTTTTTCCCCTCCCACTGTAAATATCTTTAATTGCTTGTGTAAATATGTTTTAAAAATTTGTAGTGAATATACTTACACGAAAGAAACCATGCATATTCTATTTCTTTGAGTATCTATTCAACAGATTGAGGTTAGGTTCGGTTAGTTACACTTTGATATTTGAGGAGTATGTTTAAATTTTAAACACCATTCAGATCATTTCTTTGTGGGCCATGAATGTCTGGCAAAACAACATTATTAACAAAAATAATTCAAAATCGCAATAAAATGTTTTTAGAGAACGTTGTAACCCAAAAAATATCTGTTATTGCTACAGTTTATGGCGACAGTCATATGACAAAATAAAGAGTATTGCACCAAGCATAAGATTCATGCGAGGACTTGACGTGTTTAATAGTATTGCACCAAACTCATGGTTAATTCATGATGATTTAGCTGAACTTATTGAAGAATGGTCTCAAGAAATACTGCAATTATTCACGGTCCTACCTGTTGTTCTCAATAATGTTTTTCATCAGAGTAGATGTAGGAGAACACTTGCTTTGAATTGTACTTACTATATCTTCTATAGGGTTGTTCGTGATTCAAGTTCTCTTGTAACTCTAAACAAACAAATATACCCTTGTGAACCAAAATTTAACAACCAAAATTTTTACTTTCCACGTACAACCAAGCTACTAATAAGCCTTATGGTTATACTCTATTGAATCTTAATCAAAAAACACCCGAAGAGTTACGTGTAGTCACTGATAGTTATGATAATGAAATTACTGTATATCAACCCGTGAATAGTGAAAAAGGTCATTAGTCACCATTATAACGCTGAAGAATCTATATGAAAACAAAAATTTATTTTCCGTCCTAGCTAATTCAAAACCACGGCTTAGGAAAGCTATACTAAAACATTAAATTAACACCAATTGAACTTGCTCTTTCAATAAAAGAGCACTTCGACGATAATCTTGATAAATGTATCATTAATGAAAGAATTGCCGATGATGAAAAACTAATGTTGCTTCAAAATTCCCTTTGACATGTCGAAAAACATAAACATTACCGTGAAAGACCGCTCAAAGTAAATGTCATTGATCAAACTTCAGAAAGAACTGAAAGCTTTGAAACTTTGAAAAATGCCAAAAAAGAAGAAGAATTATTAATAAGTGTTGTAGACATGCTACCCCCATCCTATCGTGAGCAAAATGAAATACTTTTGACTTATCTCGCTGAAAATGAACAAATTGATCATAAAAAGAACGAAGTTATAATCTAGGGCAAACCCTAAATTTGACTGATTTGTAATCAGACATGATTGCAAATCGTAAAAGAAACGAATCCTTTGATAGTCATTTATATAGATTTTGAAAGTCCTAAAATTTTCCAAAGTCTTATTGAGAATAAATCTGTTTTAAAACGATTAAGGGAATTTGGAGAAATATCACAAGATACATCAACTTATAGCACGCCAAGTGTGCCTAGTAAGGTTATTAAACGAATGCGTCTTTCCACCTCATTTAGTATGCAAAAACGTAGTGGGCACTTTACACCACGATTACATTGAAATAGATCAAGCTTTGAAACGGGTTTATGAGTTATGAATATTCTCCCACTACACTTGCTAAGGTCGCCGAATTTTGGTCGTGGTCTTGCTAAGGTCGTAGTCTGCGAATTTGAAAAGAAGGACCAGAGGTCGTGGCTATCGAAAGACTAAAGGCTTTTCCCCCTTCAATATATTACAAGCAGATCTTTTGACTCTACACGAGATTCAAAGACGTCATAATGGACTGTACAAGTATAATTTACTTGCATCAAGTGTTCTTAGTGGCTATGCATATACCGTTCCATTGCAGTCAAAGAGAGGTGATAAGGTTTCTAAAGGTATAGAAAGTATTCTTAAACAAGATTCATATAGAAAAATTCAAACAGATCGGGGGAGTGAGTGTGTTAATCCACATGTAAAAAAAGGTTTTATTGAAATGTAATACAATGCAATATCATACTCATAGTCCGATAAAGGCGGCATTGGCTGAACGTTTGATAAGAACTATTCCACATTTAATTTTAAGATATGGTACGTTCAAACATACTGCCACTTTTATTCACGATTTAGATAAAATCATGTTGATTTATAATCAACGTCCTCATCGATCCTTGTCTAATGTTAGCCCTCCTGAAGTTCATCATAGTAACAAAACACTGGATATTTTTCTTAAACAATATTTTAAAGAAAAGAATTGGAAGGAAAAATTCAATGTTGAATCAATGTTTGAATCAATGTTTTAATGTTTGAATCAATCGAACAAGAAATATTTTTGGAAAGTGGAATTACTTGCGGTCCACTTAAATTTGTAAAGTGTCAAAGGTCTTAGACACCAAACTTGTAACGTATCGTCTTCGTGCTATGAAAGATGATGGGATTCTCGGCGTTTTTTATGATTATGAATTGCAAAAAGTTGGAAATAGTGAAATGTATCAAATTGAAAAGTTATTAAAGAGTCGAACTTGCAAGGGTAAGAGACAGTTGCTTGTTTGCTGGCTAGGATACAACTCTGATTTTGATTCCTGCATTGCCACTGAAGATGTTTATAATGTCTACTGATTAGTATGTGACATTCATGTCTAATGTCTCTGGTCCCCCTCTATGATGATTTGAACAAAAGAAGTGATTTTTGGATAACACTTTCCCCTCCCATTAAATTTGAGGGAAGGTATGAAGTTGCTCTTGTTGACTATATTCTTCCATTTCTGAATGAAAAAATTTTCCTCGATGAGGATTTATGTGAGGTTCTCGGCTTTAAAGATCGTATTATTAAAGTTAAAATTTCAGCGGCAAGCAGCATGTTATCCATGCAGACTATGCACCCGCCTTCGCATCTGACAACTGTATATTTCATTAATTTATCCTTTGTCGAGAGATCAAGAGTCGGTAATAGCAATGTCTTCCTTCTACGTAATTTTAAACGAAAATCTCTTGTGAACACATTATCCACTGCAATATAACACTTCGTATTTGGAGCTCTGTCACTTAACATTGAGAAGTGAATTGGGTGATCCTCTAGCAATAAAAAATGGTTAGGCCATTATTACATGTCATTTTCGACACATTAAGTGAGGTGGCTAATAGAACTCATTTTGTTCGTCCTGATATGGACTGTTATGTTGCTACTTTTGGACCAGGACAACTGGACCATGGAATGGACTATTAAAGGGGTCGTTTGTCATTGTCCGGTTACGGTCTCAACAACTGGTTTGCTAAGCTGTTTTGCTCTGCACTACCCCTGGCTAAAAAATAGATTTCACCGGTTACAACGGATTTTGCGTCCTCTACACTGCATGATTGGGGCTCTGGGATGGATTTTCAAGAAACTGTTTAATAAAATCTCAGGTCCAGCGCATGATCCCTTCGCGAGCCATTGAAATCACGACAAATCGGAAAAGGTTTAAAAAGGGTGTGATAGACCTCATCACTCATTAGTTTCAACTCAGCCCGGAAGTGTAAAACGTCAAACAAGATAAAGAAAGTAAAAATTGTTAGATCGAAAAAGGATTTCTTTTCCTAGAACTGACATATCTACCGCATAGATAATCTAATCCTTCAGTCAACTCATCTTTACAGCTTTTCAATACAGAAAATGTTGATATGAGTTTAAAACATGGTTACTATGAACAGTTTTATCTGCAACAGCCGCTTTCTGAAAACATCCATTTTAAAATTTATTCCAGTGAGGACTATTTTACAGATTTGACTTCTACATTTATAGATTTGCGTGTCATTGTTAAAAAATCTAACAATGAAAAATCAAGTGCAGCCTATGGGTTATCCTATGAATATTGCATACTAAAACAATTTATTTCGACAAATTAGTGTTTACATAAATGGAACATTAGTGAGCACGAGCAACAATCTTTCAAATTATGGAAGCTACATACAATTCATGTTGATGACTCCAATTTCCTATAACAAATTGAGAGGTTGATATGAATATAAAATGGAAACTGGTATTACCAATGTACTTACAGATGCGACAACTAAAGATTTACACTTGGTTGGTAAACCAAATCATGAGATATTTATTATACCTCAATGACTGACCCCAAATTTTAATATTGATATAAAGCTACAACTTGCACCATCCAATTTTATTTTGCGAAAGGTACTTGGCACTGCATCCGATGTAACAGTCTCTCTCACCTCGGCAATACTTCATGGACAACAACAACAAGTTATGAGTTCTGTTGCCTTGGCAATTGAAAAATTAAAAGCCTTTGGAAATAATATCAAATTGCTTGTTCCTCGTAAAATCACGAATCAACGACATGTTGCTATGGGTACGCATACCAACACTGATTCATCATTTATCAATGGTAAAATTCCTTCAAAACGCTTTGGCTATTGTAAAAAGTGCTAGCGCTGTTGGATGATGGGTAGATTATCCACAAAAATTTGAACTGTCTGGACTTTCATCTCTTGTATGTAAAGTAAATGGAATTCCACTCTAAAATGTATCCTTTGGTAAATGCTACAGGACCTTATACGAATTGACAATGCAATTCCTAGATCGAAATTCGCAATTATTTGAAAATGGTGTAACCAAGAAAGGTTTCCGAAAACTCATGGTATCATTGTATTGGCTTTGTCTGGTATTCAAGATATGATTATTGTCTGAACGGGTAAGTTTAGAGTGTACCTTTGTCGAGACCTTTAGGAAAGTATTGCCTTAACCTCGCTAAATCAATTTAAAACCTATTTGAACCCCCGATGGCAGTGTTCTATTAGACTTGGCACCGTGTACACGAATCAAATAATCAATGCATTCAATTTGGATCCTTACATATCCATATACAAATCCTATTGCATGCCATCGGATTTCTTCAAGCGGATTCAAAGTGTTAACAATACCCTTATCGTTGTTAACAGGAGCCCATCAAATGTAAAGACGGGACATTTTTTTATTATTAACAAATGGGTCACAAAAAAACAACACACAAATCTCCATATAATGCTAACAAAACAAAACTGCATATAATACCAACAATATCAAAATAGGTCCCGACGCATTGGCTGTGCATCCTACAAACAAGAAAGAACATTGAATTTTTTTACCCTGTTGGCCTACCGCATATGTTCTACATACTTCACATTGAAAAATTTCTGGAGCAAAGAGGAAAATCTATTATTGCAAAATCGGGAGTGGGTACAAGATTGATCAACCAAAAGCTGTGCTTTTCATGCACTATTATATTTTGTTTTCCGATGTCACGGACATACCTACAGCGAATTCTTCAACATTTATGGTGACAATCCTCGATTGAACGACTTTCTAGTTGAAAATACTTTGTACTACCTATATAATATAAATTTCAGTACTCTAAGAGTGAAATGCTTTAAAAATGTATGTAAATTTGTTTAATAATAAAAAACTTGAATGTAAAAAAAACCCTGGGCCTTTTAGATTTCTTCTTCTACGTATAGGTAGTCATCAGAAACGGTAGGTGGTAGCGGCTCATCAGGATTTAACTTGTGTTTTTCTTTGCACGGAAAGTCCGGGTCACATTTTCTACAATATATTGTCACTTCATTTTTATTAAATCTTTTGTAAAGTCAACAATACTATTTTTATACATATTATAAAATTCACGTGTTTCAATTTGCTTATTTGAAGCAATGCCACACACAAAATTATCATATGAGGAGTCACTTTCTGTAACAGCCAAAGAAAAGTCTGTAGGTTTTTAATCATAGTAACCGGTATCTTCACAGCGATAACGCAAAAACCAATCTTTTATTATTCCAGCAATTGAAGCGTAGACCAGGCTCTTCTTTCCAAAAAAATAAAACCACGACGATACCAGTCTCTTAAAAAAACTGAAATCACGTTCAGGTTTTTTTTTGCAATCGTGCCAGGGTAAGTATTTTCCCATTGATCACATTAATCTTAGTTACAATTAGAGCATAGGAATCCTCTAGTATGAGCTTCAAATCTATTCAAGACAGGAATTACAGTCTTTAATTTGTACAGCTTATCCCCTATGCAATTTAAATGGATTGCATAATGTACACTTTCCATTATAATCAACGGTAAAGGTACAATTCTCACAGGATGACCAGCTGCCCAATGTATACAAGCATAATAGACATGTGTAAAACATTTTTCGATGTTGACTGTCACACTTCCAAAAAGAAACTGACTCATGATGAATAAAATGAATATCTTCTAGGAAGAGTGTTGTCACAAAACTTGTTTAGACACGATTTCTTGTTGTCTTACAAAACAGCCGCCTAAGTAGTGGTTAAAAGCACAATCACTATGTTTTTTTTTGTCTCAATTAATATATCTATAAATTGAGTAAATGCAGCTGGGCCGTGATGTAAGCGTTTCATGCAATAATCAGTTCCCATTATATTGTTACGCATTCCTTAATGAAATATTTTTCTTTGAAAAGATAACTCTAGAAAATTATTATCTAAAATTAACAACTTTTCCAATTTTAGTAGATTCCGTAAGATTTTTTGGTTCTCAAATCCAGTCATTTCTAATCCTGACTCTTTGACTACCAATTATAGACTAAGAATTCCGCTAGTAACATACTTACTCCTTTTTTATAGATTGATTCAGATTGTTCTCTTCAATATATTTCACTGATGCATTTAATCCGTCTTGTAATCTCTGCATATGCACAATATTTAATTTTACTACAAAACATTATTGTTCTTCTGACTTGGATTAGCATAATGATAAAACTTATTCCTGAAACATCTTGTCCCATTCTTTGGCTATTCGACAACCCCTCGTAATTTCCACTGCTACGTAAGGCACCCTAGGCTCCATTCTGCTATTGCTAGCGCTTTCAATATCCAATAGTGTAAAAGTATCCATTACAGTATCCTCGATGTTGACACACTGAACTCTTTTCTAATACTGAAGCAAGATTGTGTCATCCATATTACGTAGGTAAACCACCTGGTCATGGTCACGGAACCACCTGGTCATGAAAACAGGTAATGTTGTAGAATCATGAGAATCTGCTATGGGCGTTGTTAAAATCCTATGGGAATCTACTATGGGCATTGTTAAAATCGTTATGCCCCCACTACTTTTATTGCTATTAAAGTGTATGTACCAGTACATGTAAATTGATTGGTAGCTTCCCGCCTTTTCAGTTTTCTGCTTGAGAATTCAAATATTAGATTATACGTAAAATTTTGAACCCTATTAGATTATTCAGCCAAAATATTTGATGAACAGTAGTTTTGTTGAATAAGTTGTTAATAATAATTTTACTAAAGAAATTCAGGAGGAAAGAGACGGGTATTATTCTTCACGTGGACGGAAGTTATGGGTGACTTGGTCTTCTACGTGGTCGAAGCCATCACAACCTCCACGATAGTATTCTCTGATGTTTACATACATTGTTTACGTTTTTTAAATACATTTAAACATTTTCAACAGGAAAAGAAGAAAATAACCATTAAAAATCGGTGAAAACAAAGCTCCAGGTAGTATTTGTTTCCAATGATTCCCCAAGAATTTCCTGGCAAGGCGCGTGATGCCCTGCTTTGCCTTTCTCCCTTTTGTCCTGGTAAAAGCATGAATGCAATATTTATACATCACGAGTAATTATACCTTTGGAGACACCATCCCCCCATAACGTTCAGGGCAAGGACTGTAAGTTAGGCAATTCGTTTGTTGTTTACATATAGTATGTGTTATTGAGAAAGGTATGCATGTTAGACCTTTAATTTACAAAAGGACGAAGGGCATTCAGGTGCCTTTCAGAGAACCTCGAGGGGAATGTTGAACTAAATCAAAACACGTTATGGGTATACAGATTTTCAAAAGGGCTGTATTCAGGAATGAATGAGTATATTGAATTGGAAATTTCTGGAAATGATAAAGAAAATGATCAACTTACCAAAACTGCAAGATTTGCACGCTACTACTACTGCTAAAACTACATTGCTTATATGTCCTTTAGAAAATCTGCATGAATATAGCTTTTTGTTTAACTAAAACTCCCTCTAAACGGCCCCTAAAAGTTTCAGCTTAATAACAGCTACTGCAGTGTTAGTATTAATAGTGTACACACAGTACCTCCTGGTTTGTTCAAAATCAGCAAAAAATTTCCCTTACAGTCTAACTTAATAATGTAAGCCGTTCTTGAGATATCTCTTTGTCACCTTTTTAAAATCTACATGCTGATAGTTCGTTTTGATTTAGTTCAACATCCGCCTAAATATTCCTTGAACATTACGAACTAATGCAACAAAACTATTTTTCATCAAAAACTGTAGTCAGAGTTGACCCAGCTCTAAATGGGTACCTAGAGACATCTGGGGAAGGTCAGCAGGAACTGTGTGCGAAAGCACATGATGGCTGGCCCTGGTGGCCATGATGCATTTCCTGGCTGAAGGGCCACAAAAGGAGATCAGTACCACCGGTTTGGACCTTAAGCGTCAGTAGAGATGACCCTAAAGCTCGTGACGGGACTCCTTATATGGGCATAGAATACTGACGGGACTCCTTATATGGGCATAGCCTCCCTAGAGAGAACACATGGTTAATGGGGTCAATGACCTCTTTCTCCAGGTGTGTTTTTGGCACGCTCGAGGCGAATGTTATGATCCAGAAATAGTATTTGTTGTTGTTTCCGAGGCAAATGTCAAGGTCAATGTTGTTGTTGTTTTTGGCCAATTGCACGCTCTCAGCGAATGTTATGATCCAGAAATAGTATTTGTTGTTGTTGCTCGAGGCGATTGTTATGATCCAGAAATAGTACTTGTTGTTGTTGTTGTTTTGGGCAAATGTTATGAGTTTCCCGGAAACAGTTAGATCACCCTTCTCAGCCAATCAGCGAGTCGGTTACATCCCCCTTCTCAACCAATCAGAGGGCTTGTTACATATGGTTTTCCCCGTTACATAACAATTCGCCCTTGAGATTTCGTATATAACGGACATGCAATGTGATTAAATTATCAGAAAGTATTTTGACACAGTGCAAACAACTAGAATGGATAGAACAATTAACATAATTGATGAGCTTGAGGCCTTGACAGCCGCAATTAGCAATGTAAGTGCATTTTTATTTTCAAATGAATTTTCCTTGGACGTCCTCCAGTATATTCAGCTAAAACGTAAATATATTCCTTTACCCCAAACCCCTCCCCCCCCAAACCATTGTTTTACAATCAAATTCTTGCAAAAAGAAATACCATTTCGATAAATTCCTTCCTTCTATATTTCCAGCTAAATCCCCCCCCCCATTGTTTTACAATCAAATTCTCGCAAAAAGAAATAATTATCCCTTCGTTAAATTCCTTCCTTCTATATTTCCAGCTAAAGCGATCACTGACTTCTGTCAATTTTTAATGAAAATGCCGCTCTGTTTTGACACAAGACTCCAATGTGAGGCCTATAATTAGCTATCACCCTTTCCGGTTTACAAACGCGTTCAACGGAACTATTCTTCCGTCAAATTAAAACGATTTTAGGCAATAATTAAGCTAGGCCTATGCAACCTGTATAGAAGTAGAGAAACAAGTTATTTTCGAATTAGGGTCTAACAATATCCCTCCCCCCCTTCCCCCCCATTGTCTTACAACCCCAAATTCTCGCAAAAAGAAATACCTTTTCGATAAATTCCTTCCCTCTATATTTCCAGCTAAATCCCCCCCCACTCTAATACAAACATCACTTTGCAATGAAAACGAAAATATATTCTTTACCATCGAAACCTAACCATCGCAAAAAGAAATACCTTTTCTCAAATTTGTTCTTTCTCTGTGACACCCGTCGCTATTAAGCCGCTAACTTGACAATACATTTCCGCAAGCATATAATTACTTTGTCACCCTTTTCCGGTGTGTTCACGCTATCGGTCTAGCCAAATGGGTTTGTTTTGGCTGTCAAATTAAAACAGTTTTAAGCAAAAAGAGATTGCTGTATATTAAGCTTGTAGATTCGTAACCTGTATGGAAGTAGAGAAACAGGTTCTAAACAAAATAATCGCTAACAATATATTTAGAACATTATGTGAAAGGGGGGAGGGGGCAATACATTGCTTCTAACAGCTTCGTTGTAAGTAAATTATGTAAAGGGGGAGGGCAATGCCTTCAATTCTACCGCCATCAGTGTAAAATGAAAACAAACTATTTCTTCGCATTAAAAGTAAGGGGGATTCGGTGTGTAGACATGTGCATCCATTGACAAGAAAACTAATGTGTAAATATATGCGTTGCGTCTCTAGACATGTTTTTAATTTTTTCAAGCTTTCAATATAGTTTCTTTTATATTCCCGGGCATGAATCCAGGATTTTTGTTGGGGGAGGGGGTTAGCACTTTTAATAGTGACAAAATAGAAAAAATAATTGCTTCTTACCTTAATTGCTTCTTCATCATTTAGTGATTTTAGCTATAACATTTGAATAAAAGGTAGTAAGATATGCCTTTCGCTTGAATAAAACGCATGATTAACTCAATGAGAGGGTAGACATAGGGTGGGTTAATTTTCCTAAATTTAGGGGGGAGAGAATATGGGTTTTTTTTGCTTTACTAAAATGAGATAAACACTTTTCTAAACAAAATTATGTTTAATAACTTTCTTTCTTTAAAAAGGGAGAAATTATTTTGATTTGATTTTTTCTTCTCTTCTTTAAGGCCAATTGTGAAGAATGTATGGCGCCGCCACCCGCTAAGAAAGCCAGAGAGGGTGTGGCAGCCCCATCAGTGCCAGCCCCAATGCAGCCCTTCAGAAAACTTAAGAGAGAGTGGGTGGATAACTACAATGCCAAAGCTACGCAAGATCGTGAAATAGCCGGCCCGTCACCCCCTTATCATACATTGTCGAGGGTCTTAGGAGCTGCCCCGCCTATTCAAGATCATGAGGTTGCCCTCCAACACGCGCTACCCGGGCCATCTGGCACCCAAGTGCAGCTGGGATATAAAAATGTAAGCATTTTTACCTCTAGTTATAGAAATAAATATCTATTTCTTCCATTGTTTTTTTAGTCTTTTCTTTTTCACTATTTTTCAACACTGTAAAAGTTTGTCTCAGAGATATTAAAAAAATGTTATTTTCTCTATAATCCCACACCCATTGTTTTAAATTTCTCTGCTCCCCCCTCCCTCGGAGATATCTAAATATTATGTAATTTTTTGCATGTCAAAGAAACCGCTCTTTTTCTAATCTTTCCAATTTTCCATTGTAGACATCTTCGCTTTCTCATAATAATATTTTTAGCTAATTTTCTAGTTTACTGTTAGAGAACCTTTTTATCACAAAATGCTATTTTTGCTAGAATATTATAGTTTTAAGTGGCCTAGAAGTAAACCTTTTATTTCATCACAGTAAAATTATGTCAGAGATATTAAAGGACATTGTTCCCCCTTTTAAATCAGGTCACTGTTATCGCATACATTCAGCAGTCTGCTGAATCGGCTCGTAGTGAAGCCAAAAAGGGATACTATATCCCGGACATAATTTCTTCATAGAAAACTGCCTTTGCGTTATAAACTGCCGTTTTATTTAAACACAATTTTCTATGAGGAGGCTATCAAGTAAAGACCACGGTTTTTTCAAAAGCTGATTAGTTTCTACCCATTTCTTCCATCTTTTCGCTTTTCGCTTTTTTTCAACACTGTAAAATTAAAATTTCATAGATTTTAAAAGATGTTTTTCCCCCACTCAATTTGTGTTGGACAGAGATTATAGCATTGCAATCTCTTACACATAGGCCTAATTCTAATTTGCGTAACGATTGTCTAGATCAACTTGCCAAGATTTTGCATGGAGAGACATTCCTGAATAAGAATTAACGGTTCTCGAATTTAATTGTACTGTTTCCCAGAGAATACGCTTGGAAACAGAACAGACACGAGATTAAAAATAATCTAGGCTCATTTGGAGTCCTAGACAACCTGTACGGGAAGTAGGCGAAACGACTTATGCCGCCTAACAATACGGTTTTTTGGGACATTATGTAAATGGCCGGGAGCCGCGGAGCCCGGAATGCGCCGATGGGTCCGGGAAGCGCTGTGGGGCAAGGTTAGGGAAGCACCGGGGGAAGCGCCGCGGGCCCGAGGAGCGCCACAGGGATGCGCTGCGGGCCCGAAAAGCACCGCAGGATGCGCTTCTATGTCATATCTTAGATTATCTTAAGTTGGAACTTTCAGTTGAATTAACCAAATGTTATTATGCAATAATCCAAATTTTAACAGTAGGGGTGATTTGAACACTCTGAAAATAAGCTATTTTTTCATTTATAGATTGGACGACCATTGGTCCCCTACTCTCCGTCCAGTGAAGAAGAGGAAGAACCAATTCTAACACCGCCAGTGGAGATTCAGGACAACGAAGTCATTAACCTATATTGAAGTACCTTTCGATATTGATGAGTTTTTAGATGATTTTTTTAATGTAGAAGCTAGTACAGTTGAGCTGGTAGACTTGAGCCCGAACACTTTGCAGCTTTTAGATGATTTTACAGGGAACCCTCCTCCTCCAGCCTCCGATACCATAACGGGTCCACTTCGATCGAATGAAGTGGCTTCCCATACCCTAGATATTGTTGAACAACTTGGGGGAGGGGGTACATCTTTCCCCGATTTTCAATTGTCGAATACAATTTTAAATAATATAGTTGTTTTCACTGCAACGTTTGGGGATCCTTTTAATACACTTATGGGGGGAAATTTTGTTTTTGATCCTGTAGAGATTGTGCATGCCTATGTAGATAAAATACGTGCACTACTGGAGAACCAAATTCAATTGTGGGGGGGTAGGGATTCAATTAAGGTTTCTATTGTTTTTAAGGTTTTTTACTTGAATGAGGGGAAAATTGAGGTTTACTATCATTTTATACATTCCGAGATGCGCGTAATTTATCCAAATTTAGAAAATTTTGAGGGAGTTTTTAGTGAGTGGGTAGGACAAATTATAGCGCATCTCGAGAACTTTAATGAAAATGGGAGTGGCTCAGTAGTTTTATTTATTGAAAATTTAAGTGTTAATATTTGTAAATTTAAGAAAGATTTTATTTTAAGAGGGGGGCATAGGGATAAGGGTACAGTTTTAAAATATAATCCAGATCTAGAGGGTTGTCAAGGTGTCCAGCGGATCTGTTTTGAAACAGATCAAATGTGTTTCAAATATGCTTTCCTCATATCAGCATACGAGCCTCTAGCACGTGACGCTACCAAGAAGAATTTAGACAATTGGGCTGTACATGAGAAGGAAGGGTCCGATTTCCCAGTTGTGGATTTTTCTTGCTTAGAAGGAAAATACCCAGTAACGCTACGATCCATTGACATGTTTGAAAGGGCTAATGCTCATTTAAATATCGGCGTTACTGTGGTACAATACGAAACAGAATTTAAAGATGGAACTCGTTCTAAAAAGAAGGGGGTGGTATTCCCCGTAAGGGGCCCGTCAGTTGATTTGGTTAAACACTGGGTTTGGTTGCTATACACACCGCCTAGTCAACCGAACGCAATCGGTCATTTTAACCCTATCACTGACATTAGTAGAGTTCTGAGGGAGGGTAAGAAAAGGGGGTAGCGTTTCTACTGTCCAACATGCCTGTCTAGATTTTGGACTGAACTAAAGTTGCGAAATCATATGAGACACTGTAGACGGCATGGATATCAGACAGTGGAAACGGTTTCAGGGGATAGGGCCATTCTACGTTTTAAAAATTTTCAAAATACCCTTCTCCAATGCAACAAAATATTTTTAGACTGTGAAGCTAAGCTGGTGGAGGTGAACGATCCTCAATTTCCAAACCGAGTCAAAGAACATCAGGCTATTGCAGTGTCCTATGCCCAGGCGCAAAGAGATAGTTCTAACACCATGCGGTTGTTAGAAATAGTTGAAACATTGGATGAGAATGAGTGCATAGTCAAGGCATTGACTAAACTGATTGGCACGGCTAATGGCGCTATTTCTCGCTTGAGAAATACACATTATCCAATGGTGCTGTCTGCAGAGGATCGTCTCGTGATTAAAAATCAAAAAATATGTTGGGTTTGTAAGGGGGAGTTTGTAGAGGGGGATAAGGGGACTAAAGGGAAAAGAGGGGGGAGGGGGAAAGTCAGAGACCATGACCATTTGTGGCAGGAAATATCATCTAGGGGTAGTAATTTTAGGGGGGTAGCGCATCAATCGTGTAATTTAAATGTTAGCCAGCAGTTTTTTATCCCAGTTTTTATCCATAATTCTAATTATGACTTAAAATTTATTTTACCGGCACTGGCACGTATGCATAGGGAGGGAGGGGGAGTAGATTGTCCATGGATAAATAATTCATTTACCTACAACATTATTCCCAAATCAGCCGAGAAGTTATTGCTTCTCGAACTGAAATGGCAGGTAGTGGATAATGGGCGTACGTGCTGGAGTAAAATTAGGTTTTTAGATTCTTTTAGCTTTTTCCCCAAGGCATTGAGTCAACTAATTCAAGTGCAGAAAAGCGACAATTTTGATAGCTTTCCCTTGCTTAAACAGCACTTTCCAGACAGTGAAATGTATGACCTGTTGACCAGCAAAGGTATATACGCATACGACTATTACTGTTCTGGCGCTCGCTTAAGCGAGGAGAAACTGCCTCCAATTGAAGCTTTTCACAATTCACTGACCAACAGTGAATGCACAGTCGAGGATTATGAGTTTGCCAAGAAGGTGTGGTCCAAGGGGGATTGTAAAAATGGGTGGGATTATTGTAGACTGTACTTGGCCAGTGACGTTCTAACTCTGTTGGATATAGTCTGTAAGAATACAGACCAAATCTATTCAGAGTTCGGGTTAGATATAGGATATTATTTTTCTACACCACATTTAGTAATGGATTTAATTTTAAAAATTAGCAGGGAGGAAATAGGCCTAATCACCGACGTAGATCAACACCTTTTTGTAGAGCGTTAGATGCGGGGAGGGTATGTTTTTCATGGGGACCGCGTCTTATCAACCGATCCGAGCGGACAAAGTACCGGTGCAAAGTCAAATGCAGTGTTCTTGGACATGAACTCGTTGTACCCCTCGGCAATGTCCCACTACTCTTTGCCGTGTGGGAACTATCAATGGCTTGAGAATCCTTGTGAGTTCCCCGACATTAACACCGTCGAGGACAACGGGCCACAAGGATGGTTCTTTGAAGTTGACGGTCACATTCCGCTGGCGCTTCACGACTCAGTCAAAGATTTTGTTTTTCCCTGTATCAATCGGCCAGTGACCAGGGACTCTCTGAGCCCCTACAATCGATCATTGGTTGAGGATATGGGGATGCATTGGACTCCCTCTAAACAGAAACTGATTGCTGATTTGGACCCTAAAGAGAATATCGTTGTTCACCATGTGCTTTTGCACTGGATGGTGAACAATGGCTTCAAAATCACCAAAGTACACAGGGTCCTGCAGTTCAATCAGCGACCATATTTGAAAACGTTTATCGATACTTTTGTTGATAAACGTTCTAGGGCAAATTCAAAGGTGGAGAAGGAATTGTACAAGCTCATTCTAAATTCAGCGTTTGGCAAAATGTGTGAAAGCGTACGTAATAGATCTCGCTGCGACGTCGTGACTGACCCTCTAGAGTGTGCACGAATTATTGCCGACCCCAATTTTACATCATTCACGAGCAGAGAGGCCGGCATGGTTCTTCTACACAGGCGAAAGCGAAATGTAGTACTGAACAAGAATATAGCAGGCGGCAGTTCAGTACTAGAAATTTCAAAGAAGCTCATGTTGTCATTCTTTTACAATGTGTGCAAGGTACAATGGCCACGGGAGGGGGGGGGGGGGGGTTCAAGTTTACTATGGGGATACAGATTCTCTGCTGTTAAAGGTAAATGGGACTGAAGATTTATTGGGTGATTTGCAAAATGGGGTGCACATCAGCTCGCGGATGGATTTTACCAACTGGAATCCATCCCTCTACCCCGAGCTGGTGAAACGTCAAGCCCCCAACCAACTATTAAAATTAAAATCAGAGACGGGGAGTGATTTGATATCCAGGGGGGTGTTCCCGGGTCCCAAAGTTTATTGCGTGGAAACACATAGTGGGGATGAAAAGAAGGCGTGTAAAGGGGTGCCTACACACTTTGTAAAGAGCAATTTTAACATGAGCGTGTACAGAGACTGTGTAGAAAGTAGCCTAGTGCCAAGAGCACAAGTGCTTGCAATTTGCTCTCTACAGTATAGAAATTATACTGTGAGAGTAGAAAAAAATGCAATGTCGTGTATATCTGACAAGGTCTATGTGCTCGAGAATGGTGTGAGTGTCCTACCTCATGGTCACTACCGTATTTCAGACCGAGTTGAATGCGTAGACTATCGTAATCAACTTGGTCTGGATAAATTAACCTAACCAAATAACCACCACCACTCAACCTTTCATAAATTAACTAACCCAATCTAACCATCTCCAACCCGTTCATAAATTAACTAACCTCAACTAACCCAACCACTAACCCAACCTCAACTAACCCATAGCAGTGACGACAACTATTGTTTTTCCATCGCGGCCCCCCGGGGGGTGGGGGACCCTTCCCAAGGACGGCTCCCGGGGGGTGGGGGGTGGGGGGACCCTTCCCACGGCCGGCTCCCGGGGGGGGGGGGCTACCTTTAAATTCACTGTAATGTTCAACTGTGCTAGTTCATGTTCCGAGTGTTTTCTGTTTTTTTTTTCAAGTGTTGTTTTCAAGTGTTTTTTTTTTGTACAAAAAGTGTTGTATAGAAAAGTGTTGTACAAAGATGTTGTACAGAAAAGTGTTAATGTACAAAAGTGTTGTACAGAAAAGTGTTTAAAGACAATAAGTGTTTATTATAAAGTGTTATCATTGCCGAGTTCATGATGAACAAAAAGAGTTTTCATGTTGACCAAGTGTCATGTTGAACAAGTGTTATCATATTGCTGTAATAAATGTTGCCATGAAATATTGTTTTTGTTGTTCTTGAATAGATAGATATATGGGAAAATTACTACTTATTCATTGAGCACATATGATTTACAGTTGGTCATAGTCCGACTGTTGTCAACAGCAGCATGTATCAATTTAAAACACCCTTCAGATCATTTCTGTGTGGTCCCTCAATGTCGGGGAAAACAACGCTTTTAGCTAAAATAATTCAAAATTGCGATAAAATGATTTTGAAGAAGCCGAAAAAAATCTACTATTGCTATAGTATCTGGCAAGAGTCCTATGATAAAATAAAAGCTATTGCCACAACCATACCAATACAATTCATACGGGGACTTGATGTTTTCAATAGTATTGAACCGAACTCGTGGTTGATTATTGATGATTTGGCTGAATCCATTGAACAGTTCTCACAGGAAATGCTACAATTGTTCACTGTCCGATCTCATCATGAACACATTTCCATAACCCTAGTTCTACACAATCTGTTTCATCAGAGCAAATGTATGCGAACCCTTGCTTTGAATTGCACTATCTATATTATCTATCGAGTCGTTCGTGATTCTAGCTCACTCATAACTCTCAATAAGCAGATATACCCCGGCGCTCCAAAATTTCTGTTGTCAGCGTATACTCAGGCGACTAGCAAGCCCTATGGTTACATTTTATTGGATCTTAATCAGAGCACGCCCGAGGATCTTCGTGTAGTCACCGACATTTTCAACAATGAAATTACAGTATATCTTCCGGTGAACAGTAGAAAAGGCTATTAGTCGCCATTATGGCACTGAAGAAACTACATGAACAACGGCATTTATTTTCCGTTTTAAGCACTTCAAAACCCTTGCTTAGGAAGGCTATACTCAAACATGGTGTTGACAATGATTTCATTAATCTAATATCTGAACTTTGTTTAAATTTAACTGAGGGCAATGTTCAACTGCCAGAAGGTGTTAGACAACAGACAAAGCAACATCGTTCCACTGTACGCGCCTTGGCTTGTAAAAACAAGGGAAACAAATTTAAAAGAAAACGGCTCCTTCAAGCAGGCGGTAGCTTTTTCACACTTTTACTGCCGATAATTGCAGGACTTGTAAATAGTTTTCTCTAGAGAATGGCAAAACCCTATAAATTGACACCATTTGAACTTGTCCTCTCGCCCGTCGAACATTTTGAAGACAATCTAAGCAAATTCATTAATGATGAGAATATTGCCGATGACAAAAAACTGCTTTTACTTCAAGATGCATTGCGACGTATGGACAAACATAAACCTTATCGTGAGAGACCCGCCGCCGATCCCTCTAAACAGGAAACATCTCAAGATTCTGCACAATCAAAGGAGAAGGAATTGAATTCGATTGTATTGAAAATTGGAAACCTATTGCCACTGTCCTATCGAGAACAGAGTAAAAGAGTATTATCTTATCTCGTGTTGGAAACTGGCGATCAAGTTCAAGTCGAGAGCACAGGGAAACGAATTATAATTCAGGGAAAAAGTTATAATCTAGTTGATTTAATTTGTGATATGGTGACGAATCGTAAAGGACTTTTATCCTTTGACGATAATCTATACACCTTTCTGTGTGTATCAAACTTTCCCAAAAGTCTTATTGGCAATAAGCAAATTCTAAAGAAACTAAGAGAATATAGTCCACCAACAACACCATTTAAAAAAGAAGAAGATTCAATATTTGAAGATACTAGCACTACTGATTTTACAACACCTGTGGCTGCTAGTCAAAAGCGAAGACGAATTGATTCGCCCACCAGTGTGCAAAAGGGGAGTGGACATTACACTACGTGTTTACGTTCAAAATGGATGAAGTTCTGAAAGGTGTCTATGAAAATATTGGCGAAGCGGGAAGTTTAAGTTCTCCCTTAACGCTTTCCAAAGTCTCCGGCACCACCACACTGAAAAAAGCAAAAGAGTATCTAGAAAATGAACCGAGTTACACACTACATCGGAATCACAGGCTTCGCAGTAAACAATATCGACAAACTAAAGCCTTTTTCCCTCTGCATATAATGCAAATGGATCTTTTAACTTTAGAGGCAGTTCAACGGCGTCACAATGCCCCCTACAAATATATTCTGGTGGCAATCAGTATCTTTAGTCGCTATGCCTATGCCATTCCACTACGATCAAAGAGAGGTGTTGAAGTTGCTCGGGCCATTGAAAGTATTCTTGAACAGGATTCGTATAGAAAAATTCAATCGGATCGTGGCAGTGAATTTGTTAATTCCCATGTGCAAAAGGTTCTTTTGAAATATAATACAACACTTTATCATAGTCACAGCCCGATAAAGGCTGCATTGGCTGAACGATTAATAAGAACCATTCGTCTATTAATTTCAAGATATTGCACATTGAAAAATACACCGGCTTTTATTCATGATTTAGATAAAATCATGTTGATTTATAATCAACGACCCCATCGATCTCTGTCCAACTCTACACCAAGGGATGTTCACTACAATGAAAATACATTTAATGCTTTTCTAAAGCAATACTCCAATGGCAATGAGAAGAAAAAGAAGAAGAAATTCAATGTTGGTGATACTGTTCGAATTAATAGAACCACCAATATTTTTGAAAAGGGGAATTATTTATGGAGCACCGAACTTTTTAAAGTGTCCAAAATCCTAGACACCATACCCATAACTTATCGACTGCGAGACACCAAAGATGATGAGATTCTCGGCGGTTTTTATGAATATGAACTGCAAAAAGTTAGAAACACTAGTGAAAGTTATCAAATTGAAAAGATATTAAAGAGTCGTACTCGTATGGGTAAGAAACAGTTGCTTGTTCGCTGGCTAGGATACAACTCAGATTTTGATTCTTGGGTCAGTGCTGAAGACATTGACAATGCCCAATGATTTCTATGTCACTTTCATGTCCAATGTTTCTGATCCTCTCTACAACGACTTGAATACGACAAGTGATTTTTGGACGAAACTCTCCCCCACCATCAAATTCGACGGAAAGTATGAAGTGGCTCTTGTCGACTGTATTCTCAAAAATACCTACGACATCCTGAGAAAGGATCGTAAATATGATATAAAAACTAGACCCTATGATTGGCCGCCACCACCGGGTGATCAAGAACAAACTGAAAAAATCAATTGATTGGATTATCCATATATTGAATTACCCTACGAGGAATTCACCTGTATGAATGATTTATGTAGTTCTATTAATAAAAGAATTTCCGCTCGTAAAAAAGGAGCTTTTCATTTCAACTATTCAAAGGAGGAGGGCAAGATCTACATTAGTTCACCTATTGCCAGTGAAAGGATTATTCTCAATGATAATCTAAAGGATGTTCTTGGCTTTAAGCTCAATATAATCAATGGTAAAAGTGCCGGAAACACTAATTTCATTTTTGCTGACTACCCGCCTGCCTTCTCCACAGACACTTGTATATTTTTCTATGCTTCATTTGTGGAAACATCTCGGGTTGGTAACTCAAATGTTCCCCTCCTACGAGTTCTTGAACGAAAAACCAATCAAGAACATATTCATCACTACAATATAAAGCATCTTCAGTATATTCCCGTAAGCACTTCCTATTTGGAACTCTGTCAGTTAACACTAAGAACCGAATTGGGTGATCCCTTAGCAATTTCAAAAGGTTTGGCTGTGATTACATGCCATTTTCGACCCATCGTTCAACAGCAAGATGTCTAATAGAAAAGTGGTATTCACTTGTCCTGATATTGACTGCTATGTTAATACTCTTGGCCCAAGACAACAGGGCAATGGAATGGACTATTACAAGGGTCGCTCGTCAATGTCTGGCTATGGTCTTGGCAGCTGGTTTGCTAAGCTGTTTCGCTCTTCGCTACCACTGGCTAGAAAATATCTTGTACCGGCTGCGACAGATTTTGCATCCTCTACACTATACGATTGGGGCTCTGGCAAGGATTTTAAAAAAAGTGCTACGGAAAATCTTAGGTCCAGTGCGCGAATCCTTGGCGAGAAATTAAAACAGAATGGTAAAGGCTTAAAAAGGTCAAGAAACAACGCATCACTCATCAGTCTCTACTCAGGACGGAAACGTAAGACATCCCTTTTGTCAAAGAAAAGAAGGAAAAAGCCGACACGTAGTGTAACCAGAAGGCCCAGGAAGAAAATTGTTAGATCGAAACTTGATTTCTTCTCCTAAGATGTCCTACCTGCCGCATAAGGATTCTCAACCTTCAATAACCGCCTCATTGAATCTATTCAATGCCGAAAATGTTGATGTGAGTGTCAAGCATGGATACTATGAACAATTTTATCCACTACAACCCCTCTCCGACAATATCCACTTTCAAATTTATTCCAATGAAGACTACTTCATAGATTTATCGTCCACATTTATAGATTTACAAATGAAAGTCCGGAAATCCGATAATACAATGCCAATTCGGGCCGATGGGATATCCTATGAAAATTGTATACTACATAATTTATTTCGTCAAATTAGTGTCTACATCAATGGCACGCTGGTGAGCACAAGCAACAATCTCTCAAACTATGCAAGCTATATGCAATTCATGCTGATGACACCCAAGTCATACAAGGAATTGAGAGGTGCCTCCAATGGATATGAATATATTACTAATACTGATAGTATAGATGCACTTAAAAATGCTACAACTAGTGAATTACATCTAGTTGGAAAAATATATCATGAAATATTTAATATACCCCAATGGTTGCCGCCCAATGTTAAAGTGGATATAAAATTGACGCTTGCACCCTCCAATTTCATATTGAGAAAAGAACTTGCTGGCAATCCTGATGTAAGTCTCTCCCTCACCTCAGCAATACTACATGTACGCAAACAGCAGGTTATGAGTTCTGTTGCTTTGGCCGTGGAAAAACTGAGAGCCAATGGCAACAATATTAAACTACTTGTTCCTCATACAATCACAAATCAACGTCACATTGCCATGGGGTCACGCACCTTCACCGATTCATCCTTTATCAATGGCGAAATTCTCTCGAAATTGGCTTTGGCATTTGTAAAAAGCGCCAGTGCACTAGGATCATGGACTGAATGCCCACATAAATTTGAGATGTTTGGACTTTCATCTCTTGTGTGCAAAGTAAACGGTATCCCACTCTACAATCTATCTTTTGATAAATCCTATAGAACGTTGTATGAGTTGACCATGCAAACACTAGATCATGATTCGCAACTATTTGAAAAGGGTATAACCGAAGATATGTTTGCTAAAACACATGGTATCATTGTATTGGATTTGTCTGGCACACAGGATATGAGTATAGTACGTACGGGGACTGTATGTTTAGAGTGTACATTTGCCGACCCATTGGATGAGAGTGTTGCCCTAATCTCACTAAATCAATATGAAACCTATTGGGAAATCACTCCCGAAGGTAGTGTTCTACTAGACTTGGCGCCATGAACACCAGTCAAATAATCAGTGTATTTAATATGGACCCCTACATGTCCCAGTACAAATCCTATTGTCTACCCTTAGACTATCTAGGAAAAATTCAAAGCGCGAACAATACCTTGATTATTGTTAATAGCAGTCCGTCGACTGTGCTGACGGGTCATTGGCTGTGCATCTTTCAAACAACGAAGACGATTGAATTTTTTGATCCTCTTGGTCTACCCTATACATTCTACACACCTCACATCAGCAACTATATTGAGAGCAGTGGGAAAACTATTATTCAAAATCGAAAGAGGGTGCAGGATCTAACGACTAAAAGCTGTGGCTTCCACGCACTACTATATTTTGTGTTCCGATGTCGTGGCTATACTTACAAGCAGTTTCTCCACATTTATGGTGACAATCCACGTCTGAACGACTTTCTAGTGGAAAATATACTTACAAGTGTATTTAATATTGATTTCAGTGCCCTAAGAGTAAAGTGCTTAAAAAATGTTTGTGAATTCGTTTATTAATAAAATGTATATATACAACAATGTCTTTAAATCTTCACTTTTAGATTTCTTGATCGGTGTATAGGCAACTGTCGTGAACCACTAATGCTGGTAAATCATTTGGATTCACTGTATATTGATCTTGATTGACTGCAAAGTCAGGGTCACATTTTCTACAGTACAATGTAACTTCACTCTTGTCATATCTCTTTGTATAGTCAATGATACTATTTGCATTCATATTATGAAATTCATGAGTTTCAATCTGTCTATTTGAAGCAATATCACATACAGTGTTTTCAAGTTGTGAATCACATTCGGTAACTGCCAAATAAAAATCACTTGGTTTATAGTCATAGTAGGCAGTGTCATCACAGCGATGACGTAGAAACCAGATTGTCTTGTTACCCCAACAGTTGAATCGTAGACCAGATTCCTCTTCCCAGAATAATTTAAATCCACGACGATACCAATCTCGTAGAAATAAACTAAAATCACGTTTAGGATTCTTTCCAATCATAGCGGGGTAAGTATTCTCCCACTGATCACATTTATCATTGTGACAATTGGAGCACAGGTGCCCTCTAGGATGAGAGTCACACACCTCTTCAAGACATGAATTACATCCTTTAATTTGTACTGCATAGCCTCTATGTAATTTACAAGGATTACATAATTTACACTTTTCACTATAGTCATCAATAATTGTACAATTCTCACATTGAGTCCAACTGCCAAGTGTGTACAAGCACAATGGACATATATAGAACATTTTTTGGTTTCCGATGTCAACTCACTCACAGCTAAAACGAAACTGATCGTCATCGCTCGATAAATTCAAAGTGGAGGAAAGGGAGAGGAGTAACTCTGTGACGTTACCTCTTTCGAATGAGGGAGGAGCCATCTACATGTAATCTGTTGGCAATGTTTTCAAAAGTATATCCACAATATGATTCTGCCTTGTTCCAATTAATATATCAATAAATTGAGTATAAGCATTTGAATCACATTTTAAAGTTTCATACAATAGTCCAATGGGGGAGAATCAGTTTTCATTATATTGTCAAGTGTTTCCTGAGAGAATATCCTGCGTTGAAGAGATAACTCGAGAAAATCATCATCCAAAATCAAATGTTTTTCCATAAACACTAGATTTGATCTAATTCTCTCTTTCTCAAATTTATTCATTTTTCAGTCCTTTCACTCTGACTGCTGACTCTAGACTGAGCCTGATTCGTTAGCCCTAACCGGAAAAGAAAGGGAACATTTTCGATTTCGAAACAATTTTATTGAATAATTACAACAACATCAATAATACTATGCATGTACAATTAGCGATAGAGTTTATTGTCTTCGATATGTTTCACTAATGCACTTAAAGCACATTGAAGTCTATTCACATGTGCTATATCAACTTTTGCGGCGAAACATAATTGATCTTCCATTTTAAATTTGCTCAAGGATATCACATATCTTGCATATACTGCATCCCATTCCAGACAAAGCCGCGATCCTTTCGTAATTTCCACCGCAATGTTTGGTGCTCTTGTATTATTACCATCAACTCCACTATCAACTTCTAATAGTGTAAACATTCCACTCATTATTACAAATATATATCCAAATGAGTAAAGTCAAAACTGTTCTTCTCACTCCTTTGAATTCTATTCACAGACTAATAAAACTATAGCAAAAATCCTTTCCTTATATTCCCTCCGCCGCTAATATGTAAACAAGCCCTCTGATTGGCTGAGAAGGATGATCTAACTGTTTCCGGGAAACTCATAACATTTGCCCAAAACAACAACAACAACAAATACTATTTCTGGATCATAACATTCGCCTCGAGCAACAACAACAAATACTATTTCTGGATCATAACATTCGCTGAGAGCGTGCACTTGGCCAAAAACAACAACAACATTGACCTTGACATTTGCCTCGGTAACAACAACAAATACTATTTCTGGATCATAACATTCGCCTCGAGCGTGCCAAAAACACACCTGGAGAAAGAGGTCATTGACCCCATTAACCATGTGTTCTCTCTAGGGAGGCTATTCCCATATAAGGAGTCCCGTCAGTATTCTATGCCCATATAAGGAGTCCCGTCACGAGCTTTAGGGTCATCTCTACTAGCGTCTAGTGCCGTCCTACTCACTTACTTACTTACCAGTCAAAACCATTAAAGCTATACCTGGTTGTAAAAGAACTTCAGATCTGTTGGATATCGAATATTATTTAAAAATGATTTAGGCCTATGAATGTGGATAACTATAGAAGTAAACACGATAATGGGATTAATAGAAATATGCTGCTAATATGAAGTAAGAAATTTGCTGTTTAAATGTTTGTTTTTAGTTTCGTTCAAACCTATACTCTAAGGCTATATATAGGACCATCAGGAAGGGGGGTACGTTTGCTACTAAAATGATATATTTAGTTTGGAAAGAGCACACAAAAGGTGTCGAGTTCACCTTGTTGCCAGTAATGGAGTCAAGTATATTATTTACTAGCGAAATGTTTCCAAGTTAAAAAAAATCAAGTTTAAATTTTCAGGTCACTATTCAAGAATGAATATTTTCTTGCAAATACTCTTGGGCCTTTTAAACTTCTACACCTCATCCTAATAATGAACTAGCTTCCTATTACGTTTTCCAGGCAGTCGTTTTTCTTTGATTTTAATCTAATTCTTTCTATACAGGTTAGGATTGACAATAAAGTTTTTTATTCGACTCGACCTTAATAAATTTCAAATGAATCGAACTTGATTTGCTAAGTCAAGTATATCAATGTCATTTCAAGTAATAGGTACCACTAGAAGGATATAAAAGTAACCCATTAATGGCAAATTTGTCGGAGCCAATTTGATGCATATATAATTTTTTAAGATAACTACAATTTTTCCACAGCTCACGTTTAAAGAACACTTGGCTGCTATGAAAAATATAGGGAACATAAAAAGAGTAAGGTAGGAAGAAGGCTTACCAGATGTGGCACCAGTGAGGAGAACTGTCTTTCCATCCATCCTATTTGTACAGGTGCACCATTTCGTTGTGAATTTATTAATAATTCGCATAGGGACTAAAATCCAAACACTGATCGAAACTACCGATACTAACAAAGGTAAGCATGCGAGTGCGATGAAACCACAGGTAAGCTGACCAACAAGGGGTAAATGGCGAATGTTGTTGTGCCAAACCTCTTGGATGAATTCGAAAAGTCTAAGAAGATGAAGGAAATACATTACACATTTTTATAATAAAGGTGAGCCTCATTGTAGACCGAATGATTTTTTATTCAAAAAACAATTTTCTAGAGGGTTAAGCATAAAAAAACACAATGAGTGGCAGTGTCATGGAACTGCTCTCAGCTCAGTTATTATAATACAATGCTGCTACTTGAATATTTTGGTATCTGAATTAAATTCGCTTTGGCTTTGAAGTCTACTCTACACAACTATACTGCAGTGCTTGACGTAAAATGTGTACGTAAAACCGATCGATTTTGGCAGTTTTTCTTATACATTTTGTGTTGTTAATTCTAGTATCTTTTGGTTGTAAAATTTAGATTAGAGAATTTTATGTTAAATAAGTGAATAAATGAATAAAATTAGGTGAAATGTAGCCTATAAGGATTTTTTAAACGGCCCGTAGTAAAGTTTTTCTTTCTCCAGGACAGCCAATACATGGAATAATTAACTGCTGCGGCATGCAGTTTCTCCATTTGTGATAGTTGTATGTATAATCATAACAATTAAAAAAAAAATAAAAAACTAAACTTACCCTTGTTTCAGTGGTTATTTAAGTTTCTTATTTGACTTATCTCTGAAAAAAGGACACACTGAAACTTTAAAGAGTAAAATAAAAATCGTAAAAAGGAGGGCCTATTTTCAAACAGTTCGTGGTAACGAACTGTAAGTAAGGAGCGACCCGGCTCAATAGTAATCGAAACTCTAAAAAACGGAAATTTTGATACCAATAGATACATCAAAAGAATCATATTTTAATGCTGATTTCAAATGTATAAGTTTCATCAAATCTAGTCCTACCCATCAAAAGTAACGCGCCTGAGAAAATTTGCCTGATTTTTGAAAAAAAGGAGGAAACACCCTTTAAAAGTTATAGAACCTTAATGAAAATCACACCATCAGATTCAGAGTATCAGAAAACCCTACTTTAGAGGTTTCAAGCTCCTATCTGCAAAAATGTGGAATTTGTATTTTTTGCCAGAAGAAAGATCACGGATGCGTGTTTATTTGTTTTTTTGTTTTTAGTTTTTTTGGTAAGATTCTACTTTAGTTACTTTTAACTATCTTGGAAAGGGGTTGGGTTAGGAAAATGAAACTTTCAGGGATGGATGTACATGCTAAGGTATGTCCCAGGAAGGTACTTTGAAGTACCTACCTCCACTCATCCCCCCTCTATATAATGGTAAATTACTGCACATTACTAGTTGTTTTAGCTCATATTTCATCCTATATTACTATCATAATTATAAATCACTGCTTACCTTACACAACTTCAGCTTTTAACCTTGTTCATTAAAATATATTCCAAAATCCTATTTCCATTATAAGCCATTTAATTTTCTACCCATGCTGACTTTGGTTATGGTATAATGAAAGCGGGTCTGTGATGTCACAACTTTGTTTAACATAACCCCTTAAGGGTAGCATGCAGGTGGCAAGTGCAGATAAGCCATTTAAACTTTATTAATTAGGGAAAGGATTTGACAAGAGATAGACCAGTAAAAATAACCGAATCGTTTTTAAAGGACAAATTATGTCATGGGAAGATGTTTTTGAAATCCCCCTTCCACGCAAACTCAAAATTTTCTAAAATTCTACTTTAGAAGCTTTTAAAATATTTCTAAAGCACTAAAAGATAGAGTGCTAAAAACATCAGAATCGACTTCAGAGGACCCGTTATATGACGGGAAGAGGGCTTTGAAATCCCCCTTCCCCCAAACTCAAAATTTTCTAAAATTCTACTTTAGAAGCTTTTTTAAATATTTTAAAGCGTTAAGACATAGAGCGCTACAAACATCAGAATCGACTTTAGGACAAATTATGTCATGGGAAGATGTTTTTGAAATCCCCCTTTGCCCCAAACTCATCATTTTCCAAAATTCTAGTTTAGAAGCCTTTTTTTAAATATTTGTAAAGCGCTAAGACATAGAGCGCTACAAATATCAGAATCGACTTTAGAGGACAATTTATGTCATGGGAATATGTTTTAGAAATCCCCCTTCCCCACAAACTCAAAATTTTCCAAAATTTTGAAGCTTTTTTAAATATCTCTAAAGCGCTAAGACATAGAGCGTTATAAACATCAGAATCAACTTTAGAGGACAAATTATGTTATGGGAAGATGTTCTTGAAATCCCCCTTCCCCCCAAACTCAAAATTTTCCAAAATTCTACTTTAGAAGCTTTTTAAATATTTCTAAAGCACTAATAGATAGAGCGCTACAAATATCAGAATCGACTTCTGAGGACAAACTATATTATGGGAAGATGTTTTTGAAATCCCCCTATCCCCCCAAATTCAAAATTTTCCAGAATTCTACTTTAGAAGCCTTTTTTAAATATTTGTAAAGCGCTAAGACATAGAGCGCTACAAATATCAGGATCGACTTTAGAGGACAATTTATGTCATGGGAATATGTTTTTGAAATCCCCCTTCCCCCCAAACACAAAATTTTACTTTAGAAGCTTTTTTAAAAATCTCTGAAGCGCTAAGACATAGAGCGTTACAAACATCAGAATCAACTTTAGAGGACAAATTATGTTATGGGAAGATGTTCTTGAAATCCCCCTTCCCCCCAACCTCAAAATTTTCCAAAATTCTACTTTAGAAGCTTTTTAAATATTTCCAAAGCACTAATAGATAGAGCGCTACAAATATCAGAATCGACTTCTGAGGACAAACTATATTATGGGAAGATATTTTTGAAATCTCCCTATCCCCCCAAACTCAAAATTTTCCAAAATTCTACTTTAGAGGCTTTTTAAATATTTCTAAAGCACTAATAGATAGAGCACTACAAATATCAGAATCGACTTCAGAGGACAAATTATATTATGGGAAGATGTTTTTGAAATCCCCCTATCCCCCCAAACTCAAAATTTTCCAAAATTTTACTTTAGAAGCTTTTTTAAATATTTCCAAAGCGCTAAGACATAGAGCGCTACAAATATCAGAATCGACTTTAGAGGACAATTTATGTCATGGGAAGATGTTTTTGAAATCCCCCTTCCCCCCAAACTCAAAAATTTCCAACATTCTACTTCAGAAGATTTTTTAAATATCTGTAAAGCGCTAAGACATAGAGCGCTACAAACATCAGAATCTACTTTAGAGGACAATTTATGTCTTGGGAAGACGTTTTTGAAATCCCCCTTCCCCCCAAACTCAAAATTTTCCAAAATTCTACTTCAGAAGCTTTTTAAATATTTGTAAAGCGCTAAGACATAGAGCGCTAGAAACATCAGAATCGACTTTAGAGGACAATTTATGTCATGGAAACATGTTTTTGAAATCCCCCTTTGCCCCAAATTCAAAATTTTCCAAAATTCTACTTCAGAAGCTTTTTTAAATATTTGTAAAGCCCTAAGACATAGAGCAATACAAACATCAGAATCGACTTTAGAGGACAATTTATGTAATGGGAAAATGTTTTCGAAATCCCCCTTCCCCCAAAACTCAAAATTTTCCAAAATTTTACTTTAGAAGCTTTTTTAAATATTTCCAAAGCGCTAAGACATAGAGCGTTACAAACCTCAGAATCAACTTTAGAGGACAAATTATGTTATGGGAAGATGTTCTTGAAATCCTCCTTCCCCCCAAACTCAAAATTTTCCAAAATTCTACTTTAGAAGCTTTTTAAATATTTCTAAAGCACTAATAGATAGAGCGCTACAAATATCAGAATTGACTTTAGAGGACATTTTATGTCATTGGAAGATGTTTTTGAAATCCCCCTTCGGCCCAAACTCAAAATTTTGTAAAATTCTAGCCTTATTTTCCATGGGGGGGGGGGTATTTTCCCCGGGAGGTAAAGTATTTGGACAGTTTGAAGTCAGAAAATAATTATTTCTAGGTAATAGGGCCACTAAAAAATTACAGAAGAATAGCGAGGTATCTGGAAATGTTGTTAACTAAAAAAAAAAAACCTTCCTTGTATAAAGTAAATGTAATCTTTCATTTAAGTTTTTTTAAACAAACATCATTGCCGACCCGGAAGCATTACGGTTTCTGCCAAAGTTAAATTTATGCAACCTGGGACTAAACAAGCCGAATCGTTGGGTCAACCATATAGGCTCAACACTAGGATATTTGCATCTGTTAAGAAGCGACTATTTCAGATGCAGGAAAAACGCATACTAAGTTGACATATATTTCCAATATATTCATAACCCAATTCACTGTTATCTTTGTTCGACTATTCCCGTCATTTAACAATGAAACAATTATGAAAGCCGAAATTGATATTACGAGTTATAGCTTCAGTCTGTGAATGACAATTTTTGAAATATGTCTTGCAATTTTTGTGAAATAAATTTCTGTGGTGGTATCATTCAATTTTCTACTGTTGAGGCAGTCTTAGAGTTGTATTATAACCATGACATGTTATTGAGAAGCAGGAATTGTGATAACTGTGGCCAGATTTGCGTAAAATATAGAAATTCGTTCCGTTGCCAGAAGTCTAGGCCTATATCTATCCGAGGTGGCCGCGAATATTCTCAGGTAAAGTGAATTTTTCAAAATTGATCTATGACAAAACATGGATGGCTGGTTCACACCTTTCTCTGCTAGAAAATTTCTGTTTTTTGATGATTTGGCTTCAAATACCGCCTCCAAGGGAGGATTTCATGATCAACAATGTTACTTGTTGTAAAAAAAAAACCTTTGTGGATTGGAGCCAGTTCTGCAGAGAGGTTTGTACGTACATATGTCATTCAAACTCCGCTCCTTTGGGAGGAGAAGGAGTCATTGTTGAGATAGATGAAGCCAAATTTGGGAAGCGTAAATATAATCGTGGTCGGATTGTCGCGGGTGCTTGGGTATTTGGTGGAATAGAGCGAGGAACTGGTAATTCATTCATGGTTTCTCTGCCGGCTAGAAGTAGTGCCACGTTGTTGGGAATTATCCAAAACCGAATCCTGCCAGGTACAACAATTATCAGTGACTGTTGGAGGGCCTACGATTGCCTGGCTAGCCAGGGCTATCAGTATTTACGCGTCAACCACAGAATAAATTTTGTTGACCCTGCAACAAGTGCTCACACACAAAACATCGAAAGACACTGGCGTGAAGTTCGAGACAATATACCCAAATATGGCAGAAGAGAAGAACATATGGAAGGATATCTGGCAGAGCACTATTTCAAAAAAAAATATTCAATCTCCTCGAGAATGCACCATTTCATGAAAAATATATCGGAGCTTTATAACCCCATAATTTGTTTTTTTATGGGTATTATTTACTAATTATTTTTAAAACGTTGTAACAGAAAATTTGGCAATTTACGCCATCTAAACCCATTTGTTCTTAAAGCAATTCAAATGTTTTTTCCCAAATAGTTTAGAGTAGCAATCTTCATTCTTGAAGCTACGAGACGTTATTGAGGTGAAAATAGGGAGGGGGAAAGAGGGGGCGGAAGTAAATATTTAACTATAGAATGATCGTTACTTGTGCATTATATATAACCCACCACTATACACGAAAGAAAGTTTGGTTAAATCATAGCATATATTAAATACGTAACCTAACCTAGGTACCCTTTTCCCTCCCTAAACCCAAAAAACAACAGTTTAAATATTTTAAACGCAATAAGAAATCACACTTTGCGCTCCATTTGTCTAACAAATACCCGTTTGTATGGTTTCCTTGTACAGTCTATAGCGGTGGGTTATTTATAATGCATAAGAACCTAATAATCTATATTTGTTTTGATTATTTATTTTGGGAACCCCTTAACATTTTGAGTTGGGTAACCACATGAAACATATTCAAATAGCTTAATCCTATAATGTTGAAAAATTTTGCTTTTCTTTTTTACATCCGCGATTTAAAATTTTTAAAAAATGCTGGAAGTTATATAAAAATTTTCTTTCAAGAGTGGAAAGGTTAGCTGCAAGGGGATTTCATAGCGGTGGGAGGGGGAGGGCGGGGCGGTGGTCAGCAACCTGCTCGTGGTGCCCCTGCTTATACTAATTTAAGCTGACCATTTCGTTGCAACGTGTTGCACCGGAATCATACTCTAAAATCTGGTTGATAATTTGCCCGTCTAAAAATTTTTCTGAGTTTCGTAAAAGGGGTAAACAACCCCTAAAAGTCAAAGATTTTAATAAAACTCATACCATCAAATTTGTGGTTCTTGGCGAATACCCGCCGGAAAATACCTCCCCGCGGAAAATACCCCCCCCCCCACGGGAAATACCCTCACGGAAAATCCCCTCTCCCCCACCAAAAAATATACCCCCGTGGAAAATAAGGCTTTTCAAATTATCAAACAGATTTTAGAGTATGAAGGGGGAATGGGATGAATGGTAAGGGGGATTTCAAAAACTTTGAATGACCTTTAAAAATTTGTGAGTTATAGCAATGGAACCTTGTAAATTAGATCTTCTGTTTAAATGAAGTACAACAAAATTGTTTTCAGCTTCAAAACTTTGCTCGATCCCAACTTACAAGGTTTTAAATATATGCAAATACATTTCCTAAATTTTGGAAATAAAACATTGATATGGGTTAAAATTCTGCTCAAATAACTGAAATTGCATTTTCAGAACTAAAGCCAGAGAAAAAGAAGCTGATAACTGAAAATTAAGGTAAAATGTTGTTTTGTCAAAATTTCAATGGGTAATGGGTATTTCAAAAACATCTTCCCATGACATAAATTGTCCTCTAAAGTCGATTCTGATGTTTGTAGCGCTCTATGTCTTAGCGCTTTACAAATATTTAAAAAAGCTTCTGAAGTAGAACTTTGGAAAATTTTGAGTTTGGGGGGAAGGGGGATTTCAAAAACATCTTCCCATGACATAAATTGTCCTCTAAAATTGATTCAGATGTTTGTAGAGCTCTATGTCTTAGCGCTTTACAAATATTTAAAAAAGGTTCTGAAATAGAATTTTGGAAAATTTTGAGTTTGGGGGGAAGGGGGATTTCAAGAACATCTTCCCATAACATAATTTGTCCTCTAAAATTGATTCAGATGTTTGTAACACTATGTCTTAGCGCTTTAGAAATATTTAAAAAATATTCTAAAGTAAAATTTTGGAAAATTTTGAGTTTGGGGGGAAGGGGGATTTCAAAAACATCTTCCCATGACATAAATTGTCCTCTAAAGTCGATTCTGATGTTTGTAGTACTCTATGTCTTAGCGCTTTACAAATATTTAAGAAAGCTTCTGAAGTAGAATTTTTGAAAATTTTGAGTTTGGGGGGAAGGGGGATTTCAAAAACATCTTCCCATGACATAAATTGTCCTCTAAAGTCGATTCTGATGTTTGTAGCGCTTTATGTCTTAGCGCTTTACAAATATTTGAAAAAGCTTCTTAAGTAGAATTTTGGAACATTTTGAGTTTGGGGGGAAGGGGGATTTCAAAAACATCTTCCCATGACATAAATTGTCCTCTAAAGTCGATTCTGATGTTTGTAGCGCTCTATGTCTTAGCGCTTTACAAATATCAAAAAAAGCTTCTGAAGTAGAATTTTCGAAAACTTTTAGTTTGGGGGGAAGGGGGATTTCAAAAAGATCTTCCCATGACATAAATTGTCCTCTAAAGTCGATTCTGATGTTTGTAGAGCTCTATATCTTAGCACTTTACAAATATTTAAAAAACCTTCTGAAGTAGAATTTTGAAAAATTTTGAGTTTGGGAGGAAGGGGGATTTCAAAAACAGCTTCCCATGACATAAATTGTCCTCTAAAGTCGATTCTGGTGTTTTTAGCGCTCTATGTTTTAACGCTTTACAAATATTTAAAAAAGCTTCTGAAATAGAATTTTGGAAAATTTTGAGTTTGGGGGGAAGGGGGATTTCAAGAACATCTTCCCATAACATAATTTGTCCTCTAAAATTGATTCTGATGTTTGTAACACATCAGAAAACACTCTAAAGTCGATTCTGATGTTTGTAGCGCTCTATATCTTAGCGCCTTACAAATATTTAAAAAAGCTTCTGAAGTAAAATTTTGGAAAATTTTTAGTTTGGGGGGAAGGGGAATTTCAAGAACATGTTCTCATAACATAATTTGTCCTCTAAAGTCGACTCTGATATTTGTAGCGCTCTATGTCTTAGCGCTTTAGAAATATTTAAAAAAGCTTCTAAAGTAAAATTTTGGAAAATTTTGAGTTTGGGGGGAAGGGGGATTTCAAAAACATCTTCCCATAATATAGTTTGTCCTCTGAAGTCGATTCTGATATTTGTATCGCTCTATCTATTAGTACTTTAGAAATATTTAAAAAGCTTCTAAAGTAGAATTTTGGAAAATTTTGAGTTTGGGGGGAAGGGGGATTTCAAAATATCTTCCCATGACATAAATTGTCTTCTAATGTCGATTCTGATGTTTGAAGCGCTCTAAGTCTTAGCGCTTTACAAATATTGAAAAAAGCTTCTGAAGTAGAATTTTGGAAAATTTTGAGTTTGGGGGGAAGGGGGATTTCAAAAACATCTTCCCATGACATAAATTGTCCTCTAATGTCAATTCTGATGTTTGTAGCGCTCTATGTCTTAGCACTTTAAAAGTATTTAAAAAAGCTTCTGAAGTAGAATTTTGGAAAATTTTGAGTTTGGGGGAAGGGGGATTTCAAAAACATCTTCCCATAATATAGTTTGTCCTCTGAAGTCGATTCTGATATTTGTATCGCTCTATCTATTAGTACTTTAGAAATATTTAAAAAGCTTCTAAAGTAGAATTTTGGAAAATTTTGAGTTTGGGGGGAAGGGGGATTGCAAAATATCTTCCCATGACATAAATTGTCTTCTAATGTCGATTCTGATGTTTCTAGCGCTCTAAGTCTTAGCGCTTTACAAATATTGAAAAAAGCTTCTGAAGTAGAATTTTGGAAAATTTTGAGTTTGGGGGGAAGGGGAATTTCACAAACATCTTCCCATGACATAAATTGTCCTCTAAAGTCAATTCTGATGTTTGTAGCGCTCTATGTCTTATCGCTTTACAAATATTTAAAAAAGCTTCTGAAGTAGAATTTTGGAAAATTTTGAGTTTGGGGGGAAGGGGGATTTCAAAAACATCTTCCCATGACATAAATTGTCCTCTAAAGTCGATTCTGATGTTTGTAGCGCTCTATGTCTTAGCGCTTTACAAATATTTAAAAAAGCTTCTGAAGTAGAATTTTGGAAAATTTTGAGTTTTGGGGGAAGGGGGATTTCAAGAAAATCTTCCCATAACATAATTTTTCCTCTAAAGTTGATTCTGATGTTTGTAACGCTCTATGTCTTAGCGCTTTAGAAATATTTAAAAAATCTTCTAAAGTAAAATTTTGGAAAATTTTGAGTTTGGGGGAAGGGGGATTTCAAGAACAATTTTGGAAAATTTTGAGTTTGGAGGGAAGGGGGATTTTAAAAAATATCTTCCCATGACATAAATTGTCCTGTAAAGTCGATTCTGATGTTTGTAGCGCTCTGTGTCTTAGCGCTTTACAAATATTTAAAAAAGCTTCTGAAGTAGAATTTTGGAAAATTTTGAGTTTGGGGGGAAGGGGGTTTTCAAAAACATCTTCCCATAACATAATTTGTCCTCTAAAGTCAATTCTGATATTTGTAGCACTCTATGTCCTAGCGCTTTACAAATATTTAAAAAAAGCTTCTGAAGTAAAATTTTGGAAAATTTTGAGTTTGGGGGAAAGGGGGATTTCAAAAACATCTTCCCTTAATATAATTTGTCCTCTGAAGTCGATTCTGATATTTGTAGCGCTCTATCTATTTTTACTTTAGAAATATTTAAAAAGCTTCTAAAGTAGAAGTTTGAAAATTTCGAGTTTGTGGGGAAGGGGGATTTCAAAAACATGTTCCCATGACATAAATTGTCCTCTAAAGTTGATTCTGATGTTTGTAGCGCTCTATGTCTTAGCGCTTTACAAATATTTAAAAAAGCTTCTGAAGTAAAATTATAGAAAATTTTGAGTTTGGGGGGAAGGCGGATTTCCAAAACCTCTTTCCGTGATATGACGTTTCCTCTGAAGTCGATTCTGATGTTTTTAGCACTCTATCTTTTAGTGCTTTAGAAATATTTTAAAAGCTTCTAAAGTAGAGTTTTAGAAAATTTTGAGTTTGGGTGGAAGAGGGATTTCAAAAACATCTTCGTCAAAAAACTTTCGTTTCTAATTTAATCCTGTCTAAGCGCAATATTTTGCGTCAATCTGAGCGTTAATTCTAGGTTTACTGTATATTTTTCGTAGAAAACAGCATTTTTATTTTATTTGATTTCTTCCATGGCACCACCTAATGGCGCCTTTGCATCACTGTTCCATAACATAAATTGCTTAACTGAAGTATTTCAAGCGATTTATGATTGTTTATCTGAAAATAATCTACCAATCAGAAATAATCTCACATTCTTAAGCACTTTGTGCTTTCTGTTAACCTGTCTGATAGGGACACTGAAATCACTGTAACGACAAGAAATCACCCTTAACTTCACTCTGAAAAATATTGACAATATTTTTCGGGAGTAAGCTTTTGTACTTACATCATTTTAAACAGCAAAAATAAAACTAATAAGATATAAGAATGCAATTCCCATTCTAGCTTCGGTATGATGTTTCATCAAACGTATTGTAAACGTTCACAATTGGTTGCTGGGATCTATCCAAGGCTGTCATACAACCTTTAGCATTTTTTATGGTTGCAGCGGTAGCTGCAACATAGTAAAGAGCGAACAACAGCCCATAGTAGCCAAAAGTTAAAACTTGTGTATAGAAAAAAGCTACCTAGTGAAAAAAATCTGACACTGATTCAGGAATGGTGACTATTACTTCAATTAGTCTTAAAAGTAAAAGTATTGCGAAAAGAAATTTAAGGTAATTTAAAAAATAAACCTGAAACCTCTTGAAAATAGCGTCAGATTAAAATGAAAAGTGCACCATTTGAATCAGCATGGTGAAAACCCCTATACAGGGGAATTACAGTCCCCCTCCTTGAACAATAAAGAAAATCGCTTTTTTGTATCGGTAGCACTGATCTGTCTCCCTTTTTTTTCTTTTTTTTTTCTAGAGGGGCTAGGGAGTGGCCAGAACATCATGGGGAGATGCGTAATTGAACATTCGAAAGGAAATGGAATTTGTAAGTGCTCTTTTTAAGTGACGACAAAAATTTGAGGGCAACTGGCCTCCCCCCTCCCTACAGGCTTCCTCCCCACAAAGTCATATAATCAAAATTTCAAGATAGCCATTTCGTTCATTTCGTTCAACATAGTTCAAAGGTCCAATATCTATGGTTTTAGTGATAATATGACCCTTCATAGTCCCTGGGGAAAGGGCTGTACACTGTATTGGTATCTGATGCATCGATATCACGTTTATAGGTATGGGCGTACTGTTGTTGGGTGTTTCGAAATCCTCATTGGGTGTTCCAGTAGCTGGGGCTACTGGGCCACCACAACTTTTTAGAGTAACCTTTAATGGCTCATTTGAAAGCTATTGCTCATATCTAAGTGATTTTTATCGATTCTACCATCCGTAAGTGGGGTATAGCACTAAAAACAGGCGCGTAATTTCGTCAAAACCCGGGGGGGCAAAGGTGGACAAAACTTTCCCAGATCAAGTGAAAATGTCAGTGAGAAATAAAACATTAGCCTTATAGTACCATAAATGCAAAGAATTACTAAAGAAAACGGGCCTGTTTCTCAGAATTATGCAGGCTGATCTTAGTTCTGGCAAGATTTTTGAAGAAACTAAATTTCAGCTGGGAGAGGGGCAAACTGGGGTCTGGGGGCAAACTGTGGTCCGAAGGGGGCAATTGCCCCCTGTCCCATAAAAAGTTACGCCCTGAAAAAAAAACAATATTTTTGGTGTCACTTCTTAAGTGGATAATGCAAATATTATAAACATATGGATAAAATCTACAAACGAATTCATCGAAATGATTTTACATCGATCTTTTGTGTAATTATCTAACTTTTAGTTACAATGTGCTGTATTTTGTTCTTTCCTAGGTTTTAGCTCCGATAAAACTAGCACTGGCCCCATGTATAATGAAATATATCGGTCCGGTCCTTTATGTAACTCTTTTTCGATATTGTCTCAAATTGCATACTCTTTTATAATGCCGTTGGTGGCTCTGTCGGTAAAGCGTAGATCTTGAAATCTTAAGGAGTCTAATTCGAACCTAATCCGAGCCAAATTTTTCTGTTATAATTATAGATGGATGATGCTGGCTTCTAGGAAAGTAAGGTTTTATTACAAAGTCTCCTAGTAATGTTCAGTTATTATAAGCTTTACTATTTGTTCCTTACTCTAACTAGCTGCGGAAAAAAGAAAGACCAAAATATAATAATGAAGTGGTGCTTGTTCCTTATTCGGTACACCCTCGATAAGTGAAGTTGCGCTTTTTACTGTGGCTACTGTAGAATGGCCAAGAGTCTCCGATGGTAGAATGTTGAGCATAGCTTGTACATGAAAATGCAGTATTTTGTAAAAAGTCATACTAGTTGCCCTCCATTTTTTTTGTTCACTTTAAAAGGGCATTAAAAATTTTATTTTCCATTTGAATGAGATCTCTCTCGACATTCTAGGACCACTGGGTCGTCGAAATGATACGGTTACTGGTTCTGTTAAAGGGAACACAGTTGCCAAGACTCCATAACACACCCCTCTGGACTCCAATGACGTCATGACACACCCCGTTTCCAACGGAGAGGATTAATATGCTTGACACAATTTTATCTCACCTCTGTCAGGAACCCATGGGAGAATCCCCGCTTGAAACGTAACGACAGCTCACATCTCACGTAATTATTATGCAACGCTGTCACGTAATACTTTTTTTTCGCCCGAAACCCCTACTAAAGTGTTTTTTTCATTAACTTAATGGCAGTACACACTTTATGTAAGGTCAGCGCATCTTATGCATTGACAGCGCATCCATCATTGCCAGATAATATGATTTTGACATTTTTCGCCCAAAAGTCTCAAGACATTTTCTGTTTTTGGCGTTTCATTTTTCGCTCGAAACACCTTTTATATCTTTTCTTCTTTTTTTCTATAGTTCTTGACCCGCCAGGACTCGAAAGGTCATTCTCTTCCAGTGGAACGCGCTCTACCCGAGAGAACTAAGTAAACATTCTTAATTTTCTGTATTAGAAATATACTTTCAGTAAATAACACAAGCCCACTGACGTCAAGAAAGCCATAGGAAAATAGTGTTGGATTTGAAACGGAACCCTCTGACGTCACGGAAGCCATAAGAAAATAGTATTAGATTTCAAGCGCCTGTTTCGTCATATGACACATCCCTCTATATTTCTGTGACAAGCCCTCTAACAGAAGCCATAGGAAAAATAGTACTGGATTTCTAAAGGTACCCTGTTTCGTCACAGTACACACCCCTTTTCCGAGCACACATTGTTTCTAGGCAGACCATATCCAAAAATGCTACCCAGGTGCAAGAAGCCATATTATTTTTTGCCTGTTTCGTCATATGAGCCACCCCTGTATATTTCTGTGACAACCCCTTTTCCGAGCACACATTGTTTTTAGGCAGACCATATCCAAAAAGGCTTCCCAGGTGCAAGAAGCAATATTATTTTTTCCCCTATGCAAAATCACTAAAAATATGCTTCCCAGGTGCTAGAAGCCATTTTGTTTTTTCCCCTATGCAAATCGTTTCAAAAAATATGCACCCCCAGGTGCTAGATGCCACATTGTATTTCCCCTATGCTTGTCCAATTATGCCTCCTCCACAATCTTTTCAATTAAAAGCCTTAGAGAGCCTTCCCTTCAAAGATCCCCCGCGCTGGCTGTTACAGAAAGTGATTCTTCATATGAGAATTCTGTATGTGAAATTGTTTCAATTTTGCTTCAAATAAGCAAATTGAAACAAGTGAATTTTATAACATGAAAGAGAGTAGTATTATTGACTTTACAAAAAGGTTTAATAAAAATGAAGTTACACTATATTTTAGAATATGTGACCCCAACTTTGCACGTCAAGATGAATACAAGTTGAATCCTAACGAGTTGTTACCACTTATCGTTTCTGATGATAACCTACACGTAGAAGAAGAAATCTAAAGAACATAATGTTTTGTAGATATACAAATTTTATTAATAAGCAAATTTACATACATTTTAAAGCATTTCACTTTTAGGGCACCGAAATTTATAATATAGAGGTAGGAAAGAGTATTTTCAACTAGAAAGTCGTTCAATCGAGGATTGTCACCATAAATCTTGGGGAAATCCATGTAAGTATGTCCACGACTTCGAAAAAAATGGGATAAAATATAAAAAAAATAACATACATTAATTAAAGAAAGATGGGGGATCCTAGCAGACAATTTTAGAGGATGGGAATATTATCAGAAGTAAAATTTTCTAGGCACTATTGAGGTATGTCTGAGACCCTTTAACGAAATACAATGTTTTTGAGACAGGACAATGCAAATTACAAAAACAAAACATGAAATGGCTTAAAATGGGATGAAATATAAAAAATAACATGCGCAATTTAAGGAAATATAAGGGGAGAGGACTTCGGGGAGGGGGCCGTCTGTGGAGGAGAGGAGGGCCGTTTTTTCCAGCACCAGCTCAACACTGCCCTTTTTTATCTCTAATTTTTCTTTCGTTGCGCAAAGCAGTAATTTTCAAGTGTTTATTTATTGTTAGCCCGCCTCCGTCCACTAGGGTACCGGCCCGGTCACTGGCCACCTCCGAGGAAGTGTCCAGTCCCCCCAAGGGGTTTTTCTCAGCCCTGACGCAACCCAAGGGACATTTTCAGTGAAAATATAAAACCGCTGAAAGGGAGGAAATTCTTGTTCCCACCCATCCGGAACGCTGCAGGGGAGTTTAGTCAGTGTCGACTCATTCCGGGGACCGAATCTAGTCATCCCACGCTGAGGGGGGAGTTTGGTCTGTGTCTGCTCATTCCGAGGACGGAATCCAGACTTCGGCTTGGTGATAAAGGAGATAAAAACATTTTACAATTAAAACAAATTATTATTAAAATAGAATCAATTTTTTTTACGAAAAACTGCATATTTCATGCTAAAGATTGATCAGTGATGTCATAATCGTATTACAGTAAAGAACAAACTTCCAGCCCATAGTAACTAAAATAAGATTATAGTTTAATGCTAAAGATTGATCAATTATGTCATAGTCGTAGGTTATAGCCAGGTCGTCTCTTAATATTCCAATTCAGAAAAAGCCATAGGTTTTTTCCTGTTTGTAATACAGTAAAGATTTCAGTAAAGGGATAGCAATAATTATCCTCAAAGATAGAAATGACGACAGCAGCAAAGAAAATGATGATGGCGGTGATGAGGTCAGGCTCTGGGGAAGTCTGGGGGTCATACGGCTCAGTGTTCTTTCGTGATAGTAGACGATATGAGGGTAGTTTGATGAGAGCTGGTAAGTTGTCTGTAGCCCTCTTGATGAGAGTAGGTTTTCGAAGTGGCTAATAAATCTTAACAACTGGGTAAGGTTAAGCTCTCAATTAAGTACATATTTATTGTAGTATCAATAAAGGAAGTAGTTCTTGGTTTTTGAATTCTTCGTGTACTCTTTAAAATTATTTAATTCTTTGCCCAAAAATTCCTCACTTTTTTATACTTTTTTAGAGAATGTGAAAGATAGGGTTTGACGGGTACTATATGCAAAAGAATCGTACCTTAAATATGACACTAGCTCACAAACAGACAAGAAGAGAGAGAAAGCAAGCGAGAGAGAGAGAGGGGAGGAGGGGGTAATTCTAAACGAAAATCCCAACGATTAGAGAGAATTCGGCGCTAGCTCACAAATAGAGAAGAAAAAGAGACAAAGAGAGTGAGGGAGAGGGGAGAAGCAGGGGTGGATTCAACTCGAAATTTCTGACAATTAGAAACAAGGAGTAAAACATAAAAAAGGCACACTGGTGAATCAACGAAGAATCCTGAACTAATACGAGCAATGATATGTTCAAAAAGTAAGTGGAAGCCAAATAATACTAAAACTTACATTTAAGAAAAAGGTTAGTAGACATTTATAGTTGTTGCCTCAAGTTTGGCTTCAAAGTTCCTTTAAACACCAAATCTTTAATTTAAAATATTTGGAACATATTACAATTTTGTAAGATACTAACTATTTGAATTCATGATCTATCTCCCTTTTGTCTTTTTATGTCGTATCACAAAAATTGTTTCTAATATAGATTTTTGTCATTCGTGACATGAATATATTTACTGACGAGAAATGAACTGGCCTTAAATTACATGGGAACATGCATTAGTGTCTTCAAATATTTAAAGCGGAACATTTTTAAATTATGTATCACACATAATGAAAAGCCTTTGAATTTTTCTTTGGTTGTATTTAGTAAAAAGCAAACCAAAGGGATTTAGGGAGTGGAATCCCTCAAGTTTGACGTTATAACCATGAAAAGTAGTTTTCGAAATATACGTGTGCACTATCATCTCTTGTCAAAAGATATATGTTATATCATCTTACATATAAAGATGCAGTTTTTTGTCAAAAACTGTATTGTATTACATAATGGATCAATATAGTTCATTATAAATGGGGACTATGTAAGTTTCAACAGATATAGCTGATACCTAGTAAAGAAAAAACTACAGCGAATAGTAAATAAAAAATAAGATAATAAGAGCATCTTTTGAAATGTTGCTTATCTGGGGTAGTGGGCCATCCGGGTTGCAGTGGTAGTTAGCAACCTAGTAAGAGACGATCACGTCCAATGTTAAGAAATATAAAAACCCATAACTCCTAAGAAAAGAGTCAGATAAAAAAAAGTGCACCATTAGAACTGCCTTGTCAGAAACTGCTATATAGGAAACTTTCTGTCCCTTGGCTTGAACAGAAAGGGAAATATATTTGCTTGATAATCAAGAAAAGTGGCAGCTACTACAGCATTCTGCCTAAACGGCATCTTTTGTCTTCCTTTTTTTCTTCCACAGATAGCTTGGCACTGGAACATCGTAGAGAGTTGTTCAATGACTCATTTTAAAGGAAATTTTTGGGGCTAAGAGCCTTTTGAAATTAAAACAAATTATTTTTAAAAATAGAATTAATTTCATTACGAGAAACTGTATATCTCATGTTAAAGATTGACAATGACGTCATAATCGTATTATCGTAAAGAATAAACTTCCAGCCCATAGTAACTTAAATAAGATTATAATTTCACGTTAAAGATTGATCAATGATGTCATAGTCGTAGGTTGTAGCCAGGTCGTCTCTTACTATTCAAATTAAGAAAAAGCAATAGGTTTTTTCGTGTTTGTAATACAGTAAGGATTTTAGTAGAGGAACGACAATAATAATTACAAATGACAAAAATGATGACAGCAGCAATGAAAATGATGATGACAGTGATAACATCAGGCACCGGAAAAATCTAGATTTTTCTCTCTAGATACTCTCTAGATACTCTCTTGATGAGAGAAGGTTTTCGAAGTGGCTAATAATTCTTATAAGCTGTTGGGTAAGGTTAATCTTCCAATCAAGTGCATATTTATTGTGGTATAAATAAAGGAAGTAGTTCTTGGTTTTTGAAGTCTTCGTGTACTGTTTAAAATTATATAATTCTTTTTACGAAAAATCTCCATTCTTTTTTATGCTTTTTTTAGAGGTTGTGAAAGATAAGGTCTTACGTGTACTATATCATATAATAATGCCTTTGGGGTTGACAGAATACCCCAGAGTCTGGGGGTAAGGGTTGTAAGTTATGCCCCAGGGGCATTTAAAGTTTTTATGGAAGGGGTTGTCGTGTGAACTTTAGAAGAGGCTCATTTGATTGAAATTGCATAGTTGTAGTTCCGTTTTAAGATTCAAACATGATGGAGAGCATCTAGTCTCCCCTCCTGAAATCCTCTTTTTCGAAACGCTTTCAATTGAGGTTTTGAGATAGCCACTTTGCTACCAATAGTCCAAAAATCATATAACAATGTTCCTAGGGTGGACAAAATCCCTCCAAGCTCATGGACAAGGGTTGTAAGTATTTAAAGTTTTTATGGAACGGTGGTAGTATAAACGTTGAATCGGAGGAATTTCCTTTGATAGGAAGTCAGAAGTGTTAGTGCCTCTTATATATAAAAAGGCGCCACGCTGACGCATCGACTGAACACCGCCAACGAGAGACCCGATTGACCACCACTGAAGTGTAGCAACACCACTGGAGCACCGCTACCGGCAGAGGTGGCGGCGTTCGGCTGACTTTGAATTAATTTTGCGGCAATTATGTATTGCGTCAACCGCAAAATCGGAGCTTTTCTTTTCTCGTGTAGTTAAGTATTTCAATTTTCCTGATTAGAAATCAAGCAGGGCTTGCACTATCCCTGAAATTTCGTTTTTTCCCTGAAAATCTGTGTCACAAATAAAAAATGTGGCAAAGAGAATGTAAGACAATTAAAAAGAATTTCGTATAGTAATTCTGTCAAAACCACCCAGTGTAACATCTCCCCAAGAATATTCATTTGTCACAAATTTCCCTCCCAAAGGAAGATTCTTCCCTTTAGTGTATTGGCTTGAAAATCAAGAAAAGTGGCAGCTACTACAGCATTCTGCCTAAACGGCATCTGTTTTTTTTTCTTCCACAGATATCTTGGCACTGGAACATCGTAGAGAGTTGTTCAATGACTCATTTTAGAGGAATTTAACGAAGTTAAGAACTTTTTGTAATTAAAACAAATTATTTTTAAAATAGAATCAATTTTCTTACGAAAAAATGCATATTTCATGTTAAAGATTGATCAATGACGTCATACTCGTATTTCAGTAAAGAACAAACTTCCAGTCCATAGTAACGAAAATAAGATTATAATTTCATGTTAAAGATTGATCAATGATGTCATAATCGTAGGTTGTAGCCACGTCGTCTCTTACTATTCCAATTAAGAAAAAGCCAAAGCCATAGGAATTTTCCTGTTTGTGATACGGTAAGGATTTCAGTAAAGGGACAACCATAATAATCCCAAATGAAAGAAATGACGAAAGCAGCAATGAAAATGATGATGACTGTGATGATGTCATTCTCCGGAAAGGTCTAGGGGTCATACGGCTGAGTGTTCTTTCATGATAGTAGACGATATGAGGGTAGTTTGATGAGAGCTGGTAAGTTGTCAGTAACCCTCTTGATGAGAGTAGGTTTTCGAGGTGCCTAATATTTCTTATATACTACTGAGCAAGGTTAAACTCTCAATCCGGGTTGCGGCGTTAGCTAGCAAACTAGTAAGAGACGATCACGTCCAAAGTTAAGAAATATAAAAACGCATAACTCCCAAAAAGTACACCATTAGAACCGCCTTGTCTGAAACCCCTGTATAGGAAATTTTCTTTCCTTTAGCTTGAACAGCAAGGAAAATATATTGGCTTGAAAATCAAGAAAAGTGGCGGCTACTACAACATTCTGCCTAAACGGGATATTTTTTTTTCTTTTTTCTTTTCCACAGACACTTTGGCACTGGAACATCGTAGAGAGTTGTTCAATGGCTCATTTTAAAGGAAATTAATTGGGTTAAAAATCATTTGTAGCTAAAATAAATTATTTCTAAAATAGAATAAATTTTTCCACTAAAAACTGCATTTTTGATGAATTATTATAAAGAATGAATTCTTGCCTCTGTAGCTTTTATAGGCCACTAAACTATAGTTTAGGCTTGTAAAACTATATTTCCACTCAATATATTCAAAATTCCCTCCAATGGGGTATCAAACCCTGATCACCCTCGTAACTAGCAGGTGATTACCATTGTACTATCGTACGCTTATAGAAATTATGTTACATATAAGACAAGATACTAAATTCGTTAAAACAATAAAAAGGTTATAAGATCTGGGTTGCAGAGGTAGATAGCAAACTAGTAAGAGACAATCGCGTCCAATGTTAAGAAATATAATAGCCCATAACTCCTAAAAATAGATTCAGATCAAAACGAAAGTACCCAATTAGAACCACCTTTTTCGAAACTCCTATATAAAAAACTTACTTTCCTATAATTGAATTTTGAAACCAATAGATACATCAAAAGAATCAGATTTTTATGCTGATATCCGATATATTAGTTTCATCAAGTTTAGTTCAACCAATCAAAAGTTACGCGCCTGAGTAAATTTGCTCGATTTTCCAAAAAATTTACATTAAGGAATGAATTGTAGTCCATAGTAGCTAAAGTAATAAAAGGGATCATTACATATCCGGTTGCAGCGTTAGCTAACAACATAGTAAGAAACGATCACGTCCAATTTTAAGAAATATAAAAACCCATAACTCCTAAAAAAAAGAGTCAGATCAAAACAAAAAATACACCATTAGAACCGCCTTGACCGAAACCCCTGTATAGGAAACTTTCTGTCCCTTGGCTTGAACAGCAAGGGAAATATTTTGGCTTGAAAATCAAGAAAAGTGGCAGCTACTACAACATTCTGCCTAAACGGCATTTTTTTTTTCTTCCTTTTCCACAGATAGCTTGGCACTGGAACATAGTAAAGAGTTGTTCAATGGCTCTTTTTAAAGGAAATTATTTGGGTTAAAAATCTTTTGTAACTAAAATAAATTATTTCTAAAAGAGAATAAATTTTTCCACTAAAAAATGCATTTTTGATGTCTTTTCATACTGCAGTCTTTTCAAAGATATTTGATTTTCGTACATAAATCATAATCGTATACCAGCGGTAAGATTTGAACCCACGCCTCCGAAGAGACTTGTGGCTAACACCAGCGCCTTGAACCACTCGGCCACGCTGCCTCTCATAGCTATATATGTGAATCCGGATTGCAGCAGCAGCTAGACACCTAGCAAGAGACGACCAGTCCAATGCTAAGAAATATAAAAACCCAGAACTCCTAAAAATAGAGTTAGATCATCCGGGTTGCAGCGGTAGCTAGCAACCTAGTAAGAGACGATCACGTCCAATGTTAAGAAATATAAAAACCCATAACTCCTAAAAAAGAGTCAGATCAAAGCTACCACTGCAACCCGGATAAAAATAATATAAAAATATAGATTCTTTATGTAAAATTTAAAGCAATATCTCTTAAATTGAAAATTTAAAAAGATACACAGTTTAACTACCTTCTAGCCAAATATAGTAACTAATAAAAATTAATATAGGCGAGAGGTCGTTCTTTATTATAATTTAAACATACACTAGAAATTTTAATATCCGTTTAATTGAGCCCTCTCGCGACGTTCAAGGATCACTTGGTAGATACGACCACCCCTGGTAAAAAAAAAATCAAAAAGGCAAATAAACACGCATCCGTGATCTTTCTTCTGGCAAAAAATATAAAATTCCACATTTTTGCAGATAGGAGCTTGAAACCTCTACAACAAGTTTCTCTGATACGCTGAAACTGATAGTGTGATATTCATTAGGATTCTATGACTTTTTCCCAGGCTCGTAACTTTTGATAAATAAGACTAAGCTTGATGAAACTTAAATATTTAAAATCAGCATAAAAATCCATTTCTTTTGATGTACCTATTGGTAGTAAAATTCCGTTTTTTAGAGTTTCAGTTACTATTGAGACGAGTCGTTCTTACTATACAGTTCGTTACCACGAACTGGTTGATTTTCTCAAAAATTGTTTTTCCTCTTTTTCAAGCCACCACAGTGGTCTAAGTTTCCTGAACAGATTATTGGTAATGATGATAACAAATAGTAAGAAAATAGTAAGATAACAAAGTAAGAGGTAAGTCTCTTACTTTGAAATAGTAAGAGACTTACCTCAAACAATCAAATAGCTAACTAAGTCCAATATATGCTATGGTTTGCTATTCAAATGATCGTCTTTTAATGCAATTCTGCTACAATTGCCATTGATAATGGATCAGGATTTTATAGGACTGGATTTGCAAGAGATGATGAACATACGACTGTGTTTCCTGCTGTGGTTGGACGTCCAAAACTGCATATTTAAAAAATTTAGTCAGTCAGGAGATATATTTCAGTCAGGAGAAGCTCAAGCAAAACGGGAAATTTGAGTCTCAAGTATCCTGTTAGGCAGGGGATTGTCAAAGATTTTGACGATATGGAGAAGATATCAAAGAAAAACGTTCGTAATATCAAAGAAAAACTTTGCCATGCTGTTTTGGACTTTGGGAAGGAGATGGCTGCCTTCCGGGAGCCACCATTCTGGCGACCTTTTGAAAACAGCTATAAGCTGCTTGATGGTCAGGTTATCACTATTGCTAATGAGAGATTCAGAAGCACAGAAGCTATATTCCAGCCGTCCTTCCTCGGTATGAAATTTTGCGGCATTCATGAGGCTATCTATGATTCCATTAAAAAATGTGATATTAGATTCAGAGAGAACCTCTGTAAAAATATTGTTTTTTCTGGTGGTACCACCATGTGTTCTGACTTTGCTGAAAGACTGCAGCAATTTTGTGTTTCGTTACTTTGAATTCCTTGCAACAGCTGGGATCGAACATCAGTCCCGAAATTTTTAAGACGTGGCAATATCCGCTTTGCTGTTACAAGATATTTAATTTGGATATTCAAAATATATATGATGAGAGATGACAAAGTAGCTCGTCATCCGCTTGTGACGCAGATGACTGGGGTACGATTCTCCGTTGGGGGGGGGAATTTTTAATACATTGTCTTTAATTATTTTACAAACATAATCCCTATTTATGTTTCAGTTAAAATGGGCTAGGTGTAGTTCTTTATTGTAATTACAAACAGGAAAAAGCCTACGGCTTTTTCTTCTTTGAAATAGCAAGAGGCGAACCTCAAGCAATCAAGTAGCTAACTAAGTCCAATGTATGCAGAGGTATGTTATTCAAATGATGGTCCTTTAATGTAATGATGGAAATTACATAATCCCTATTGTGTTTCAGTTAACATGGGCTAGGTGTCGTTCTTTATTGTAAATAATTTTTAGTGGAAAAATTTATTTTCTTTAAGAAATAATTTATTTTAGTTACAAAAGATTTTTAACCCAATTAATTTTCTTTAAAAAGAGCCATTGAACAGCTCTGTACGATGTTCCAGTGCCAAGCTATCAGTGGAAAAGCAAACAGATAGAAAAAAAATATGCCGTTTAGGGAGAATCTTGTAGCTGCTACTTTTCTTGACTTTCAAGCCAATATATTTCCTTTGCTGTTCAAACCAAGGAAAAGAAAGTTTCCTATACAGGGGTTTCTGACAAGGCGGTTCTAATGGTGTACTTTTTGTTTTGATCTAACTCCTTTTTAGGAGCTATGGGTTTTTATATTTCTTAACATTGGACGTGATCGTCTCTTACTAGGTTGTTGCCGCTGTAACCCAGATATGTTCAAAAATCAAATATCTTTGAAAAGACTGCAGTATGAAAAGACATCAAAAATGCAGTTTTTAGTGGAAAAATTAATTCTCTCTAAGAAATGATTTATTTTAGTTACAAAAGATTTTTAACCCAATTAATTTCCTTTAAAATTAATTTCCTTTTACTCTAAAAAAGGAATTTTAATATCAATAGATACAACAAAAGAATTATATTTTTATTCTGATTTTAAATATTTAAGTTTCATCAAGTTTAGTATTAATCATTAAAAGCTACGAGCCTGAGAAAGTTTGACCTATTTTCGAAAAAAGGATAAAACACTCCTCAGAAGTCATTGAATCTTAATGAAAATCACACCGTCAGATTCAGCACATCAGAGGATCCTTACTGTAGAGGTTTGAAGCTCCTATCTGCAAAAACGTGGAATTGTGTGTTTTTTTGTCATAAGAAAGATCACGGATACGTGTTCATTGTCCCTTTTTTTATAATAAAGAACGAATATTCTACCGATTGCCTACTAGTAACCATATATGACGTATTAAGTGACATGAACTAATATCTAACACCAATTATGTACTAATAACAATATATGACGTAATGAGTGACGTGACGAAAAAATTGAAAAAAAAATTTCATTTTGTTTTAGATTTCTTTTCAGAATTGCTAAAGTTATAAACTGCAAAAGTATTTTTGGTATCTGAGCAACATTTGTAATCTTTTAATTTAAACTAGAAAAACACCTGAAAATTCTAAAACTAGTTTTATTTTTTGTTGGGTTTTTGTTACTTGCTACGAGAACTAAACATCCTTTATCTGAGGTGAGGTTTCAATTAAATATGAATAGATCATTATTGAACGCTATACAAAAATTCTTCGATTTTAAGTATTAAAAAAGTAAAAGGAAAGAAAGAAATAAATAAAGAAAGAAAAGAAAGTCTTCAAACATAAAGAAACACAAGACAAAGATAATAAGACAAATTCGGTTTCAGAAATGAGTCGAATTTCTGCCCTTACACAAATTTTTCTCAAAGGGTGGCACTAGCAGGCTACCAGAACATCGTTGGTAGATCTTTTATGCCTCATATAAAAGATATTGCACATATCTACGTCTTTCATATAAATTCCACCATCATCAAGTTCAAATGGCACTAAAAACGGCACTTTTCGTGTCGTGTCTCAAGTGGAAAAGCTGAATTGTAAAAAAATTGATTTCCAACAAAATGTTTTGCTCGAATTCAAACAATTAAAAAAAATTCAATTTTTCTATTGGAATTGTGACTTGCTTATTTAATCCAAACAAGTCAAAAAAAAATCAAATTTTTCTGTTGGAATTGTGACTTGCTTATTGAATTCCAACAAATTATTGAAATTATTAAGATTGTACTTTTCAGTAGAAAAAATATAATTTTCACCGTAAATAGGCTATATCAATCAACATGGTTTGATCCAGTTTGCAGCGGTAGCTAGCAACCTATTAAGAGACGATCACGTCCAATGTTAAGAAATATAAAAACCCATAACTCCTAAAAGAAAATCAGATCAAAACAAAAAGTACACTATTAGAACTGCCTTGTCCGAAACCCCTGTATAGGAAACTTTCTGTCCCTTGGCTTGAACAGCAAGGGAAATATATTGGCTTGAAAATCAAGAAAAGTGGTGGCTACTACAACATTCTGCCTAAACGGGATATTTTTTTCTTCTTCTCCTTTTCCACAGATAGCTTGGCACTGGAATATCATAGAGAATTGTTCAATGGCTCATTTTAAAGTAAATTAATTGGTTTAAAAATCCTTTGTAACTAAAATAAATTTTTTCTAAAAGATAATAAATTTTTCCACTAAAAATTGCATTTTTGATGTCTTTTCATACTGCAGTTTTTTCAAAGATATTTGATTTTTGTACATAAATCATAATCGTATACCATCGGTAAGATTTGAACCCAGGCCTCCGAAGAGACTGGAGACTAACACCAGCGCCTTGGACCATTCGGCCACGCTGCCTCTCATAACTATATGTGAATCCGGGTTGCAGTAGCAGCTAGCAACCTAGTAAGAGACGATCAGTTCAATGCTAAGAAATATAAAAACCCAGAACTCCTAAAAATAGAGTCAGATAAAAACAAAAGTACATCATTAGAACCACCTTGTCTGAAACCCTACTAGATAAGTAATGAATGTCGTCATAGTTTTATTAGAGCTATGATGTGAATAGAAAAACACGACATTATGTTGTTATTTCTGAAGACGTCAGGAATTAATATCATTATGCCATGACGTCATGAAATAAAACCATTACGCCATGACGTCATGATTATTATATTAAAGGTGACAAAGATGTAAATTTTCTCATTCATGGTTATATAATTGTTAAATCAAAGCAACCTACACGCAAGTTAAAAAAACAGTAGATGATGTAGTTTATAGACATGCAAAAATTGAGACAGCCAAACAAAAGATCAAGGAGCGTTATCACAATGATGAAGATTATAGAAAAGCAACAATTGAGCAAGCTAGACAAAAGATCAAGGAGCGTTATCACAATGATGAAGATTACTAAAAAATATATAAGAAAAAAGTTGCTACCAGAATAATGGGTAGATATTGGGGTGACAAAAGCTATAATGAAAAAATTAAATTCTCTGCGAGGTTGTACCGAAGAACGCATAAGGACAAAGGGAAAAATTACATTCAGAAATACAAGAAGACAGCAAAAATGCTGGCTGATCTTCGTAAACTGAGAAAAATTTTACGTATGTTTAACAAGGATCACGAAAAGTATTCAAAATTACAGATTAAAATTGCCTTTGAAAGAGCGGATGCTGTTGAAAAGTCAGCTAGAAATGCTCTGGCAAAACTTCATAGTAATATAAAAAGAAATGTTGTCAGTTTAATGAAAATATAATAAAGAACGACCTCTTGCCCATACTCATATATGGAGTATGGCATATACTCATATATGCCCATACTCTTGCCCATATGGAGACTATCTCTGCGAAATTCACTTGTGTTTGAGGTAGGCAAAATTTAGGTCCCTTGGACAAAACATGGGTTTCTTCCGGAGTAAGAACTTTAGAAGATAGGTTCTCAATGGCCGGACCAGGACAAAATCTCGGAAGAAAACATCTGGAATTCTGAAATTTTTCGTACTCTAATTTTTCAAACTTTTCTGATAAACGAGCCTTAGCCATACAAAAGTCGTGGCGGAAAGTATTCTGAGCTATTCTAGATATCTGCTGAAAATCCGTCGGTGAAAGGTTTTGCTGTAGAAATTGTCGAGTTTTTGAAATTGTCGAGTTTTTGAATTGTCTCGTCCGTCTTTGCAATAGTTTCTCCTCATATTTCCGATATAATAATAAATTTTTCACCCAAATTAGGGGTTTACCCATGGGTACAAGTCTTTCACCATTTTCGGCAACTTTTTATATGGAATTCATAGAAATCTCTGCTCTGGAAAGTTTTCCGATGAAACACCGTTTCTGGGGTATGTTTGTCGATTATGTTATTTCTCTGTGGGAGCATGGAGGAGAGTCACTTAACTCCTTCTTAACTCATCTAAACACTTTGGACTCTAACCTTCAGTTCACTTTAGAACTAGAACATAACCACAAACTTCCTTTCCTAGATGTTTTAATTTTCAATAAGTCTCCTGGCCTTGAATTTTCTATTTATAGAAAGCCTACGCATAACGATAGGTATTTGCATTTTTCCTCCAACCACTCTCCCTGCATAAAAAGAGGAGTTGTTATTTCTTTGGTTGACCGAGTAATAAGAATATGCTCAGAGCCTCACATAGACTCAGAATTGAACTATATTAAGGAGCTTTTTATTTTGCAATGGCTACCCTATAAAATTACTTGAGACCATTATAGACAGAAGACGAAAAAAGGCAGAGGGGAGTGCATCAGGTCCACAAGCCCCAACAGATACCGTCCCATTGGTGGATGATAAGAAACTTTTCACTGTTCTACCCTACATTCCAAAATTGAGTGACAAATTGAAAAGAATCCTTAAAAAACATAAACTTACCGTCGCCTTTAAAAATTAAAATATTACACAGAACTTTTTTAACAACGGCAAAGATAAAACCAGCCCCATTCTGGGTAGTGGTGTTTATAGAATTCCTTGTTCTTGTGGCTGTTTTTATGTTGGTAGAACCCAACAGCAATTGGGGGAGAGGTTATCTGAGCACAAATCCTCAATCGACAAGGCAATGAGGTTACGCCAAAGGCCTGAGGTATTTGATTCCGCCTTGGCGCAACATGTGTACGAGAATCCACACCATTTCATTTTGTTTGACGAGGCCTCTATCGTTGCCCCCGTTAAAGGTCTCACGCAAGTTTTCAGGGAGGCAGTTGAAATAAAAAAGCACATTCACCAAAAGGTAGCTCTCAATAGAGACACTGGAGAAATTTTTCTAAGTCCCATTTATGACAAAATTATTAATTCTGATCGTTTTTACATACATCCACAAAGTTATATTGTGCAATCGAATAGAGTCTCCGATAACAATCAAACTGGAAAGCGATCAGCCTTTAAAAGTGCTTTACGCAAAATGAAATTCTGAAATACGATTTAGACTTGTGTTTTTTATTCAGTTACCCTTTCACCATTACTAGGAAAGGGTCGTCCAATTTTAGTTTGGTGTTTTTATTTTAAGGTTCGGTTTTTACATTTTTATCAGTTTTATTCTGCACTGAGGACGGTCAAGCGGAGGTCTTGACCGAAATATTTGCATAATTTTTCAATTTTTTCACTGGCTGTTAATTGTCTTCGTTTCCTTTTTTCGCGATTTTTTGTTTATCATGATTAGCCAGTGTGGTCTCAGAAATTATTTACGACTAGCTTACGGGGAGCTTTTGACCAAGTCTGTTCTTAATTATTTTGATTTGTCTAAAAAACACGCCAACCTTATTAATCAACAAGAATTTTTACAGCGTTGTAGAGTAAAGAGAATTCTTCCGAATTCTCTTCGTTTCCGCCTAAACCTAGGTACACAATCCGAAAGACAATTTAGGGATAGGGTTGGTTTTCAGTCTTTGGTTCATATTGTAAAAGACCAAAAAAAACGACGTTTTTTCCTAAGTAATACAATTTCAAAAACTCGACAATTTCTACAGCAAAACCTTTCACCGACGGATTTTCAGCAGATATCTAGAATAGCTCAGAATACTTTCCGCCACGACTTTTGTATGGCTAAGGCTCGTTTATCAGAAAAGTTTGAAAAATTAGAGTACGAAAAATTTCAGAATTCCAGATGTTTTCTTCCGAGATTTTGTCCTGGTCCGGCCATTGAGAACCTATCTTCTAAAGTTCTTACTCCGGAAGAAACCCATGTTTTGTCCATGGGACCTAAATTTTGCCTACCTCAAACACAAGTGAATTTCGCAGAGATAGTCTCCAATGTGGAGGCGGGTATATTTGGTTCACGTGGTGCTGTGGAAAATCCAGATTTACTTCGAGGAGAGGTGGTTAAGAATATTCTTGATTTCATTCCATATTCCCCAAGGTTAAAAAATCAGGAAACACAAACTCTCAAAAAATTAAAAAAAGACCCACACATCATTATCACCAGGGCTGATAAAGGAAATAAAATTGTTATCCTTGATAAAACTTCATATAATACAAAAGTTACAGATATTTTATCCGACACCCATACTTACAAGCCCATAGATTCAGACCCCACCGATAAGTTCACACGTTTAGTACGAAAGGAGCTAGGAATTTTGCAAACTGAAAGACTTATTACTCCACAAATGTATAAATTATTTTACCCTAAAGGTTGTTCAGCTCCTAAATTTTACGGGCTCCCAAAAATCCACAAAGATGGAGTCCCTCTACGCCCAATTGTGGCTTCTTATAGCTCTCCGACTGCTAGATTGGGGAAATGGTTGTCAACCCTTTTTCGCCCCCTTATGCAAACACAAACTTCATACATAAGAAACTCAGTTCACCTTGTTGAAAAATTAAAAGACATTGAAATAAAAAAAGATACAATTTTGGCCAGTTTCGATGCCATTTCTATGTATACGTCTTGCGACATTAAAAAATGTGAACTAGCTCTTCAAAGGAAATTAGAAGATAATATTGATCAAATAGACTACAAAACACTGGATATAGAAACTATTATGCGTCTCGTCCGTCTTTGCAATAGTTTCTCCTCATATTTCCGATATAATAATAAATTTTTCACCCAAATTAGGGGTTTACCCATGGGTACAAGTCTTTCACCATTTTTGGCAACTTTTTATATGGAATTCATAGAAATCTCTGCTCTGGAAAGTTTTCCGATGAAACACCGTTTCTGGGGTAGGTTTGTCGATGATGTTATTTCTCTGTGGGAGCATGGAGGAGAGTCACTTAACTCCTTCTTAACTCATCTAAACACTTTGGACTCTAACCTTCAGTTCACTTTAGAACTAGAACATAACCACAAACTTCCTTTCCTAGATGTTTTAATTTTCAATAAGTCTCCTGGCCTTGAATTTTCTATTTATAGAAAGCCTACGCATAACGATAGGTATTTGCATTTTTCCTCCAACCACTCTCCCTGCATAAAAAGAGGAGTTGTTATTTCTTTGGTTGACCGAGTAATAAGAATATGCTCAGAGCCTCACATAGACTCAGAATTGAACTATATTAAGGACATTTTATTTTGCAATGGCTACCCTATAAAATTACTTGAGACCATTATAGACAGAAGACGAAAAAAGGCAGAGGGGAGTGCATCAGGTCCACAAGCCCCAACAGATACCGTCCCATTGGTGGATGATAAGAAACTTTTCACTGTTCTACCCTACATTCCAAAATTGAGTGACAAATTGAAAAGAATCCTAAAAAAACATAAACTTAGCGTCGCCTTTAAAAATTCAAATATTACACAGAACTTTTTTAACAACGGCAAAGATAAAACCAGCCCCATTCTGGGTAGTGGTGTTTATAGAATTCCTTGTTCTTGTGGCTGTTTTTATGTTGGTAGAACCCAACAGCAATTGGAGGAGAGGTTATCTGAGCACAAATCCTCAATCGACAAGGCAATGAGGTTACGCCAAAGGCCTGAGGTTTTTGATTCCGCCTTGGCGCAACATGTGTACGAGAATCCACACCATTTCATTTTGTTTGACGAGGCCTCTATCGTTGCCCCCGTTAAAGGTCTCACGCAAGTTTTCAGGGAGGCAGTTGAAATAAAAAAGCACATTCACCAAAAGGTAGCTCTCAATAGAGACACTGGAGAAATTTTTCTAAGTCCCATTTATGACAAAATTATTAATTCTGATCGTTTTTACATACATCCACAAAGTTATATTGTGCAATCGAATAGAGTCTCCGATAACAATCAAACTGGAAAGCGATCAGCCTTTAAAAGTGCTTTACGCAAAATGAAATTCTGAAATACGATTTAGACTTGTGTTTTTTATTCAGTTACCCTTTCACCGTTACTAGGAAAGGGTCGTCCAATTTTAGTTTGGTGTTTTTATTTTAAGGTTTGGTTTTTACATTTTTATCAGTTTTATTCTGCACTGAGGACGGTGAAGCGGAGGTCTTGACCGAAATATTTGCATAATTTTTCAATTTTTTCACTGGCTGTTAATTGTCCTCGTTTCCTTTTTTCGCGATTTTTTGTTTATCATGATTAGCCAGTGTGGTCTCAGGAATTATTTATTACTTTCTTAGGAGTGAAACAAAGCTCTTTTCAAAATTAGCTAGTGAAAATATTAAACAATGTAGGCGACTCATGAAAACGTTAATATTTTTTAGGGGGGCGGGGGATAATTCAAGGATTCATTGGGTACATTCCTATGCCCTTCTTTTTTCAAAATTAGCTAGTGAAAATATTAAACAATGTAGGCGACTTATGAAAAAATTAATATTTTTTAGGGGGTTGGCAGGTGATTCAAGAGCTCAATGGGATACATTTTTGCATCTCGTCCAAAATTGAATGCATTATTAGCGATGTCTAATAATGATAAAAAGTTATATCATTTTCTTAGGAGTGAAACAAAGCCCTATTAAAAATTAGCTAGTGAAAATATTAAACAATGTAGGGAATGATCAACAAGAGATGTAACAACACCTCCTTTAATAAAGTAGGGTTTTAGGTTTCAGAAATAAGTTTTAGTTTTCAGATATAAGAATATCCAAGTTTGAAATACATTTGCTTATATTAATAATATTTGATTTTTCTTAATAAAGCTGGATTTTAGTTTTCGGAAACAAGGATACCCACGCATAAAATATATCAGGATTTATTGATAATACTTAATTTCCAAATAAAGTAATTTCATTTTCGAAATCAACGATAAAACCATTTTACAAGTTGAAGTACTCATCTTTTTTCACTCCCAACATCACTTTACGACTTTTTGCATACCCCAACACCAAGCAACACTCTTCAAATGGCTATATAATATTATTTCAGAACAACTTCTTTTCATAATATTCCTCCCAAACCCATTTTACAAGTTGAAGTACTCATCTTTTTTCACTTACAACATTACTTTACAACTTTTTACATACCCCAACATCAAGCAATACTTTTCAAAAGGCTTTATTATATTATTTCAGAACAAGTTCTTTTCTTGATATTCCTCCTAAACCTGATATTATTTCAGAACAACTTCTTTTCTTAATATTCCTCCTAAAGCTGTTTTACAAGTTGAAATACTCATCCCTTTTCACTCCCAACATTACTTTACGACTTTTTGCATACCCCAACACCAAGAAACACTCTTCAAAAGGCTTTATTAAATTATTTCAGAACAAGTTCTTATTTTGTATTCCTCCTAAACCTGTTTTACAAGTTGAAGTTCTCATCTTTTTTCACTCCCAACATTACTTTACGACTTTTTGCATACCCCAAGACCAAGCAATACTTTTCAAATGCTTCATTATTTTATTTCAGAACAAGTTCTTTTCTTAATATTCCTCCTAAACCCATTCTATAAGTTGAAATACTCATCCTTTTTCACTCCCAACATTACTTTACGACTTTTTGCATACCACAACACCAAGCAATACTTTTCAAATGCTTCGTTATTTTATTTCACAACAAGTCCTTTTCTTAATATTCCTCCTAAACCTATTCTATAAGTTGAAGAGCTCATCCTTTTTTCACTTACAACATTACTTTACAACTTTTTGCATCCCCCAACATCAAGCAATACTTTTCAAAAGGCTTTATTATGTTATTTCAGAACAAGTTCTTTTCTTGATATTCCTCCTCAACCTGATATTATTTCAGAACAACTTCCTTTCTAAATATTCCTCCTAAAGCTGTTTTACAAGTTGAAATACTCATCCCTTTTCACTCACAACATTACTTTAGGACTTTTTGCATACCCCAACACAAAGCAACACTCTTCAAAAGGCTTTATTAAATTATTTCAGAACAATCTCTTTTCTTAATATTCCTCCTAAACCTGTTTTACAAGTTGAATTGCTCATCTTTTTTCACTCCCAACATTACTTAACGAGTTTTTGCATACCCCAACACCAAGCAATACTTTTCAAATGCTTCGTTATTTTATTTCACAACAAGTCCTTTTCTTAATATTCCTCCTAAACCCATTCTATAAGTTGAAGAACTCATCCTTTTTTCACTCCCAACATTACTTTGCGACTTTTTGCATACCCCAACATCAAGAAATACTTTTTAAAAGGCTTTATAATATTATTTCAGAACAAGTTCTTTTCTTAATATTCCTCCTAAACCCATTTTACAAGTTGAAGTATTCATCTTTTTTCCCTCCCAACATTACTTTACGACTTTTGCGTACCCCAACACCAAGCAAATACTTTTCGAAAGGCTTTATTATATTATTTCAGAACAAGTCCTTTTCTTAATATGCCTCCTAAACCTGATATTATTTCAGAACAACTTCTTTTCTTAATATTCCTCCTAAACCTGTTTTACAAGTTGAAGTGCTCATCTTTTTTCACTCCCAACATTAATTTACGAGTTTTTGCATACCCCAACACCAAGCAATACTTTTCAAATGCTTCGTTATTTTATTTCAGAACAAGTTCTTTTCTTAATATTCCTCCTAAACCCATTCTATAAGTTGAAGAACTCATCATTTTTTCACTCCCAACATTACTTTACGACTTTTTGCATACCCCAACATCAAGAAATACTTTTTAAAAGGCTTTATAATATTATTTCAGAACAAGTTCTTTTCTTAATATTCCTCCTAAACCCATTTTACAAGTTGAAGTATTCATCTTTTTTCCCTCCCAACATTACTTTACGACTTTTGCGTACCCCAACACCAAGCAAATACTTTTCGAAAGGCTTTATTATATTATTTCAGAACAAGTCCTTTTCTTAATATGCCTCCTAAACCTGATATTATTTCAGAACAACTTCTTTTCTTAATATTCCTCCTAAACCTGTTTTACAAGTTGAAGTGCTCATCTTTTTTCACTCCCAACATTACTTTACGAGTTTTTGCATACCCCGACACCAAGCAATACTTTTCAAATGCTTCGTTATTTTATTTCAGAACAAGTTCTTTTCTTAATATTCCTCCTAAACCCATTCTATAAGATGAAGAACTCATCCTTTTTTCACTCCCAACATTACTTTACGACTTTTTGCATACCCCAACACCAAGAAATACTTTTTAAAAGGCTTTATAATATTATTTCAGAACAAGTCCTTTTCTTAATATTCCTCCTAAACCTGTTTTACAAGTTGAAGTGCTCATCTTTTTTCACTCCCAACATTACTTTACGACTTTTTGCATACCCCAACACCAAGCAATACTTTTCAAATGCTTCATTATTTTATTTCAGAACAAGTTCTTTTCTTAATATTCCTCCTAAACCCATTCTATAAGTTGAAGACTCATCCTTTTTCACTCCCAACATCACTTTACGACTTTTTGCATACCCCAACACCAAGCAATACTTTTCAATGCTTCGTTATTTTATTTCAGAACAAGTTCTTTTCTTAATATTCCTCCTAAACCCATTCTATAAGTTGAAGTTGAAGAGCTCATCCTTTTTTCACTTACAACATTACTTTACAACTTTTTTCATCCCCCAACATCAAGCAATACTTTTCAAAAGGCTTTATTATATTATTTCAGAACAAGTTCTTTTCTTGATATTCCTCCTAAACCTGATATTATTTCAGAACAACTTCCTTTCTAAATATTCCTCCTAAAGCTCTTTTACAAGTTGAAATACTCATCCCTTTTCACTCCCAACATTACTTTAGGACTTTTTGCATACCCAACACCAAGCAACACTCTTCAAAAGGCTTTATTAAATTATTTCAGAACAATCTTTTTTCTTAATATTCCTCCTAAACCTGTTTTACAAGTTGAAGTGCTCATCTTTTTTCACTCCCAACATTGCTTTACGAGTTTTTGCATACCCCAACACCAAGCAATACTTTTCAAATGCTTCGTTATTTTATTTCAGAACAAGTTCTTTTCTTAATATTCCTCCTAAACCCATTCTATAAGTTGAAGAACTCATCCTTTTTTCACTCCCAACATTACTTTACGACTTTTTGCATACCCCAACATCAAGAAATACTTCTTAAATGGCTTTATAATATTATTTCAGAACAAGTTCTTTTCTTAATATTCCTCCTAAACCCATTTTACAAGTTGAAGTATTCATCTTTTTTCCCTCCCAACATTACTTTACGACTTTTGCGTACCCCAACACCAAGCAAATACTTTTCAAAAGGCTTTATTATATTATTTCAGAACAAGTCCTTTTCTTAATATGCCTCCTAAACCTGATATTATTTCAGAACAACTTCTTTTCTTAACATTCCTCCTAAACCTGTTTTACAAGTTTAAGTGCTCATCTTTTTTGACTCCCAACATTACTTTACGAGTTTTTGCATACCCCAACACCAAGCAATACTTTTCAAATGCTTCGTTATTTTATTTCAGAACAAGTTCTTTTCTTAATATTCCTCCTAAACCCATTCTATAAGATGAAGAACTCATCTTTTTTTCACTCCCAACATTACTTTACGACTTTTTGCATACCCCAACACCAAGCAATACTTTTTAAAAAGCTTTATAATATTATTTCAGAACAAGTTCTTTTCTTAATATACCTCCTAAACCCATTTTACAAGTTGAAGTATTCATCTTTTTTCCCTCCCAACATTACTTTATCGCTTTTGCGTACCCCAACACCAAGCAAATACTTTTCAAAAGGCTTTATTATATTATTTCAGAACAAGTCCTTTTCTTAATATGCCTCCTAAACCTGATATTATTGCAGAACAACTTCTTTTCTTAACATTCCTCCTAAACCTGTTTTACAAGTTGAAGTGCTCATCTTTTTTCACTCCCAACATTACTTTACGAGTTTTTGCATACCCCAACACCAAGCAATACTTTTCAAATGCTTCGTTATTTTATTTCAGAACAAGTTCTTTTCTTAATATTCCTCCTAAACCCATTCTATAAGATGAAGAACTCATCCTTTTTTCACTCCCAACATTACGCTACAACTTTTTGCATACCCCAACACCAAGCAATACTTTTTAATTGGCTTTATAATATTATTTCAGAACAAGTTCTTTTCTTAATATTCCTCCTAAACCCATTTTACAAGTTGAAGTATTCATCTTTTTTCCCTACCAACATTACTTTACGGCTTTTGCGTACCCCAACACCAAGCAAATACTTTTCGAAAGGCTTTAAAATATTATTTCAGAACAAGTCCTTTTCTTAATATGCCTCCTAAACCTGATATTATTTCAGAACAACTTCTTTTCTTAACATTCCTCCTAAACCCATTTTACAAGTTGAAGTACTCATCTTTTTCACTCTCAACATAACTTTACGACTTTTTTTATACCCCAACACCAAGCAATACTTTTCAAATGCTTTATTATATCCTTTCAGAACAAGTTCTTTTCTTAATATTCCACTTAAACCTGTTCTACAAGTTGAAGTACTCATCTTTTTTCACTCCCAACATTACTTTATGACTTTTTGCATACCCCAACACCAAGCAATACTTTCCAAAAGGCTTTATTATGTTATTTCAGAACAACTTCCTTTCTTAATATTCCTCCTAAACCTGTTTTACAAGTTGAAGTACTATTCCTCTTTCACTCCAAACAATACTTTAATACTTTTTGCATACCTAAACACCAAGCAGCACTCTTCAAAAGGCTTTATTTTATTATTTCAGAACAACTTCTTTTCTTAATATTTCTCCTAAACCTGTTTTACAAGTTGAAGTACTCATCTGTTTTTACTCCCATCATTACTTCACGACTTTTTGCATACCCCAACACCAAGCAATATTTTCAAAAGGCTTTATTATATTATTTCAGAACAAGTTCTTTTCTTAATATTCCACCTAAACCCATTCTACAAGTTGAGATACTAATCTTTTTTTTTTACTCCCAACATTATATTACGATAGATCCTAAATAAGCACAGTAAAAATGTTTATCTCTAGCAAAAAATATGGTTAATTCTGAGTAAATGGTACCCACAAATGGGTTTATAGATCCGTTATTTACAGGTTTGGCTATCTCGTAATGGCTGAGGACTACTAAAAATGATTATTTCTTCCAAAATAATATAGATAGTTCTAAACAAATGGTACCCACAAATGGGTTTATTGATCCTTAATAAGGACAGTAAAAATGTTTATTTCTAGCAAAAAAAAATATAGTTAATTCTGAACAAATGGTACCAACAAATGGTACCAACAAATGGGTTTATAGATCAGTAATTTACATGCTTGGCTATCTCTTAATGGTTAAGGACAGCTAGAAATGCTAATTTCTAGCCAAAAATATAGTTAATTCTGAACAAATGGTACCCACAAATGGGTTTATAGATCCTTAATTTACAGGTCTGGCTATCACGTAATGGCTAAGGACTACTAAAAATGTTTATTTCTACCAAAATAATATAGATTATTCTAAACAAATCGTACCCACAAATGGGTTTATAGATACTTAATTTACAGGTCTGGCTATCTCGTAATGGTTAAGGACAGCTACTCTTCTGAATTTTCTCAATGAAAAAGAAATTAGTTACAGATCAATTCTAATTTTTTTCAAGAAATAAAAAGGTTCCACTTGAGATCTGATTTTTCCCAAAGACATAAAAAAATTTAAAGGTCTGTTCTAAATTTTTCCGTAGAAGAAAGGAAAAGTTATACTATGATTGTGAATATTTTCCATGAAAATAAAAGGTTCCACTTTAATTCTAAAATTTCTCAACGATGTGAAGAAAAATTCAAGTTCTCTTCTGAATTTTCTCTATGAAAAAGAAATCCAGATCAATTCTATTTTTTCCGAAGAAAATAAAAAGGTTTCACTTCAGTTCAGATTTTTCCCCAAAGACATAAATTTAAAGTTCTCCTCCAAATTTTTTGTAGAAGATAGAAAAAGTTATACTTTGATCGTGAATATTTCGCCATGAAGATAAGGAGCTCCACTTTAATTCTAAATTTTCTCCATGAAGTGTAAAAATGTTCAAGTTCTTTTCAGAATTTTCTCAATGAGAATAAATTATTTACAGATCAATTATATTTTTTTTCAATAAATAAAAAGCTTCCACTGTAGTTCTGATTTTTCCCAAAAGGCATAAAAAAATTTAAAGCTCTGTTCTAAATTTTTCCGTAGAATATAGGAAAAGTTATACTATAGTTTTGAATATTTTCTAAGTTCTGGTATAAATTTTAGTGTAGAAGATAGGAAAAGTTATACTATGATTGTGAATATTTTCAATGAAGATGAAAAGTTCCCCTTTAATTCTAATTTTCTCAATGAAGTGAAGAAAAGTTCAAGTTCTCTTCTGAATTTTTTCTATGAAAAGAAATAAGTTACAGATCAATTCTATTTTTTCCAGAGAAAATAAAAATTTTCCACTTCAGTTCAGATTTTTCTCAAAGAGATGAAAAAATTTAAAGTTCTGTTCCAAATTTTTTGTAGAAGATAGAAAAAGTTACACTTTGATCGTGAATATTTCGCCATGAAGATAAGGAGCTCCATTTTAATTCTGAGATTTTTTCCAACGACGTAAAAAAATTTAAAGCTCAGTTCTAAATTTTACCATAGATGGTGGGAAAAGTTATACTATGATTGTGAATATTTTCAATGAAGATAAAAAGTTCCACTTTAATTCTAAATTTTCTCAACGATGTGAAGAAAAGTTAAAGTTCTCTTCTGAATTTTCTCTGTGAAAAGAAATAAGTTACATATCAATTATATTTTTTCCAGAGAAAATAAAAATTTTCCGCTTCAGTTCAGATTTTTCTAAAAGAGATGAAAATAGCTCAATTCTGAATTTGACCAAAGAAGAGTTACAATTCAATTCTAATTTTTCTAATTAATTTAGACTAGGTTAAATGTCGGGGTATTCTCGGTGGAAGGGTTTTTTTTCTAGGAGAGAATTTTCTGTGGGAGGGTTTTTCAGGGGAATTTGTGAGCGGAAATTTTGCATAGGGAGAAGGAAGGGTGGGAATTTCACGCATATTTTTCTAATAAAGTTGAATCTTATTCATTTTTAAGGTTAATTTAGGCTAGGTTACGCACGTGCGCGTGTCCTAGCCTAAATTAACCTTAAAAATGATTAAGATCATTTTGATAAGATAAGATAAGTATGTGTCCAATAAGAGAGTCTTGCATACTCCGGCCATTTACCCGTGCCCCAGCCATTTAAACTTTTGCCTCTCAAATACTTGGACTATCTGTCTTGGCTTTTCTCTGTTCTAGGTCAATGACAGGGCTAGATTACGACCAGGACATGTAACATCATCAGACCAGACTTTCTGGGGGTGTCAGTTTGAATTTACGTAATTTCTATGTCGAAATCAAAATACCGTTTTATTTGCTATGGCATGTGGGGCGCTGTATATATTGATCATGCTTAGAGACTGAGATAACAGTACGCTTGAAAGCATCGAGGAATAAACAGCTGATAGAATGGATCATCTTGATGTTATTGCAACGCAAATTTATAACGTAAGTTTTTATTTATAAATAACTAATTGAGATATTTACATGGTAAATTTTTACCAAATCATATTATTGACTTAAGTGGATATAGCAATCGATGCCTTTTTTATGCTCTTTCCGAATAAAAGAATCATTTTTTGTCAGAAATGAATTTTAGCCCCACACCCCTATATATTCCAATTCAGGATATATATATACTTGCACATTAGGGGAATAGGATTGCATGAAGTCTATGTTAAATGTAACCCAGCTAACATTTTCTTCTGAACACATTAATTTATTTTCTATTAGGCTAGCTTTTGAAACTGTCATTTGGTATAAATTTTAGGCCTATAAGCTGTGTGATTGTGTTAACGACCTTTTTCTATCTAATTTTAAGCCTATATGCTGGAACGGTGTTATCAAGCCTTTATATCTAAATACCCCCTGTTTCTAGAGCTTATAACATTTTGAAAATTATGTTATGGGTCTGTAGCCTACCTAGCTATCTAAATTAGACAATTTACCCCTCCCCCCCTTAATTACGGGTTTTAGCCTTCTCTGTTTTTTCATTATACTTGGTTTATAGAAGCATAATTTATATAATATTTACAGGATTTTATGCTATATTATGGCTTTTTTTTGTGCCATTCTGTTTTATAGGCTTTTCTGAAGGAAAAATGATACTTATGCATTATATAACACACGAAAGGAGTCAAGTTCGGTTAATGCTAATGAAATAAAATAGGACTAAAATATAAATGTTAAGAAACAAATTTGGGCTATACATTTGCACATTAGGGGGTAAAGCATAGCATATATTAAATACATAGCCTAACCTAAGTACACCTCCCCCCCCAAAAAAAAAGAAAAGAAAAAAGGGGGGTGTATAATAGATGGACGAGTTTGGTTTTTTACTACACTTTGTATGCTTTTTTCTCTCCGTGAAAGAAACCATAACTCAATTTCTTTTCAGGATAATTTTGATGCCCCTCCAACCATGAAAAAGGCTCGAATTGAGGATGAGAACCCCTCACGTGCCTCATCAATTAAATACATCGGACATGCGACCGCATATATACAAGAAGAAGAAAGCAAATTTCCCATGAATACGTTGGCATTGCAAGAAACAAATAAAGTGGGTTTAAAATTTTATCGTTTTTTTCACTAATGGTTTTTCTCCCAATGGGAATAGTCAATTTGAAGGGCAAGGACTGTACCTATTTCATTTCTACTTTCACACGTGGATCTCAAGTTGCGTTATAAAGGCTTTGAAATAATTCCAGAATAATACATGTTCTAATTTAGGTAATATTTGTTGTCAGCTTTCAATTACGACTCGCCTGGATTTGGAACACTCGATCAGAAATGCGAGACTAATGGTTCCCTTTATCGTATATCTCAGGAGGCAGAAAATCCTGAAAATAACAGACTTGCATTAATGGATGTGATTCTTGGCTATTTGTAAAATACAAAATAAACAGAATGACCTATGTCAAACATCCGATGAGGTACTCGTCGTAATTTCAATTATACTGAGTCCTTATTGTCAATTCACTTTACATGTAGTACTTTTTATTACCATGTGATAAGATAAGAATCATAAGGATGTCATTGGCCCAGGGATGTTAGTTTCAGGGGTTTGGGGGTCAAAAAAAGGGTGATTTATACATATTGAAAATAAGCTATTTTCAGGAAATTGCCTGAAGCGGTTAGACTATCCCTTTTAAACCAAGTAAGACCCCCGATTTTTCCAAAACAGATAAAGAGTATTAAGATGAAATATTCAGGGAATGTTGAACAAAATCAGAACCTACCATGTCCCGTTTAGATTCTAAATATGATATATCAGTAATGCATATGGGGTGGCTATTAAATTGAAACTTTCACGATATATAGTCGTTAGGGGGGACAGTGAATTAACCAAATGTCAATATACACACACATATAGTGTTATTGCTACAATAAGTGCGTTTTTTTTGTTTTTTATCATTTATTTTAATGCTTTCGTTTTAAATTATTAGAAAATATAGGTTGCTATTAATCCAATTTTTGACTTTTTTTTAAATAGGGTGGTATATACACATTGAAAATAAGTGTCTATTTTATTTGTAGGTTAGAACGGATTCATCACTACCTTTACACCCACATGAAGAAACAAATAATGAATTATATGATCGCATTGACAGAACGGTTTTAATTGAAGCACCAATGCAATTTCGTGACGCTGTTGAAACATTGCCACCTATCAGTGAACAACGATACGGTAAATTTTGACGGGAGTGTTATGATGGTAGTGATAATTTAGATGGTACACCTGCTGACATTATTAACGACACGGGATGGGCAGATAATTTATTAGGAGAATATTTCAGTGTTGATAATAATTCTTTAGATGTAGACAATAACACAGTTGAACAAAGCAATGAAGTTAGCTCAGAACAAGATTTGCCAGAGAGTGATTTACCTTGGTTGAGCCCTAACTTTATGCGAATTTTAGATAATTTTAGTCGCGAGTTAAACGAGAACCCTCCCCCCTCAGATTTAATGATTATTGCCCCATTTCAATCAAATTTAATTGAACAAGAGAATGAATTCGATCGGATGAATTTGCATAGTCCTAACACACTAGAGGCTATGTTAAGCAAACTGGGGGATTTTAATCGAAACACAAGCCCTATTGTTGATCAAAGTGGGGGAGGAGGAGTAGTTAATGATGTACAATTCTCACCGCTACCGGAATTTCAGCAAACAAATTCAATTCTGAATACAATAGACATCTTCACTGCAACATTTGGCGATCCGTTTAATACACTGATGGTAGGGAATATTATAACCGACCCTATATATATCTTCCATAGGTATGCGGAGAAAATTCGATCACTTCTTGAAAACCGAGTTCAACTGTGGGGGGACGGGCCCTATTAAGGCATCAATTTTTTTTAAAAATATTTCATTTGAATGACAGTCATGGTGAGGTCTATGATCACTATGTGCAAACTGAAATTTTGATGTTGCACCCTCATTTGAAGAGTTATGAGAATGTTTTCATGCAATGGATCAACAATGTTGACACGCATCTCGACAATTTTAATGAGAATGGTAGTGGTTCATTAGTTTTATTTGTTGAAAATTTAAGTGCGAATATATGTAAATTAAAAAAAATATATTTTAAGAGGAGGTGGGGCGGGACCAAGGGCAACGGTTGTAAAATATGGTCCTGATTTAGAAGGATGCAAGGGCATTCAATGAATCTGTTTCGAAACAGGTCAAAAGTGTATCATGTACACATTTCTCATATCAGCTTTCCGACGTCTGAAAGATGAAGCTACAAAAAAATTTTAACCACTGGACTGTGCATGGGAAGTAGGGGTCTGATTTCCCCAGAGTAGATTTCACTTGTTTAACAGAAAAATTTCCTGTAACACTCAGAAGAATTGATATTTTTGAACGGGTAAACGCTCAGTTAAAGATCGGTGTTACAGGGCTACAGTACGAAACGGATTTTGAAGAGGGGGCGCGTTCTCATTAAAAGAGGTTAATATTTCCAGTAAGAGTGCCATCTATTGAATTTGTGAAACACTGGGTTTGGCTGTTGTACACACCGCCTAGTGAACCTAATTCAGTTGGCCATTTCAACCCAATTATTGATATTAGTAGAGTTTTGTACTCACTTTTGAAATAAAATCGGTAGTTTTTGAGTTATCGTCATTAGCATTATCGCAGGTCGTAATCTTTTCTGTATACTGAGGTAGTAGATGCGCTTAGTGTATCTTTCATGGCTAAATCTAGTATGCTGAGTCTGAAAATGTGCTTACTTTTAATATCCAACCATCCGTTACTGAGTTATCATTACTTTCATCATCGCCAGGTGTGGACTGTCCTTCATATTTCTACACTACAAACCCTGGTTCATCTTAATTTGCAAGTGACAACTGTGGTCTGAATGAATGGCCAATTAGCGGGTTTAAAAACGTGACTTGAAATACCTCATATCGCTAGCAGGTTTAACAAAGAGAAGAAGATAATCCTCGTGGCACGTACTTTTAAAGAGAAAGCATATGAAAAGAGAACAAGTAACGTACAATTTACCTTTAATAAGTGCTGTTTTCTTTTATAAATGTCTTCATCAAATCAAAAAATTAAAAAATGAACTAAATGGGCTGGTCAACAATCCTCAAGCTCTTCAAAGGCTTCTGCTGATGTCACCGGAGCTAAGTCGAATGCTGGATGAATTCAGCCAGACCAAAGAAGCAAGTACAAATCACCACGAAATGGAACAAGCTTTTCAAAAGAATTTTCTCGGAGACTGCAGATCTCTTATTAGTACTGTCGAGTTTTGGGAAAGTTCCTACGAAGGGGATGTGAATCAGCTTTAAACTCTGGATTCACACCGCCTGGTAGAAGATACGGCAATACGGAACCTGAAGTGACTTGAAGACTTGGGAATTACAGAGCACAAAAAATTTATTCAAGAGTGTATGGTTTCCCAGAAGAAAGCAATTAGCGACACTATACCGAGCCAGAACATAGTCCTGTTCGCTCCGCCAAAGCAAAAATCTACCTCCAAGTCTCAGCTGCAGGTAAAGTACATGCAGTCAAACTACAGCCTCTTCAGTCATTTCTACATAGGCTGCAAGGGTAGAGGGGCAGATCTGACCGCCTTGTTCAAGCACGAGAACCAGCCTTTTCCATGTTCCCTTTCCGAGTACCTCCAACTACGGTTTGGAAAAAAACGGCCTTACAGCCTTTTGACAACCAGGATACACACAGTGCCTTTTGCTTTGGTCTCATCCCACACCCCGTATATGCCTTGAAAGTTTCAACTGAATACACGTAGCCGTTTCTGAGATATTTCAGTGCTCGTAGTATCTTTTTATTCAATTCAACCATCCCTCTCAACCACACTTTATATAATTATCCAGTATGATCTTTCCCTATCTCACCCATTATAAAAACCCGGACCAAGGTGCGAGTGCTCCAGAGAACGTTTTGCAGATAGAAACATAAGCGGCATCAGATCTTTTCACGGGTAGACAAGTCAGACGCGAAACAATCGGAAACAAGTGGAAACCCGCTATTACGAATAATGCACTTAGTAACCATTTCTCATTGATTGACGGAAACAGACTAACCCGCTAATACAGAAAGAAGTGGGAGGAGCTTTTTGTTCGTACCGAGAATGAAGACCAGAAATGATCTGCGATAAACTTACTGGATAATTCTATAAACTGTGCCCTCAACATACCTGAACGGAAACTACAAAGAATAATCAACTCAAACTTAAAACGAACAGAAACTACGAAAAGAGAGATTAGGACAAACCTCTCTAAGTGAAAATGACCCCCTGGCTTTCTGAAGATGAAACAGCAAGTTTCATTTAAAACAAAATATATTTTAAAAGTTGTATTTCTTTTATAATAATAAAAGACCCCAAATTGCTGAGACTTCAAGGAATTAACATCATTACCAATTAAATAGACAGTCCAGTTTCATTATTAGTAATCTTTTGTAGTATTATGGTTGTCTTCTTATTAGATAATTCTAAGAATTAAAACTTCTTTTTGGATGTTCTAATTAGCTATGAGATATTTCTTGCCCCTGGTAATTCAGGGTAGTGAATTCGGTCCACAAACCTCACAGTAATGTTTAAATGAACCCCAAAGTTTCGATACTTGAAACCACAAGTTTCAAAAAAAAATGGCTCAAAAACCACCGATTTCAGAAACTTGACGAGCAAGTATCAGACTCAAACGTTGGCCGAATCTCATGTAATTTGATTTATATGAGCAAATAAACAAAATTTTCATTATTTTTGTTTAACAGTTCTTTAATTTTTTAACGGCGACTGTCTTTTTACAGAACAAAAGTGAGGCTTTTACAGACATACCCCACTAGTTTATTGACAGGTGCAGCCATTAGGAACATGGAGAGCGAGCGCTTTTTGACTATCTATCCAAGACTATAGTAACTGGAAGTCAATAGTCTTTTAGCATAAGATATCTTTAACGAATAATATTTTATGATATGGGAACAGTAGCTTTAAACGCTTACTAGTCAAAATAGCAAATTAATTACGGTACATATGGTGAGACCTATTTTTAGACAAACATTATCTTGCTTCGAAGGCCAGTTTACAGATCTGTATGATATTCTAAGAGAGTATGGGATAGTTTTGGGTGCCAAGGATTTCAGTTTTGGGGCCTTGTTTTAGCTCAGCTCTTTGGTTAGAGAGTGGTAGCAAGAACAATGGAAGTGATAGTTCGCATTCATTTTTCGGAATTTAAGTAAACTCTTCTATAATTTTTATGACTATTATATTTTACTGAGGTTGCAGCTTTGCTGCAACAAAACTTAGCTTAAGATGCAACTTCACTTACATATTCTTTTACCTAAGGATTAGCTTTATTAATCTTTGATGAAAATTATTTCCTGAGGTATGTACAACTTGAAAAGCATACAGATAAAACGTTCGTTCATAACAATTCACTGTTTTGATTATTAACACAAAAACAGCTTCCACAGTTTAATCTTTTAATAAATCCTTCTTTTCCAGCTGGTGTTATGTCTTGTCTTTAGATAATCAGCTAGGTTTTGCACGGTGTAAGATTTGGTACTTTAGGCCACGCTAATTTGTGTCAGATCACACTGACCAGATTCTGGGTAACAAAAATCTTACAAGACCAAATGAAAAGCATATTGTCCCCAAATGGCATGGGAGGAGGCATAAAATTTACAGGAAACTAGACCTTACGGGGAGGGGGTAAAGAGTGAAGCTTCAAGCAGATTGGGTGCGGACTTCGTGCGGAGCAGGAGTGTGTTTAGTTATGTAGGCCTCAAGAGGCATGGTGCTGCAGTGAGTTGTTAGCAGTAGTAATACTCTGAGTTGGTAGGTATAGGTATTTGTAGGCAGAAGCTTTAATATATAGAATGAAGTGACTGATTTGTTTGGCTGAATCACTCCAGATGTGCAATTTGTGTCAGTGTGGGTGATTCAATTCTAAATAAAAGCAGGTAGCTACACAGATTTGTAACACAAAAACAATTTTTGGCCAAACTTCTCTCTGGAAGTCTTCAGAGTCTTTCAGGAAGTGACACCTGAGCTGACCAAAAATTCTACTTACCTGGCTCCACTATTTTCTTTTAAATGTCAAAGAAAGTTTGTCTGGGAAGTGATAATTTACTCTAGCCTATAGAGGCACTTCCAGTTCATTCATATTGACTCATTAAGGTAGACTAGGGCATTTTTCTTCAGCAGACAACTTCTCTTCTATGGCAATAAGCAGCAATAGGCAATGTGTCTAGGCCCACAAACAGGAAATTTTCAGATTTATTCGTTTTCAGTCTAGAATCAGCAAAATTAACATCTGAGCATTTTTCCAAAAGTTTCTATAATCTGGCTGAACTGCTTTCTTTAAAATTTTAAAAACAATTTGTCCAGGGTACAATTGTTAACCTATGTCAGTATTAACCAGACTTCATAAAAGATGAAAATTCGCTCACTAGCCTAAATTCTGTGTAAAAATAATCCGCGAATTTTTTTTTTTTATTCGATGTTTGAATTACTTGCCTTTATTTGCTCTCTTCATACCAGAGCAGAGTACTTTTAGAATAACAAAGGGGCCTTTCAAATCTATCAAGCTCCCAAAAACTATCCTTTGAGCTGTTTAACTACTCTTGCGCCAAATCTTTATATTCTTACAGTTCAGTTTACAACTATTGTGGTTTTTTCACTATCTTTTTTAATTCCTGTTCAATTTTCAAGGCTAAATGTGTGCTATTTTTCTTATTATCTCATGTTTATGAATATCTTTATGTTTATAAAGTACCTATGACATCAGGACGAAGTAGACGTACCCTATAGTTTGCTTTCGTTATAGATCCAGTCAATTCCCCTGTAATCTAAATCGAGCGCGTACACATAAAGGGCTTCAGATCCATGTCTTTCCCTGAACATCAAGGTCTGATTCAAGATTTTCATGTAATTCGTCATTTATTTCAATTTGTCCCCTCCTCTTCCCCTATATCAGTTTCTACATAAACATGGATATATGCTCTCAACTTTATTTCTGTAAACAGGAAGTATTGCTTCTCTTTTATTTGTGTGAAAAGGATATAGTAATAGGCCTATTTGTGGAACCAAAATTATCCGTTAACTGCATTACGAATCATATAAAAATTAAAATAACTGTTTCCTCTTAGAAAGTGAATTCGTACCAAGTTGGCTACACATCATATTGTCCACAATCAAATCCACTTTGAATCCTTGCTCTTAATTTCGTAATCACTTAACAATTCAATAATTTCTTCATTACCTCTGCTTTGCTTTTCTTGTTCTACCATATATCTTCACTTTCATCTCCACTATCAATCACAAAAACCTGCCGTTTCTTCATTTCTTTTATATATCTTTCTTGTCGTTTGACAAATTTTTTCCTTATCACTTTCTCATTCCTTTTTCGCTTCCACTCTTTGTAGTTTGCCAAGTTATCGAGCCACTTCCTTATTGCTTCAAAACCAGTAGCCAGGTTTTCAAAATAATTTCGAAACAGTTGATTGTTCTCCCAAATAAGTAAGATGTTGATTTAACAGAAATAATATCGTCTATAGAAAAAGCGTCATATGAGCTACTTCTAATTTCCATCTTATAACTGCCAATTTTTGTTTTTGTATTAAATAAAATGAACTGATTAAGGATTCAGACGTGTTTTCAAATAATTAAACTCGTGACTCGAATATTTTCCTACTGGATTATTAAAGATTTGTTGGCATGATAATTCAAACACAAGAAGCTCCAAAAGTCCTTAAATTATTATTTTATAGGAAACAAAATGCAAAATCCATTTAGTTTAATAAAAGGAATACAACCAAGGAACTCACAGAAATAAATCATCGACAACATATTCTTGTCCCAGGGTTCTTTTTAATGCGATAGAACTAAAATCGGTGTTTCTGTACCCAGGGCGGGCCTTTATACATCTAAAGTCGGGGCAGTAGCTTGCTAATATGGGTGCCCAATAAAATTGAAACAATCTAAAATCGGGAATACTAACTTCTGGTTTCAGAGCTCAAGAAGATCAATAAGATAATGGTGATAACATGATAGTACATTTAATGAACAAATGGGATTAGTGCTTATAAAACTCATTTGGCTAGTAAAGCATTAGTCAATAATGTAGATGAGGGTAAAAAGAGAACAAATATTCGTTGATGTGCTAAGACCTGGTTTTACTGAGAATCCTTTTCAGTAGGCAACGCTCTAACTTTGCCTTATGGTACATAATATATAATGTGCAGTCAGGCTCTATCAATTTACCACCACCTTTTATTTTTCGAAAAGATAAAGGAAATATTTATAATTTTTAACCTCTCGTAGAAACCTTCATAACTTGATTAAAGTAAGAATATCACTATTTCACTTATACCAAGTTCATTGAAATTTCCACATATTGAAATGGATGCATGAGTGTGTTTGCCATGAATCCTGTCAATGTAAAACGAAAGCTAAGATATCTGCTTTCTTGTCATGTAACGCACAAGAAATCATGGACAATATTAACTTTCGTGGGCTTTCTAGCGCTCCAAGAAACTTCTGTTTTGGGCTCATTACTTAGCCTAGGTTTAGGAATCAACTAGTTTCCCTTTGGTTAGAGGAATTGCAGATAATAGCCACCATTACATTATGGAGAGATGGCATGTCATCTGTATTCAATCTAGGTTTAAAATACATATCATAGTAAGAACACTAGATGGATATCTAGTTGAAACTAAACGTACGGTTTTAAAGCTCCATGAAATGTTGCAGCAATTTGGGTCATAGCTACAAAACAACACATACTCCCCAGACGAGTTTTACGTTTTAAGCCTTGTTTTAAATCCTAGTTTTATTTGCAAAGCGTTCAATAAAATGTTTTCTCAGAGTTTAAATTTAACTACACATATGAGAGTTCATACTGGAGAAAGACCATATAAATGCATGATGCCTTCCCTGATTAAAATAAAAAAAAAGAATTTTTTTCAAATGAAAGTAAGGAAAGCAACATTAAAAATTAAAACAACAGAAGTTATTACGTATATAATGGGGTTCACCCCCTAGTCAATACCTAGATCTTTGCGCTAAAGTTCGAATTTTGTTCCAATTCTTAAAGAATGACCCCTGAATCACAAAGGCTGTTTAATTAGAATAAATAGCTCTTTTGACAGTACTAAAAAAACTTTAGCGTAAAGAGCTAGGTATTGACTAGGGGGCGAACCCCGCTCACCCCCCTCATATACATAATAATTTGTGTTCGTTTTAAGTTTTAATGTTGCTCCTTACTTTCAGTTGAAAAAACTTGTTTTTTACTTAATATCTGATCGTTTTTTAAATAATGCTGGGAAATCTGGCGCCCCCTTCATAAAAATGTCCCTTCCCCCATGGAAAGATCCTCCTAGGTAATCCCTCCCACCGACCCGCCACCACAAAAAATTCCCCCAGAAAACGTCTGTATACTTCACAATAACCAATACTATATGTAAACAATGGGCAAAGTTCATAACTTGCAGCCCTTCCCCCGGGGACTTCGGGGGATTAAGTCATCCTCAAAGACATAGTTATTAGATTTTTCACCCATGCTGAACAAAATGGCTATCTCAAAATTTTAATCGGGTGACTTTGGGAAAAAATGAGCATGGGAGGGGGGCCAGTTACCCTCCAATTTTTTGGTCACTTAAAAAGGGAACTAGAGCTTTTAATTTTCGTTTGAATGAGCCCTCTCGCGATATTCTAAGACCACTGGGTCAATACGATTACCCCTGGAGAAAAAACGCATCCGTGATCTTTCTTCTGGCAATAAAGACAAAATTCCCCATTTTTGCAGATAGAAGCTTGAAACCTCTACAGTAGGGTTCGCTGATACGCTGAATCTGATGGTGTGATTTTAATTAGGATTCTATGACTTTTAGGGAGTCATTCTATGACTTCTGTTTTCCCATTTTTCGAAAATCAGGCAAATTTTCTCAGGCTCGTAACTTTTGATGGGTAGAACTAAACTTGAACAAAAATCCAATTCTTTTCTTGTTTATTTTGGAATCAAAATTCCGTGTTTTAGAGTTTCGGTTACTATTGAGCCAGGTCGCTCCTTACTCATAGTTTATTACCACGAACTGTTTGATGATTCCATCTTATCTAGGCCTATAATGGGTTTTAAAAGAATCCAGATACCCATGAACACCCAAAAGAGCTTACTATATTAAACGAAAAATGAACACCTCAACTAGATCATGCAAGAGTGTAATGGTGTTCATTTTTTGTTCAATAATATTAATTTTTTTTCTTTTTTTATATTTCTAGAATACAGAGAGCTTATCATGTTCATTTTTCATAAGAAAATGTATAATCCATGAAGTTGGGCCCTCTTGATTCAGCATATGAGACTAAACCCATTGCGAACAAACTCAAAATCTCTCCTTAATCTTCATCTTTTATATCCTTCTATATTTTCTCTCTCGTAGCCCTATACTATTGACCATCACGCGAGGAATTACAATTTTATTCTCAGATTATAAATTTTAACAAATTCGTTATTGATCTGACTACACTAACCATAAAGTTTACTTAAGATAATAATTATAAATTTTATTAATTAAGGACCTTATACAAAAAAATAATGTACAGGAAACCGAGTTGTTTTCTTCAATTGATTTTTTTCTTCATTTATCTTCTTCTTCTTCTTTTATATACATGCCTTCATCTTAAACAACTAGAGGTGGTAGATTGTCTTGGTTTGCAATATACTCGTCTATTAGTGAAAGTCAGGTTCAGATTTACTACAGTAGAATATTGTTTCATTCTTAATATTTCTTTTTGTACAGTCAATGAGAATTTTGTCATTCATGTAATAAAATTCATGTGTTTGGATTTGCTTATTTGAATTAATGTCGCATATTGATGACACCATTGAATCATCACTACTAAAACTGTCAAATAGCAATATGTTGTTTTGTATTCGTAATTTTCATTATATTGAGAGAGGTGACGCAGAAACCAAACTATCTTAGTCTTCAAAAAACTGAAGTAGGAACCATTCTCCTCTTCCCACAGCAACTTGACTCCCCAGTAGTAGGGAGAGGGTAACCATTTCTAACGGGAGTCCATATATGGGCATTGACCTACTAACGGGAGTGGCGCAACACGCTCAGTGAATACAACCGGGACATGTGACAACATCAGATAAGAAAATTTCACCTCGAGAACATTCATATGTGGGAGTTAGAAATGCTGACGGGACAAGATATTTGTTGACACAATTTCTCCATGAGACATGTTTTATAAATTTGGAGGATTTTATAGGAATTTAAAATGTATCTATGCACAGTTGCTAGAACAAAAGGAAACGTCAGAGATTAATTGACGTTTTAGGGGATTTGAAAATAGAAACAAAAAAGGTAAGGCATATCAGGGAATGCTAACTCTATTAAGAGATACATATTATTATTTTTATTTTGGTGGTTCTCGACTGTGTTCTGTATAATACACAAGTAAAATTTAAGCAGCGTTGTAAATATAAAATATGTTTTAACATTCTAGTATACTAAAAAGTTGATACTAATAGTTATGTAAATGCCAAGAAAGGAATTTTAATAAAGAAAATCTGAGCAATCCATAGAAATCCTTAGAAATCAACTAGTAAGACGATTATGGATTTGAACATCAACGACCGCTAGCATCAGTGACCTCAACCTCCAAGAACCCCCTCTCCCCAACCTCCTAGGGGACCCTTCCTCCAACTTTTTTTTAGGATACCCCCAATTTTCAATGTAGAAGCTCCATTAAGAGTTCAAAATGTATAAGAAAAAAGTTATCAGAACGTCATTTCTGACCTCACCTTTCGGGATTTAGACAAGCGGGTGCTTTGAACATCCAATTCCGATACTTTTTGCCTAACATTATCACATATGTCATTTAGAATTTTATCCTTTTTTAAGAAGTCCCCCCGTGGCCTAAAATGTTTCCTCATTATGACTTTTCTATTTACTAACCTTAGCGCATCAGCTATTCATGCATACATCCAGCAATAAAATCACTATTAAAGAAGTTACCGTCGCTATAAAAATTAAGACGCAACGAAAACATCTATTTTCATAGACATTTTTGACTGATCCGTTAAATTAAATGTCTACTGGTTAGATACAGTTTGCGAACGTTCATAAAACGTTGAATAGTTTATTGTTCCTAAGTGACGCGCTTGAAACACGGAAGTTAACAAACCGAGAAGGTTTTTCAGCAAATGCAGGGATGAAGTTTCAAACTTAAAGTAAATATAATTACTCTCTATTTTTAAAAACTTCTGGCTGTTTTCCAAATCCTTTTGACGGATAACATTAAACCTAAGGAAATTTATGTATTTAATTTTAATAAAGAAATTCCGAACAATCCATAGAAATCCTTAGAAATCAACTAGTGAGATTTTTTTTGTTGTAGTTGTTTTTTTGTTTTTTTTTCACTTTTTTTTTGTTCGACTAGATAGGAATTCTGAAACAAGTTGGCAGTTGAAATTTCTTGGTGACTAAAGATTTTTTTTTCTCTTCTAAAAGTCGTAATATAGGAATATTCTCAGGCTCATATCTTTTGACGAATAACATAAAACCTAAGGAAATTTATGTATTTGGAATCAGCATACAAATCCAATCATTTTTATGTATCTATTGTTATTAAAATTCCGTTTTTAGAGTTATGGTTACTTTAGCGCCGAGTCGCACTTTACTTTCACTTTGTTCCCAAGAACCTTTTAAAAAAATTTTTTGTTGTAGTTGTTTTTTTTGTTCAACTTGATAGGAATTCTGAAACAAGTTGATTAGATGTGTTTTGGAAATACAGATACGTTTTATCATGACAATTTCAGAAAATGTTTAAGGTATTGTACAAATGGATTGCAAAAAACATGAAATAAAACTACTACTAGCAACTTGCTCCAACATAAGGATACCTGAGATCAACACAGATACGTTTTATCATGAAAATATCTGAAAATGTTGAAGGTATAGTAAGAAAGGCTTGCAAAAACATGATAATACTACTAGTACTAACAAATTACTGCACTACTAAGCCATCTGAGGTCAACAAAAGTACGTTTTATTGAGAAAATATTAAAAAATTTATAGATTATAGTATGAATGACATGCAAAAACATGAAATACTACTACTACTACTACTAGCACCTCACTGCAACATAAGGACACCTGTGGTCAATACAACTACGTTTTATCAAGAAAATATCTGAAAATGTTTAAGATATAGTACAAATGGATTGCAAAAAACCTGAAAATTTTCTTTGCATTTTTAGTGTAATCATTTATATTGTCGACTCCAAAGTCCGAATTCGACCCTTTGTGGGCTTGTGATAGCGATTTTTTCAAAATAAATATCTTATCTTATCTATCTACCTAACATAAAGCCACCTGAGGTCAATATAGATACGTTTTATCAAGAAAATATTAAAAAATTTATAGATTATATTATGAATGGCATGCAAAAACATGAATTGCTACTACTACTACTACTAACAACTTACTGCACTACTAAGCCATCTGAGGTCAACAAAAGTACGTTTTATTGAGAAAATATTAAAAAATTTATAGAATTATAGTATGAATGGCATGCAAAAACATGAAATGCTACTACTACTAGCAACTCACTGCAACATAAAGACACCTGAGGTCAATACAACTACGTTTTATCAAGAAAACATCTAAAAATGTTTAAGATATAGTACAAACGGATTGCAAAAAACATGAAAATAGAAATACTACTAACAACTCACTGTGACATAAAGCCACCTGAGGTCAATATAGATACGTTTTATCGTAAAAATATCTGAAAACGTTGAAGGTATAGTAAGACAGGCATGCAAAAACATGATAATACTGCTAGTACTAACAACTTACTGCACTACTAAGCCATCTGAGGTCAACAAAAGTACGTTTTATTGAGAAAATATTAAAAAATTTATAGATTATAGTATGAATGACATGCAAAAATATGAAATACTACTACTACTAATAGCAACTCACTGCAACATAAGAACATTCCCCCATTTTCTTTAGTAATTTTTTTGAATTTTTTTTTGAAAAAATTGTAATTTCCACGCTTCATTTGCATGCAATAGATACCGAGAGTCTTATGACTCCTCCCCGTAATGAATTTAACGGGTTTTTGACTCCACCCTACAATGAATTCAGATGCTTTTAGGACTCATCCCCATAGCCATAAGTCCTTATAACCTTGAGCAAAGGTATAAAAGTTTGATGAAGTACTCCTCTACTTAAACACTACATTAATAGATCCTCCCAAACCGACTTATTGTTTACTGTTAAAGCACTGAGGACAGTGAAAATAAAATCTGTTGTTCGGATAGGTTAATGTAATGTTTGAATTGAGTATGCTAATGTGTTATTGAATTGTCTTTTAACTATTCATGGAAAAGTAACATTGCCTTTTAGGTTACCCCCTCCAACTTTTTCTCAAAATGACATGAAATATGCTAGCGACTGTACCAATCATACGCTATGCTTCCTTATAGACACGATACGGTTTTTCCTGTGGTACTCTATGACCGATTATTGACACCTCATGGGTGTATCATTTGAGAACTAAAGTTACATCAAACAACAACATAGCAGATTATAACATGGATCAAAGTGTAGAGCTAGAAATATCTTTTTATTGTGAGTGTGCTATTTTTTATGGCCACTATCATGACTTCAGTAATTCGTATGAGAGTAATGCAGCAAATTTAGAAATCATGGGAACTGAAATAGACGAGGACAATGTACGTGAAATGGGAAGGAGAGTCTTTGATGAAATGGTGAGAAAAAATGTAGGCTAATCAGTTTCTGCACTGGAAGAGAGTGATAATTATCACAAGAAACAATACAGACAATGGACATCTTCTCCATTACAAGGAAGGTCAGGAGCACAGGGGAGCTCTTACTAAACGAGGTACGATATAGCAGAAAAGAAAGATATAAAGAAGAGACAAAAAAAGATGGATATCTCTACAGAGGGCACTGTCATGAGAGAACACGATGAATTATTTTACGATGCTAATTCAGAATGTCTAAAGTTGTTCAATAAAGTTATTTATGTAGGAAACATATTTTTATATTAATATTCTACATGTCATTACTTCATTAAAAATATACTATACATTACTTTGTTATATTTCCATTATTTTAGAGTACGCTACCCACTTCAGTTCCGATTTTTCTGAAAGAATTGAAAAATTTAAAGTTCCGTTCCAAATTTTTCATAGAAGATAGAAAAAAGTTATACCTTGATTGTGAATATTCGCCATGAAGATAAGGAACTCCATTTTAATTCTGAGTTTCCTCAGAGAAGTGCAAAAATGTTCAAGTTCTCTTCTGAATTTTCTTAAAGAAGAGAAAAAGTTAGCTCAATTCTGAATTTTACCAAAGAAGTTTCAGTTCAATTCTAATTTCTCCAAAGAAAATAAAAAAGCTTTAACTTCAGTTATTACTTTCCCAAAGGCAAAAAAAAATAATTGAAGTTCCGTTTTAAATTCCCCGTAGAAAATAGAAACAGTTACACCATAGTTGTGAATATTTTCCATGAAGATAAAAAGTTCCACTTTAATTCTAAATTTTTTCGATCAAGTGAAGAAAAGTTCAAGTTCTCTTCTGAATTTTCTCAATGAAAAACGAATTAGTTACAGATCGATTCTAATTTTTTTTAAAGAAAATAAAAAGGTTCCACTTCAGTTCTTAATTTCCCAAAGACACAAAAAAATTAAGGGTTCAGTTCTAAATTTTTCTGTTGAAAATAGAAAAAGTTATACCTTAGTTGTGAATATTTTCCATGAAGATGAAAGTTCCACTTTAATTATAAATTTTCTCAATGAAGTGAAGAAAAGTTCAAGTTCTCTTCTGAATTTTCTAAACAAAAAAGAAATTAGTTACAGATCAATTCTCATTTTTTCCCAGAAAATAAAAAGGTTCCACTTCAGTTCTGATTTTCCTCAAAGAGATGAAAAAATTTAAAATTATGTTCTTAATTTTACCATAGAAGATAAGGAGCTCCACTTTAATTATAAATTTTCTCAACGAAGTAAGAAAAGTTCAAGTTCTCTTGTGAATTTTCTCAATGAAAAATAAATAAGATGTAGATCAATTCTAATTTTTTTCCAAAGAAAATAACAAGGTTCCACTTCAGTTCTGATTTTTCTCTAAGATATAAAAAATTTAAAGTTCTGTTCCAAATATTTCGTAGAAGATAGAAAAAAGTTGTACCTTAATTGTGAATATTCGTAATGAAGATAAGGAGCCCCACTTTAATTCTAAATTTTCTCAATGAAGTTCAAAAATGTTCAATTTCTCTTCTGAATTTTCTAAACAAAAAAGAAATTAGTTATAGATCAATTCTAATTTTTTCCCAGAAATAAAAAGGTTCCACTTCAGTTCTGATTTTTCCCAAAGACATAGAAAAAAAATTTAAAGCTCTGTTCTAAATATTTTTCCGTAGAAGATAGGAAAAGTTATACTATGGTTGTGAGTATTTTCCATGAAGATAAAAAGTTAAACTTTCATTCTAAATTTGTTCAATGAAGTGAAGAAAAGTTCAAATCCTCTTCAGAATTTTCTCTATAAAAGAAATAAGTTACAAATCCATTCAGTTTTTTCTAGAGAAAATAAAAAGGTTCCACCTCAGTTCATATTTTTCTCAAAGAAATGAAAAAATTTAAAGATCTGTTCCAAAATTTTCATAAAAGATAGAAAAAGTTATACTTTGATCGTGATTATTTTGCCATGAAGATAAGGAGCTCCGCTTTAATTCAGAGTTTTCTCAAAGAAGTGCAAAAATTTTCAAGTTCTCTTCTGAATTATCTTGAAGAAGAGAAAAAAAAAATTTAAAGTTCTGTTCTAAATTTTACCATAGAAGATAAAAAAAAGTTATACTAGGTTACTTGCGCTCACGTAACCTAGTCTAAATTAATTGGAAAAATTAGAATTGAACTGTAACTCTTCTTTGGTAAAATTCAGAATTGAGCTAACTTTTTCTCTTCTTTAAGAAAATTCAGAAGAGAACTTGAACATTTTTGATAGGAACTTTTTATCTTCATGGAGAATATTCACAATCATAGTTTAACTTTTTCTATCTTCTACGGTGAAATTTAGAACAGAACTTCAAATTTTTTTCTCTTATTCAGGATAATTCAGAAGAGAACCTGAATATTTTTGCACTTCTTTGAGAAAACTCAGACTTAAAGTGGAGCTGCTTATCTTAATGCCGAAATATTCACGATCAAAGTATAACTTTTTATATCTTCTACGAAAAGTTTGGAACAGAACTTTAAACTTTTTCATCTCTTTGAGAAAAACCTGAACTGAAGTGGAACATTTTTTTTCTCTGTAAAACTAAAATTGATCTGTAACTAATTTCTTTTTTATTGAGAAAATTCAGAAGAGAACTTGAACTTTTCTTCACTTCGTTGAGAAAATTTAGAATTAAAGTGGAACTTTATTGGAAAATATTCAAAATCATAGTATGAGTTTTCCTATCTTCTACGGACAAAAATTGGAACAGAGAGCTTTAAATTTTTTTTATGTCTTTGGGAAAAATCAGAACTGAAGTGGAACCTTTTTATTTTTTGGAAAAAACTAGAATTGATCTGTAACTAATTTCTTTTTCATTGAGAAAATTCAGAAGAGAACTTGAACTTTTCTTCACTTCGTTGAGAAAATTTAGAACTAAAGTGGAACTACTTATCTTCATTGTGAATATTTACAATCATAGCATAACTTTTTCTATCTTCTACGGTAAAATTTAGAAGAGAAATTCAAATTTTTTGATCTCTTTGAGAAAAATCCGAACTGAAGTGGAGCCTTTTTATTTTCTTTGAAAAAATTAGAATTGATCTGTAACTAATTTCTTTTTTATTGAGAAAATTCAGAAGAGAACTTGAACTTTTCTTCACTTCATTGAGAAAATTTAGAATTAAAGTGGAACTTTTTATCTTCATGGAAAATATTCACAACTATGGTATAACTTTTTGTATCTTCTACGGAAAAATTTAGAACAGAACTTTAAATTTTTTTATGTCTTTGGGAAATTAAGAACCGAAATGGAAGCTTTTTTATTTTCTTTGGAGAAATTAGAATTTAACCGTAACTTCTTTGGTAAAATTCAGAATTTAGCTAACTTTTCTCTTCTTTAAGAAAATTCAGAAGAGAACTTGAAAATTTTTGCACTTCTTTGAGAAAACTCAGAATTAAAGTGGAGCTCCTTATCTTCATGGCGAATATTCACAATCAAGGTATAACTTTTTTCTATCTTCTATGAAAACTGAACTTTAAATTTTTCATCTCTTTGAGAAAAATCGGAACTGAAGTGGAACCTTTTTATTTTCTTTGGAAAAAAATTAGAATTGATCTGTAAGATATTTCTTTTTCATTGCAAAAAGTTGGTGTTGGGATATACATAAAGTTGAAAAGTAATGATGGACTTCTCCGACACGCTGGATCTGAAAGTGTAGTTCAGAGAAATTCTTTAACCTTTTGGGGTTAAAACACCTTTTTAGGGATGACCATTTATGGTTCTCCATTTCAGAGAAATTCTTTAATCTTTTAGGGTTAACTTACCTTTTTACGGATGACCATTTAGGGTTCTCCAACATGCTGAACCTGAAAGTGTGTTCCTTGACGTACTGAAATTGAAAGTATAACTTTCATGGCGATTAACTATTCTAAAGAATAATGACGGGTAAGGCTTAAGATATTTTTTGCTTAAGCATATTAAAAAGATTTTGAAAAACACATATTTACATAAAAATAATACTTAAAGTTCACTGTTAAACATCGACAGACGAGGATCCCATGATATAGAATACTTTTTACCATGTCTTATGCACTTATCACGATCAGGTATGTCCCTAGGTAACCACTGCGCGAAGAACCTAACCTTCTCTTCAAGATGGTGATAAGCCTCTTCAAATTTAGGACACTTAAATTCTTCTAAATTGAAAAGTGGAATCCTAGGATCACAGTTTCGAATTAAAACTTTATCTGTAGGTACATTACCCTTTACACATGGTGCTTCAACCCCGAAAAAGCTGCAAATTTCACTGACTTCTTCCTGAATATTTTTCAGTTCTTGACCACTTTTATTATATGGTGTAATCACTCTATCGTACAATCCCAGTCTGTTTATACGGCGAAATGTAGTACTCAATAAGCTTTTATCATAATCAAACAAGTTATAGTTCACCATCCAATGATAAAAGTGTATTTCTTCGAGTTCAATTGACAAGAATAAAAATGTACATTCAAATATATTACCATAGGGTGATTTTTTCAAACCAATAAATTCTGTGTTATATAATACTATCATTCTGGAGGCTATTAATGTAGTATTTGAGCAGAGAAGTACTTCATCAAACTTTTATATCTTTGCTCAAGGTTAGAAAGACATGGCTAGGGGGAGGAGTCCTAAAACCATCTGAATTCATTGTGTGGGAGAGTCATAAAACCCATAGAATTCATTGTGGGGAGGAGTCATAAAATTCTCGGTGTCTATTGCATGCAAATGAAACATGGAAATTGTTACGTAACTCCTATTTTCTACAACTTAAAACTATGTATGAAATATGAAAATTGTTACAAAACTTAGCTTGTAAAATATTAAATGTTTTTTAATATCATATATCTCCAACTTTTTAATAGATATTCTAAGTATTTGTGGTGGTTGCGCACTCTAAAATAATGGAAATATAACAAAATAATGTATAGTATATTTTAATGAAGTAATGACATGTAGAATATTAATATAAAAATATGTTTCATACATTATTATACACTATTAAATTTATTGAACAACTTTGGATAATCTGAAGCCGCATCATAAAATAATTCATCGTGTTTTCTCATGATAGTGCCCTCTGTAAAGCTATCCATCTTGTCTTTGTCTCTTCTTTATATCTTTCTTTTCTGACATATCGTACCTCCTTTTGTGAGAGCTTCCCTGTGCTCCTGATCTCCATTACAAGAGTAGAGATGCCTTATTGACTCCCACCGGGAGTCCATATATGGGCATAGAGTCATTAGGGAGAATGATTGCGTAATGGGGTCAATGACCTCTTTCACCAGGTGTGTTTTTGGCACGCCCTCAGCGAATGTCAATGTTGTTATTGTTTCCGAGGCAAAATGCCAAGGTCAATGTTGTTTTGAACAAGTCATTAGGGAGAACACGTGGTTAATGGGGTCAATGTTATTGTTGTTTCCGAGCCAAATGTCAAGGTCAATGTTGTTGTTGTTATTTGAGCCAGATGTTATGAGGTTCCGGGAAACAGTTAATGACATTTCCTTCCTGTTCGAGGCAGATGTCAAGGTCAATGTTGTTATTGTTATTCGAGCCAGATGTTATGAGGTTCCGAGAAACAGTATTTGTTGTTTCCAACCAGATGCTATGATCCGAAAATAGTATTTGTTATTGTTTCCGAGCCAAATGTTACGAGTTCCCGGGAAACAGCTACATCCCCCTTCTCAGCCAATCAGAGGGCTTTGTTTACATAACAATTCGACCTAGATATTTCGTATATAACGGGCATGCAATGCAATTCAATTAACAGAAACTATTGTGACACAGTGCAAACAACCTGACAATGGATAAATTTGATGAGCTTGAGATCTTGGCAGCCGCAATTAGCAATGTAAGTACATTTTTATTTTCAAATGAATTTTCCTTGGACACCCTCCAGTATATTCAGCTAAAACGCAAATATGTTCTTTTCACCCTTAACCCCCCCCCAACAAACCATACAATCTTTATACTCAATGTAAATATATTCTTTATCCTCAAACCCCCCCCCCCTCCCCCCCAACCATGCAATCTTTATAGTCAATGTAAATATATTCCTTTACCCTCAAAACCTAACCTCCCCCATTGTCTTACAACCCCATCGCAAAAGAAATACTTTTTTCGATAAATTCCTTCCCTCTATATTCCCAGCTAAATCCCCCCCCAACAAACCATACAATCTTTATAATCAATGTAAATATATTCCTATACCCTCAACCCCCCCCCCCCCCCACCACAACAAACTATACAAACATCACTATAATCAATGTAAATATATTCCTTTACCCTCAAAACCTACCCCCCCCCCCCCAACCATGCAATCTTTATAGTCAATGTAAATATATTCCTTTACCCTCAAAACCTAACCCCCCCCCCCATTGTCTTACAACCCCATCGCAAAAGAAATACTTTTTTCGATAAATTCCTTCCCTCTATATTTCAGCTAAATCCCCCCCCCAACAAACCATACAATCTTTATAATCAATGTAAATATATTCCTATACCCTCAACCCCCCCCACCACAACAAACTATACAAACATCATTATAATCAATGTAAATATATTCCTTTACCCTCAAAACCTAACCACTCCACCATTGCTTTACAACCCAAATTCTCGCAAAAAGAAATAGCATTTCGTTAAAGTTTGACTTTTCTCAATTGTAATCTTTTCTCTAATTGAGACATACAGCGCTCTGTTGTTATTAGCTCGCTCTGGTTTTGACAGTACATTTCCGCAGGGTTATAATTACTTTGTCGTCCCCCTCTTCCGGTTTACAAACGCGACAGGCAAAGGGACTATTCTTCTGTCAAATTAAAACACTTTTAAGCGATTGAGGATTCCTAGCCTGTATGGAAGGAGAGAAACAGATTAAGTTTAACAAATATTTTTAGGGCCTTATGTAAAAGGGGCCAATACATCGCTTCTAACAGCTTCGTTGTAAGTAAAAGTAAGGGGGATTCTGTGTATAGACATGTACGCCCATTGACAAGAAAACTAATGTGTAAATTATAATCTTTTCAAGCCTTCAATAAAGTTTCTTTTATATTCCCGGGCGTGAATCCAGGATTTTTGTTCAGGGGGTTAGCGCTTTTATTAGAGATAGAAAAGATAATTGCTTCTTCGTCATTTAGTGATTTTAGCTATAACATTTGAATAAAAGCTAGTAAGATATGCCTTTCGCTTGAATAAAACGCATGATTAACTCTATGAGAGGGATGGCTTAATTTTCCTAAATTTGGGGCCGGAAGGGGAGCGTGAATCCAGGATTTTTGTTCAGGGGGTTAGCGCTTTTATTAGAGATAGAAAAGATTATTGCTTCTTCGTCATTTAGTGATTTTAGCTATAACATTTGAATAAAAGCTAGTAAGATATGCCTTTCGCTTGAATAAAACGCATGATTAACTCTATGAGAGGGATGGCTTAATTTTCCTAAATTTGGGGCCGGGAGGGGAGCGTGAATCCAGGATTTTTGCTGGGGGGGGGGGTTAGCGCTTCTATTAGAAATAGAAAAGATAATTGCTTCTTCGTCATTTAGTGATTTTAGCTATAACATTTGAATAAAAGCTAGTAAGATATGCCTTTCGCTTGAATAAAACACATGATTAACTCTATGAGAGGGATGGCTTAATTTCCTAAATTTAGGGGGAGAGAATATGGGTTTTGTGCTTTCTTAGTGATAAACTAAACAACATTATGTTTAATAACTTTCCTTCTTTAAAAAGGGAGAAATTATTTTGATTTGATTTTTCTTCTCTTCTTTTTAAGGCAAATTATGAAGAATTTGCGGACACTGCATTGATGGGGCCTATGTCTAACGCAAATAGCGAAGAATGCGTGCCCCCTCCTGCTAAGAAGACGAGGGCCAATAATGCGCCCCCTGCCATGCAATATGATCGCTGGCCAAAGCCCCCCAGCTCCGCACTGCCTGTCCAAGTGCAGCCTGCCAGAAAGTTAAAGAGAGAGTGGGTGAATAGCTTCAATGCCGAAGCCCCACCTACACAAGCTTTTTCAAGGGGGCTCAGAAGCTACCCCGGCTGCACAAGTCACAGCTCCTGCACAAGAACATAGCCACACCGCTTCGTCCACCTTCATTCATGCGTTGCCTGGGCCTTCGGGGGATGCCCCACCTACACAAGGTCAGGAAGTGACCCTCCAGCATGCACTATCTGGTCCTTCGGGCATTCAAATACTGCCCTCGGATTATACAAATGTAAGTATTTTTTCTTCAAACTATCTATTTCTTCCATTGTTTTCAACCCAATATAAACTTATCTCAGCGGGATATATCTAAATGTAATTTTTTTGCAGAGAAACCACTCTTTTCTAATCTTTGCTATTTTCTATGCATTCCCCCCTATCTCTCCGCCGCTATCTCATAAGCGAATATTTTTAGGTAATTTAAATTAATGCTCACCTTTTGAAACTCAAAATCCATTCACATAGTTTTAAGAAAAGGAACTGAGAGAGATTATTCTATTTGTCACATATGGATCCCGTAATTTCCGTAATAGTCTATCATGCCAAAGATTTTAGTGAGGGGAAATAGAGTTAACGGTTCTCGACATTTTGAAGTTCAAACTCGTTCATCTAACCTCCATAATTAAACTCATGTGTTTACTGAACCTGTATGGAATTAGAGAGAAATGACTTATGATCTAACAATATTTTTTTGGGACATTATGTAATTGGCCGCGGAGCCAGTGGGTCCAGGAAGCACCGGGGGAAGTGCTGGGGGAAGCGCCACGGGTCAGGGAAGGGCCGGGGGGGTCGAGAAGCATCGCGGGAAGCGATGCAGGCTCCGAGAAGCGCCACAGGGAAGCGCCACGGGACAGAGAAGCGCCACGGCTTGAGAAGCATCGCGGGAAGCGATGCGGACCCTGAGAAGCGCCACAGGGGTGCGCCGTGGACCAGGAAAGCGCCACGGGACAGAGAAGTGCCACGGGCTTGAGAAGCATCGCGGGAAGCGATGCGGACCCTGAGAAGCGCCACAGGGATGCGCCGTGGGCCAGGAAAGCGCCGGGGGAAGCGCCACGGGTCCAAGAAGCGCCACAGGGATGCCCCCCCCCCCAAAAAAAAAAAAAAAAAAAAAAAAAAAAAAAAAAAAAAAATCCTATGTCATATCTTAGATTATCTTCAGTTGAATTAAGCAATAATAATCAAATTTTAAAAGCAGTAGGGATGATTTGAGCACTTTGAAATAAGCTATTTTTCTTTTATAGGTTGTCCTGGTCCCCCTACTCGCCGTCTAGTGAAGAAGGGGAGGAACCACCAGCGGACTTTCAGAACAATGTGACATGGGACGATAGCATTGAAGTACCTGACAATATTGATGAGTTTTTAGATGATTTTTTTAAAGTAGATAATAGCACAGTTGAACTGGTAGACCTGAGCCAAAATACCTTGCAAATTTTAGACGATTTTACCCGGGAATTGGCAGGGAACCCTCCAGCCTCCGATTACCCACTTCAAACAACTGAAGTGGAACAGAGTCCGAATATTGTTGAACAAGTAGGGGGAGGGGATACAACTCTCCCAGACTTTCAGCTGTCCAATACAATATTGAATAATATAGTTGTTTTCACTGCAACGTTTGGGGATCCCTTTAATACACTAATGGAGGGAAATTTTGTTTTTGATCCAGTAGAAATAGTGCATGCCTATGTAGATAAAATTCGTGCACTATTGGAGCACCAAATTCAATTGTGGGGGGGTAGGGATTCAATTAAGGTTTCTATTGTTTTAAAGGTTTTTTATTTGAATGAGGGGAAAAGTGAGGTTTACTATCATTTTATACATTCCGAGATGCGTGTAATTTATCCAAATTTAGAAAATTTTGAGGGTGTTTTTAGCGATTGGGTAGGGCAAATTATTGCGCATCTCGAGAACTATAATGAAAATGGAAGTGGGTCAGTAGTTTTATTCATTGAAAATTTAAGCGTAAATATATGTAAATTTAAGAAAGATTTTATTTTAGAGGGGGGCATAGGGATGAGGGTACAGTTTTAAAATATAATCCAGATCTAGTAGGTTGTCGTGGGGTCCAGAAGATCTGTTTTGAAACAGATCAAAAGTGTTTCAAGTATGCTTTCCTAATGTCAGCCTTTCAGCCTCTAGCAGATGACGCTACTAAGAAGAATTTAGATCACTGGGCTGTACATGGGAAGGATGGGTCCGATTTCCCAGTTGTAGATTTTTCATGCTTAGAAGGAAAATACCCAGTAACGCTACGATCCATTGACATGTTTGAAAGGGCTAATGCTCATTTAAATATTGGCGTTACTGTGGTACAATACGAAACTGAATTTAAAGATGGGGTTCGTTCTAAAAAGAAGGGGGTGGTTTTCCCCGTAAGGGGCCCGTCAGTTGATTTGGTTAAACACTGGGTTTGGTTGCTTTACACGCCACCTAGTCAACCGAACACAATCGGGCATTTTAACCCAATCACTGACATTAGTAGAGTTCTGGGGGAGGGTAAGCGTAGGGGGGAATGTTTCTACTGCCCAACATGCCTCTCTAGATTCCGTAGTGATATGAAACTACGAAATCATATGAGACACTGTAGACGGCATGGATATCAGACAGTGGAAACGGTTTCAGGGGATAGGGCCATTTCTACGTTTTAAAAATTTTCAAAATACCCTTCTCCAATGCAACAAAATATCTTTGGACTGCGAAGCTAAGCTGGTGGAGGTGAATGATCCCCAATATCCAAACCGTATCAAAGAACACCAGGCCATTGCAGTGTCCTACGCCCACGCGCAAAGAGATAATTCTAATACCATGCGGTTGTTAGAAGTAGTAGAAACATTGGATGAGGGCGATGAGTGCATGGTCAAGGCATTGACTAAACTGATTGGCACGGCTAATGGTGCTATTTCTCGTTTGAGAAATACGCATTATCCAATGGTGCTGTCTGCAGAGGATCGTCTCGCGATTAAAAATCAAAAAATATGTTGGGTATGCAAGGGGGAGTTTGTAGAGGAGGATAAGGCGACTAAAGGGAAACGTGGGGGGGAGGGGGAAAGTCAGAGACCACGACCACTTGTGGCAGGAAATATCCTCGGGGGGTAGTAATTTTAGGGGAGTAGCACATCAATCGTGTAATTTAAACGTTAGCCAACAGTTTTTTTATCCCTGTTTTTATTCATAACTCTAACTATGACTTAAAATTTATTTTACCAGCACTGGCACGTATGCATAGGGAGGGAGGGGGAGTAGATAGTCCATGGGTGAATAATTCATTTACCTACAACATCATTCCCAAATCAGCCGAGAAGTTGTTGCTTCTCGAACTGAAATGGCAGGTAGTGGATAATGAGCGTACGTGCTGGAATAAAATTAGGTTTTTAGATTCTTTTAGTTTTTTCCCCAAATCCCTTAGTCAACTAATTCAAGTGCAGAAGAGCGACAATTTTGATAGCTTTCCCTTGCTTAAACAGCACTTTCCAGACAGTGAAATGTATGACTTATTAACCAGCAAAGGTGTATATGCATATGATTATTACTGTTCTGGCGCTCGCTTAAGCGAGGAGAAACTACCTCCAATTGAAGCTTTTCACAATTCACTCACCAACAGTGAATGCACAGTCGAGGAGTACGAGTTTGCCAAGAAGGTGTGGGCTAAGGGGGATTGTAAAAATGGGTGGGATTATTGTAGACTGTACTTGGCCAGTGATGTTCTAACTCTGTTGGATATAGTCTGTAAGAATACAGACCAGATCTATTCAGAGTTTGGACTAGATATAGGATATTATTTTTCTACACCACATTTAGTAATGGATTTAATTTTAAAAATTAGCAGGGAGGAAATAGGCCTAATCACGGATGTAGACCAACACCTTTTTGTAGAGCGTTCAATGAGGGGAGGGTATGTTTTTCACGGGGACCGGGTCTTATCAACCGATCCGAGCGGGCAAAGCACCGGTGTAAAGTCAAATGCAGTGTTCTTGGACATGAACTCGTTGTACCCCTCGGCAATGTCCCACTACTCTTTGCCGTGTGGGAACTATCAATGGCTTGAGAATCCTTGTGAGTTCCCCGACATTAACACCGTCGAGGACAACGGGCCACAAGGATGGTTCTTTGAAATTGACGGTCACATTCCACTGGCCCTTCACGACTCAGTCAAAGATTTTGTTTTTCCCTGTATCAATCGACCAGTGACCAGGGACTCGTTGAGCCCCTACAATCGGTCATTGGTTGAGGATATGGGGATGCATTGGACTCCCTCTAAACAGAAACTGATTGCTGATTTGGACCCTAAGAGAGAATATCGTTGTTCACCATGTGCTTTTGCACTGGATGGTGAACAATGGCATCAAAATCACCAAAATACATAGGGTCCTTCAGTTCAATCAGAAACCTTATTTGAAAACGTTTATCGATACTTTTGTCGATAAACGTTCTAGGGCAAATTCAAAGGTGGAGAAGGAATTGTACAAGCTCATTCTAAATTCAGCGTTTGGCAAAATGTGCGAAAGCGTACGTAACAGATCTCGCTGTGACGTCGTGACTGACCCTCTAGAGTGTGCACGAATTATTGCCGACCCTAATTTCACATCATTCACGAGCATAGAGGCCGGCATGGTTCTTCTACACAGGAAAAAGCGAAATGTAGTACTGAACAAGAATATCGCAGGAGGTAGTTCAGTACTAGAAATTTCAAAAAAGCTCATGTTGTCGTTCTTTTACAATGTGTGCAAGGTGCAATGGCCACGGGAGGGGGAGGTACAAGTTTATTATGGGGATACCGATTCTCTACTGCTAAAAGTAAAAACTGAAGATTTATTGGGTGATTTGCAAAATGGGGTGCACATCAGCTCGCGGATGGATTTCACCAACTGGAATCCATCCCTCTATCCCGAACTGGTGAAACGTCAAGCCCCCAACCAACTATTAAAATTAAAATCTGAAACGGGGAGTGATTTGATATCTAGGGGGGTGTTCCCGGGTCCCAAAGTCTATTGCGTGGAAACACATAGTGGGGATGAAAAGAAAACATGTAAAGGGGTGCCTACACACTTTGTAAAGAGCAATTTTAACATGAGCGTATTCAAAGACTGTGTAGAAAGTAGCCTAGTGCCAAGAGCACAAGTGCTTGCAATTCGCTCTCTACAGTATAGAAATTATACTGTGAGAGTAGAAAAAAATGCAATGTCATGTATATCTGACAAGGTCTATGTGCTCGAGAATGGTGTGAGTGTCCTGCCTCATGGCCACTATCGTATTTCAGATCGAGTTGAATGCGTAGACTATCGTAATCAACTTGGTCTGGATAAACTAATCTGACTAACCACCACTCAACCTTTCATAAATTAGCTAACCCAATCTCACTACCTTAACCACTAACCCATAGCAGTGACGACAACTATTTTTCCATCGCGGCTCCAGGGGGGTGGGGGACCCTTCCCAAGGCCGGCTCCCGGGGGGTGGTGGGCCACCAATCACTCTACTGTTCAACTGTGCTAGTTCCAAGTGTTGTTTGTTGTATAGAAAAGTGTTGTACAAAAGTGCTGTAGATGGACAAAGGTGTTGTAGTAGTACAAAAAGTGTTAAAGACAATAAGTGTTGTACAAAAAGTGTTTATCATTGTTCATGTTGAAGAAGTGTTTATCGTAATAAATGATGCCATGAAATATTGTTTTTGTTGTTCTTGAATAGACGGAAAATTACTACTTATTCATTGGACACATATGATTTACAGTTAGTCATAGTCCGACTGTTGTCAACAACATGCATCAATTTAAAACACCTTCAGATCGTTTCTGTGTGGACCCTCAATGTCGGGGAAAACAACGCTTTTAGCTAGAATAATTCAAAATTGCGATAAAATGTTTTTGGAAAAACCGAAAAAAATCTACTATTGCTATAGTATTTGGCAAGAGTCCTATGATAAAATAAAGGCTATTGCCACAACCATACCAATACAATTCATACGAGGACTTGATGTTTTCAATAGTATTGAACCGAACTCGTGGCTGATTATTGATGATTTGGCTGAATCCATTGAACAGTTCTCACAGGAAATGCTGCAATTGTTCACTGTCCGATCTCATCATGAAAACATTTCCATAACCCTAGTTCTACACAATCTGTTTCATCAGAGCAAATGTATGCGAACCCTTGCTTTGAATTGTACTATCTATATTATCTATCGAGTCGTTCGTGATTCTAGCTCACTAATAACTCTCAATAAACAGATATACCCCGGCGCCCCTAAATTTCTGTTGTCAGCGTACACTCAGGCGACTAGCAAGCCCTACGGTTACATTTTATTGGATCTTAATCAGAGCACGCCCGAGGATCTTCGTGTAGTCACCGACATTTTCGACAATGAAATTACAGTATATCTTCCGGTGAATAGTAGAAAAGGCTATTAGTCGCTATCATGACACTGAAGAAACTACACGACAACGGCATTTATTTTCCGTTTTAAGCACTTCAAAACCTCCGCTTAGGAAGGCTATACTCAAACATGGTGTCGACAATGATTTCATTAATCTAATATCTGAACTTTGTTTAAATTTAACTGAGGGCAATGTTCAACTGCCAGAAGGTGTTAGACAACAGACAAAGCAACATCGTTCCACTGTACGTGCCTTGGCTTGTAAAAACAAGGGAAACAAATTTAAAAGAAAACGACTCCTTCAAGCAGGTGGTAGCTTTTTTTCACGCTTTTACTGCCAATAATTGCAGGACTTGTAAACAGTTTTCTCTAGAGAATGGCAAAACCCTATAAATTGACTCCATTTGAACTTGTCCTCTCGCCCGTCGAACATTTTGAAGATAATCTAAACAAGTTCATTAATGATGAGAATATTGCCGATGATAAAAAACTGCTTTTACTTCAAGATGCATTGCGACGTATGGACAAACATAGACCTTATCGCGAGAGACCCGATCCCTCTAAACAAGAAACATCTCAAGATTCTGCACAATCAAGGGAGAAGGAATTGAATTCGATTGTATTGAAAATTGGGAACCTACTGCCACTGTCCTATCGAGAACAGAGTAAAAGAGTATTATCTTATCTTGTGTTGGAATCTGGTGATCAAGTTCAAGTCGACAGCATAGGGAAACGAATTTTAATTCAGGGAAAAAGTTATAATCTAGTTGATTTAATTTGTGATATGGTGACGAATCGTAAAGGACTCTTATCCTTTGACGATAATCTATACACCTTTCTAAGTGTATCAAACTTCCCCAAAAGTCTTATTGGCAATAAGCAAATTCTAAAGAAATTAAATGAACATCCAACAACACCATTTAAAAAAGAAGAAGAAGAAGAAGATACTAGCACCACTGATTTTACAACACCTGTGGCTGCTAGTCAAAAGCGAAGACGAATTGATTCGCCCTCCAGTGTGCAAAAGGGGAGTGGACATTACACTACGTGTTTACGTTCAAAATGGATGAAGTTTTGAAAGGTGTCTATGAAAATGTTGGTGAAGCGGGAAGTTTAAGTTCTCCCAAAACGCTTTCCAAAGTCTCCGGCACCACATTGAAAAATGTAAAAGAGTATCTAGAAAATGAACCAAGTTACACATTACATCGGAATCATAGACTTCGCAGTAAACAATATCGTCAAACTAAAGCCTTTTTCCCTCTGCATATAATGCAAATGGATCTTTTAACTTTAGACGCAGTTCAACGACGTCACAATACACCCTACAAATATATTCTAGTGGCAATCAGTATCTTTAGTCGCTATGCCTATGCCATTCCACTGCGATCAAAGAGAGGTGTTGAAGTTGCTCAGGCCATTGAAAGTATTCTTGAGCAGGATTCCTATAGAAAAATTCAATCAGATCGTGGCAGTGAATTTGTTACCCCTCATGTGCAAAAGGTTCTTTTGAAATATAATACGACACTCTATCATAGTCACAGTCCGATAAAGGCTGCATTGGCCGAACGATTAATAAGAACGATTCGTCTATTAATTTCAAGATATTGTACACTGAAAAATACATCTGCTTTTATTCACGATTTAGATAAAATCATGCAGATATACAACCATCGACCACATCGATCTCTGTCCAACTCTAGCCCTCGGGATGTTCACTACAGTGAGAATACATTTGATGCTTTTCTAAAGCAATACTCCAATGGCAATGAGAAGAAAAAGAAGAAGAAATTCAATGTTGGTGATACTGTTCGAATTAATAGAACCACCAATATTTTTGAAAAGGGGAATTATTTATGGAGCACCGAACTTTTTAAAGTGTCCAAAATCCTAGACACCATACCCATAACTTATCGACTACGAGATACCAAAGATGATGAGATTCTCGGTGGTTTTTATGAATATGAACTGCAAAAAGTTAGAAACACTAGTGAAATTTATCAAATTGAAAAGATATTAAAGAGTCGTACTCGTAGGGGCAAGAAACAGTTGCTTGTTCGCTGGCTAGGATACAACTCGGAATTTGATTCTTGGGTCAGTGCTGAAGATATTAACAATGCCCAATGATTTCTATGTGACTTTCATGTCCAATGTTTCTGATCCTCTCTACAATGACTTGAATAAAACAAGTGATTTTTGGACAAAACTCTCCCCCACCATCAAATTTGACGGAAAGTATGAAGTGGCTCTTGTTGATTGTATTCTCAAAAATACCTATGACATCCTGAGAAAGGATCGTAAATATGAAATAAAAATCAGACCCTATGATTGGCCGCCACCACCAGGTGATCAAGAACAAATTCAAAAAATCAATTGGTTGGATTATCCATATATTGAATTACCCTACGAGGAACTCACCTGTATGAATGATTTATGTCGTACTATTAATAAAAGAATTTCCGCTCGTAAAAAAGGAGCTTTTCATTTCAACTATTCAAAGGAGGAGGGCAAGATCTACATTAGTTCACCTATTGCCAGTGAAAAGATTATTCTCAATGATAACCTAAGGGATGTTCTTGGCTTTAAGCTCAATATAATCAATGGTAAAAGTGCCGGAAACACTAATTTCATTTTTGCTGACTACCCGCCTGCCTTCTCCACAGACACTTGTATATTTCTCTATGCTTCATTTGTGGAAACATCTCGGGTTGGTAATTCAAATGTCCCCCTCCTACGAGTTCTTGAACAAAAAACCAATCAAGAACATATTCATCACTACAATATAAAGCATCTTCAGTATATTCCAGTAAACACTTCCTATTTGGAACTCTGTCAGTTAACATTAAGAACTGAATTGGGTGATCCAATAGCAATTTCAAAAGGTTTGGCTGTGATTACATGTCATTTTCGACCCATCGTTCAACAGCAAGATGTCTAATAGAAAAGTGGTATTCACTTGTCCTGATATTGACTGCTATGTTAATACTCTTGGCCCAAGACAACAGGGCAATAGAATGGACTATTACAAAGGACGCTCGTCAATGTCTGGCTATGGTCTTGGTAGCTGGTTTGCTAAGCTGTTTCGCTCTTCACTACCACTGGCTAGAAAATATCTTGTACCGGCTGCGACAGATTTTGCATCCTCTACACTATACGATTGGGGCTCTGGCAAGGATTTTAAAAAAAGTGCTACGGAAAATCTTAGGTCCAGTGCGCGAACCCTTGGCGAGAAATTAAAGCAAAATGGTAAAGGTTTAAAAAGGTTAAGAAACAATGCATCACTCATCAGTCTCTACTCAGGACGGAAACGAAAGACATCCCTTTTGTCAAGGAAAAGAAAGCCGACACGTAGTGTAACCAGAAGCCCCAGGAAGAAAATTGTTAGATCGAAACTTGATTTCTTCTCTTAAGATGTCCTACCCTACCACATAAGGATTCTCAACCTTCAATCACCGCCTCATTGAATCTATTCAATGCTGAAAATGTTGATGTGAGTGTCAAGCATGGATACTATGAACAATTTTATCCACTACAACCCCTCTCCGATAATATCCACTTTCAAATTTATTCCAATGAAGACTACTTCATAGATTTATCGTCCACATTTATAGATTTACAAATGAAAGTGCGGAAATCCGATAATACAATGCCAGTTCGAGCCGATGGGATATCCTATGAAAATTGTATACTACATAATTTATTTCGTCAAATTAGCGTCTACATCAATGGTACGCTGGTGAGCACAAGCATCAATCTCTCAAACTATGCTAGCTATATCCAATTCATGCTGATGACACCCAAGTCATATAAGGAATTGAGAGGCGCCTCCAATGGATATGAATATATTACTAATACTGATAGTACAGATGCGCTTAAAAATGCTACAACTAGTGAATTACATCTAGTTGGAAAAATATATCATGAAATATTTAATATACCCCAATGGCTACCGCCCAATGTTAAAGTGGATATAAAATTGACGCTTGCACCATCTAATTTCATATTGAGAAAGGAACTTGCCGCCAATCCCGATGTAAGTCTCTCCCTCACCTCAGCAATACTACATGTACGCAAACAGCAGGTTATGAGTTCTGTTGCATTGGCCGTGGAAAAATTGAGGGCCAATGGAAATAATATTAAACTACTTGTTCCTCATACAATCACCAATCAACGTCATATAGCAATGGGCTCACGCACCTTCACCGACTCATCCTTTATCAATGGTGAAATCCCCTCGAAATTGGCTTTGGCATTTGTAAAGAGCTCCAGTGCAATAGGATCATGGACTGAATGCCCACATAAATTCGAGATGTTTGGACTTTCATCTCTTGTGTGCAAGGTAAACGGCATCCCACTCTACAATCTATCTTTTGATAAATCTTATAGAACATTGTACGAGTTGACCATGCAAACCCTAGATCATGATTCGCAACTATTTGAAAATGGTATAACCGAAGATATGTTTGCTAAAACACATGGTATCATTGTATTGGATTTGTCTGGCACACAGGATATGAGTATAGTACGTACGGGGACTGTACGTTTAGAGTGTACATTTGCCGACCCATTGGCTGAGAGTATTGCCCTAATCTCACTAAATCAATATGAAACCTATTGGGAAATCACTCCCGAAGGCAGTGTTCTACTAGACTTGGCGCCATGAACACCAGTCAAATAATCAGTGTATTTAATATGGACCCCTACATGTCCCAGTACAAATCCTATTGTCTACCCTCAGACTATCTAGGAAAAATTAAAAGTGCGAACAATACCTTGATTATTGTTAATAGCAGTCCATCGACTGTGCTGACGGGTCATTGGCTATGCATCTATCAAACAGTGAAGAATATCGAATTTTTCGATCCTCTTGGCCTACCCTATACATTCTACACACCACACATCAGCAACTATATTGAGAGCAGTGGGAAAACTATTATTCAAAATCGAAAAGGGTGCAGGATCTAACGACTAAAAGCTGTGGCTTCCATGCGCTACTATATTTTGTGTTCCGATGTCGTGGCTATACTTACAAGCAGTTTCTCCATATTTATGGTGACAATCCACGTCTGAACGACTTTCTAGTGGAAAATATACTTACAAGTGTATTTAATATTGATTTCAGTGCCCTAAGAGTAAAGTGCTTAAAAAATGTTTGTGAATTTGTTTATTAATAAAATGTATATATACAACAATGTTTTTAAATCTACACTTTTAGATTTCATCCTCTACTAGGTAACTGTCGTGAACCACTAATGCTGGTAAATCATTTGGATTCACTGTATATTGATATTGATTGACTGCAAAGTCAGGGTCACATTTTCTGCAGTACAATGTAACTTCACTCTTGTCATATCTCTTTGTATAGTCAATGATACTATTTGCATTCATATTATGAAATTCACGAGTTTCAATCTGTCTATTTGAAGCAATATCACATACAGTGTTTTCAAGTGGTGAATCAGATTCGGTAACTGCCAAATAAAAATCGCTTGGTTTATAGTCATAGTAGGCAGTGTCGTCACAGCGATGCCGTAGAAACCAGATTGTCTTGTTACCCCAGCAGTTGAATCGTAGACCAGATTCCTCTTCCCAGAATAATTTAAATCCACGACGATACCAATCTCGTAGAAATAAACTAAAATCACGTTTAGGATTCTTTCCAATCATAGCGGGGTAAGTATTCTCCCACTGATCACATTTATCATTGTGACAATTGGAGCATAGGTGCCCGCTAGGGTGTGAGTCACACACCTCCTCAAGACATGAATTACATCCTTTAATTTGTACTGCATAGCCTCTATGTAATTTGCAAGGATTACATAATTTACACTTTTCATTATAGTCATCAATAATTGTACAATTCTCACATTGAGTCCAACCGCCAAGAGTGTACATGCACAATGGGCATATATAGACATTTTTTGATGTCAACTCTCTCACGGCTAAAACGAAACTGATTGTCCTCGCGCCATAAATTCAAAGTGTAGGAAAGGGGAGAGGAGTAACTCTGTGACGTTGCCTCTTTCGAAGGAGGAGTCCTCTGATTGGCTGAGAAGGGGGATGTAACCGAGTCGCTGATTGGCTGAGAAGAGGGATCTAACTGTTTCCCGGGGACTCGTAACATTTGGCACGGAAACAAATACTATTTCCGGATCATAACATCTGGCTCGAATAACAATAACAACATTGACCTTGACATCTGCCTCGAACAGGAAGGAAATGTCATTAACTGTTTCCCGGAACCTCATAACATCTGGCTAAAATAACAACAACAACATTGACCTTGACATTTGGCTCGGAAACAACAATAACATTGACCCCATTAACCACGTGTTCTCCCTAATGACTCTGTTCAAAATAACATTGACCTTGGCATTTTGCCTCGGAAACAATAACAACATTGACATTCGCTGAGGGCGTGCCAAAAACACACCTGGTGAAAGAGGTCATTGACCCCATTACGCAATCATTCTCCCTAATGACTCTATGCCCATATATGGACTCCCGGTGGGAGTCAATAAGGCATCTCTACTCTTGTAATGGAGAGGATGTCCATTGTCTGTATTGTTTCTTGTGATAATTGTCACTCTCTTCCAGTGCAGAAACTGATGATCCTACCCTTTTCTCACCATTTCATCAAAGATTCTTCTTCTCATTTCACGTAGATTGTCCTCTTCTTTTTTATTTCCCATGATTTCTAAATTTGCTGCGTTACTCTCATACGAACTACTGAAGTCATGATAGTGGCCATTACAAATAGCATACTCACAATATAAAAATATTTCTAACTCTACACTTCGATCCATGTTATAATCTGGTATGTTGTTGTTTGATGTCACTTTAGTTCTCAAATGATACATCCGTGTGGTGTCGATAATCGGCCATAGAGTACCACAGGGAAAACCGTATCGTGTCTATGAGGAAGCAAAGCGTGTGATTGGTACAGTCGCTAGCATATTTCATGTCATTTTGAGAAAAAGTTGGAGGGGGTAACCTAAAAGGCAATGTTACTTTTTCATGGATAGATAAAAGCCAATTCAATAACCCATTAGCATACTCAATTCAAACATTACATTAACCCATTCGAACAACAGATTTTATTGTCACTGTCCTCGGTACTGTAACAGTAAACAATAAGTCGGTGTGTGAGGATCTATTAATGCAGTATTTAAGTAGAGGAGTACTTCATCAAACTTTTATACCTTTGCTCAAATTTAAAATGGACTTATGTCTATGGGGATGAGTCCTAAAGGCATCTGAATTCATTGTAGGGTGGAGTCATAAAACCCGTCAAATTCATTTCGGGGAGGAGTCATAAAACTCTCGGTATCTATTGCATGCAAATGAAGCATGGAAATTAAAATTTTTTCAAAAAAACTTAAAAAAAAGATTATTCTAACTAATTTCTAACTAATTTCTAAATAACTAATATTCTAACTAATTTATAACTCCAGATAAGAATGTTCTCGAGGTGAAAATTCCTTATCTTATGATGTCAAATGTCCCGGTTGTATCCACTGAGCGTGTTTGCGCCACTCCCGTTAGTAGTTCAATGCCCATATATGGACTCCCGTTAGAAATGGTTACCCTCTCCCTACTGTCCCCTTCGAAACCCCTCTCTCAGCGGCAAACTAAAACGCTGGGGAGGGATTATAACAATTAAGACATGATAGGTGTTTTGTCATTGCTCACATTTATCATAATCGTAATTTGAGCATAAGAACTCTTTGGCAAGAGAAGCACAAATTTCATCAATGTATAAATACGAACTTAGCTTGAATTGGGTACCCTTTATCTAGTTTAAATGGGTTGCAAAAACGACACTTGCTATCAAATCAACTAAGATTCGTATAATTTTCACAAGAACAACTTCCTAACGTATACAGACAGAAAGGACAAATGTGGAAAATGGTCTCTATTTACTTCTAGATTCTATACTAACTGACAAATTCCACGCAAAATAATTTTAAATTCATTAATTAAAATTGATTTCTCTTATCTAAAGATGGTGAAATTTAGCCCTGACGATTCAATACGGAGACTCATCAATAGAAAACTGAACCTATATATCCGAAAACTAATTATGACGTAAATAAGGCCTTTTGACTCAATACGCGAAAATCATTAATAGGAAAGTCAACAGCGGAAAACTCAGCTAAACTCAGCATACAAATATGAAAACACCATAAACTGAACAAATTACCACACCAGAAAACACCTCAAACTAGTCAAAACCATAAAATGTTTGAACATATTCAATTTTTGTGCATGAATTTTACATTTTCACCTTTTTCACCGTTTTCACCTTTTCGATTTTTGTTTGTATGTTTTCAATTTTTTTCAATTTTGTTGATGAAATACACACTTTCTCCGATTCCATTTTTCGGTTGAACTGTAAACATATAGTAAGTTCTTTTGGACATTCACGAACATCTCCATCACCGTATGAACCATCATATAATTTGTTAAGATGGAATTCTGATAAAATGCTTTAGTGCACATCATGCATTTATATGGCCTTTCTTTAATGTGGACCCTCACGGCTGTAATTAAATTACAACTCTCAGAAACCATTTCATTGCAAACTTTGGAAATAGGCTGTTTTTCTCCCAAATATATTCTTTTGAAGTTTACATGAAAGAAAATTGATGAAGAAGTTCTTGTTGCATATGGCGAACTTGTGCGGTTTTTCTGTGTATCAATCACTGTATAAAGATAATTAGCAGTAAGTTCACCGCAGATGATTTCTGGCTGCGAACAAACAGCTCCTCCCACATACTCTTTCATTAGCGCGTACAAACAACTCCTTTCATTTGGTCTGCCATCAGCGGTCCAATTACCCTGGAGCACGTATTTTGGCAGAAACGTTCTCAAAATGCCTTTGAAACCAACTCGAGACTTCGAAACCTACTTGTAATTCCTAAAAACATTTAATAATAACATTACACTATTAATTACCGATTTTCATATATGTATTGGAATAAATTAATTTAAAATTAGTTTCTTTAAACTTTAGTGTTCCAACGTTGAAACCAAGTTTCGCGTTCAAGAGAAATCTGACTTGTCTACCCGTGAAAAGATCTAATATCGCTTATGTTTTTACGTTCTCCGGAGCACTCGCACCTCGGTCCGGGTTTTTATAATGGGTGAGATAGGGGACGATCATACGGTCTAATATTTATATACTGTGGTATGAATCATGAAATTTGCGAATAAATTAAAATTTAAAGAGGACTTCTTGTCGAACATGGCATGCTTGTGCGATTTTTCACCTGTATGAATCATGATATGCCTGGATCAATTAGAGCGACCGCAAACAGTCTGTTGTATATCTTGCATTTATAAGGGTTTCTCCAGTATGATTTATCCAATGTCGGAGAAATAAGAAGCGCGAGAATAGGATTTCAGGCATGTCTTGCCTTGTATCCATACAGTTTTTTCTCTTCTATGAAGATTCCCATTGGTGCATAAATTAAAACTCTGAGAAGATTTTACAGCACACTTTACAAGTATACAGTTCTTCTCCAGTATGAACACTCATATATGTGAATAAAGCAGAAGTGATAGCAAATTCTTTAGTGCAAACACTGCATTTATGTAGTTTAATCCCATTTCATTCTCCATGGATTCTTTTGCCAGCGTGTTTGATTTGCTAACATGCAGAATAGCTTCTTTTTGATCATTTGATAATTCAAAGTGTTTTTTTAAAGGGATCCCATTTTCTCCAGAAACTCCGGTGGTGCTGGGTATAGGATATGTTTTTCATCCCAAAATGTGACCTTTAGTGCCATCTATAACCCTCCCACATTCCTCATGATATTCTATGGCGTTTCTGCTGATAGCAAAAGGTCAAGATGGGGTCAGTTTATCATTCACATAATCATCATTCACATATCATCATTCCCCATGGTAGTAGGATTGTTGTATTCTAAAGAGAATTTATCTATTCTGGAAATATACATCTTGAAAGGTCACAGGTAAATTTAAAACTGGATTTAATTTTGTCTTCTCGAAGTTTTTGCTAGAGTTGAAATGGGGTATGTGCGCGTGTGTTGCCATTATGAGGGATAAGCTATCACTAATTTTTCTTTGAAATGAACGATCATAAAGTCTATTGGGGTATGTAAGTGGCGTTGGGGGCTAACTATCATTGATCTTAAAGGTAGATTCAAAGGAAAAAATAAGAATTTCAGATTTGGTGAATAAAATGATCTAGAGGGATAGTTTAGTGGCGAAATCTAATTATATCACGATTTTGAGGAATTCTATGGGGTGGGCAGTATACTAACTGTATAACCTTATCCTTATCACTTATCACTAGGCCTATCCTTATCACTTAACCTTGTCATTATCACTTATACTTAACTATACTTAACCTTAACTTATAATTAAACGTAACTTATAATTATCACTTATAACTTATACTTAACCTTATCACTAGAATACTAATTCCACTGATTAAGATAAATAATATAGGGGTATAAATGTAGAACAGAGGCTAATAAAGTTTTTTGAGGGTGGAAGAGTCTTTTTAGCTATGTCGACCTTATCGCGAAGATGACTGTATTGCAAATAGTGTGTGTAGTCCTCATTAATATATCCGCAAAATAGCCACTCAGGGTACTTTCGACAAAACAAACAGAGGATCTGGGGTTGTGGTAATAAGGACCTTGTGGCAAACTTGTGGCAATAAGTTTTACACTCGTGGCAATAAAGACTGTCCGCGCCAGTTCTTCCGTGAGAATTTTGTTGGTTCGTGAGTTTCAATGGTTGTCGTCCCGGTGCCGCTTATGACTGCGCGAACTGCAATGGGGGATGGAAAGGAACGCACCACTCGTACCATTAAGTGTCACGCCATATGTGCCGTTAAGTTTTATTACGCCGTTACTATTTTAAGCTTGTGTCGCTAAAGATTACACTACTTGTCATGGGGAGTAAGATAAATGGGTGACCGCGCCACTTCCTATGGAAGAAAATAAAGAATGGATTAAATTACTAGGTTTTAATTTCCTTGTGAGGTGAATAATTAGACTGGGGAGCCGTCAATCCAGGAGCGTAATCAAACTTCGTAGGATTATCAGATTTCTTAGGGATTATCAGATTCCTTAGGATCGTTTCCAATGGAGACAAGTGAACTAGTTATTTACTTTGCGGTAAGATACAGGCATAAAGTAAAACAACACAAATAGAAAAGTAATAGTTTTATTGTGACTTACATTTCAGATGTACAACAACGTATGTATATAAGCAAGGCTTCACTTCAGTCAGAATAATAATTTCACAATTGCTCGCAGAATGATAGGAACATAATGTCTGTAATCATAATGCCCATATAAAACAATAATGACGCGAAAAACACTTTTCGTCATAATATATCCTAAGTCCTGATTCTGTGCCGTGAGAGCTATTTCACGATTGGCCCAACTCCCTTGGAGGGGCCGCTACCTTGTCATTATGTTTACAAACTAAACTCATTATACTAACTGCCCATCCAATAATTTATTTTCAATATTTTGATGATTAGGCATTCATCTTCCTATGATAACTTGAAACTTCCTGAATAAGACATTGTCTCGTGATTTTTTATTGCCAAGTATTTTCGCGAAATTCCAAACCGTCTTCCTTGATTTAATAGTCGGTCTGTAACACGAAACGTCTAGAATGCTGCGAGGCATTTATATCGGAAGCATCCTTAGAAAAAAAACAATTTTATTTTTTTATATTTTAAATATATCACATATTACTCACGGTACATATTACCCTTCCCAATATTTAATGACGTCCCGTCATTAGGATTTGCTTGCCCTTGGGTTTTTCAAATATTCGCGATTTATTTACTATTGGTCCTACGTAATTCTAATTGACATTGTATTATTTTATACTTTTATATAAGCTTAATCAGGAGTGGTAAAAAATTTCTCTATTACTTTTCTTATTTTATTATATATTCCTTTCTAAAGTTCCTCTACCGGACTAAGATTATCTATGGTTATAACCTAGTAGCTACTATACTAAAGATTTTTTTTTTCTACATCTAACACTGATGACTCCTACATTTCCAACTGTATCAAACATTATCATGGGAAATGTTTTATGTGGTTGGGACTATTCTACTATTACTACAAGATTTTTTTGAAAATTCACCTTTTATAAGTTTTTATCCTTTGCTAACTATAGGATAATTATGCTTCCTATCTACGCTAAATTAATGGGGAAATACATCGATTTTACATGAACCCTATCTAAGTAACTAGCAATACATGTATATATATATGAACAACTTAAAGCATATAAATAATATGTTCACTTCATTCACTGGTAATCATTAAAACATTTTCACTGGGTTTTTTCGTTATATAATTCTGATAATAAGTTATCGGAGTTGTTAATTTATCAAAACTATTAAAATTTGACATGTGTAAATCCACACCTACTTCACCACCTAACGTCTCTCTTAGCGTACTCACTCCTTCTGTTGTAAATTATGGTCCTTCACTCCTTTTCGTCTTGGCAAAAAAATTAAAACACTTACAATATAGTTTCTTCACAGAATAGTTGGGAACATGGTTATGTTCATCTTGGACGAAACGCTTTCTATAATTGTCAAACGGGAAATGATACTTCCAGGTACAGGTGTGTGGAATTTTGATATCAGAGTTAATTCTCAACTGCTGTTTTTGGATAGTTCATAAGGTGCTTTATCGTTAAGGGATTTAACACTGGGACCGCGTTGATAATAGATGGGTTGATTTTCTTCTCAGCATATCATTCTTGGGATATTTTAAAGTACATAGAGGATGTATTTCTCGTATAAAATTGTTCGTTCGTGCACTTAGAGATTAAGTTCTGTTATAAAATTGTTCGTGCTTGGCTTGCATCTATTAGCTTTTGCGGTGATTCCTTGGTTAATCACAGGGGAATTGATGTTTGGATTTGGAATGGGTCGACTTTTAGTGACTCCTTCAACATATTGTCTTTAACTTGTGGGAGGATTATATTGTCACTGAGGGGTTAGTCACTGGGGTTAATTTTGGTTTCTGTAATTCAGTGGTTGGTTTCCAGGTCCATTTTTCAGATATTATCTCGTAACATTTATGGGATAACAGAGATAGGAACTTTTCGCATTTGATAGAGGTGACAGGATGGGTTCCGAGAAATGGTCAAAAGGGATCCAACGCGTGAATCTGCGACACGTAAATAATTTGGGCTCATCAAATATCATAACTATACAGTTATATGGTGCATGGGTCCATAAGGATTATCAAGGGTTATATTTATGTTCTTATATCTTGTACGGGTCGATGGGGTTCTCAGGATTGATGTGTTTATATAGTTCGATAATGCACTGGATACTGATATTTATTAGGTAGTGTTACCTGGTAAATAATCTGGTTTATGATCGAGGAACCACGATCAAAAAAGGTAACCGTAATTTTCGTCCTAGCTTCGTTGCCTGTAATTTATGTGGAGTACTCTTCGTTGGTTGAGGGATGATGAAAATAGATGCTACTAGGTTGTATCTGCACTGGCTTACGTATTGTAATGAATGATTTCCGATAGGTCATTCCAATTTCTGTAATAAAAATAACGAGGCAGAATCACACGGTCTTTAAAATCAAGTAGTCATAATACAAAATAAGCAATACGATTGGGTATGTTTTAGGGTGAATGCTACCCTACAAGACAATATTAATAGATACACTAATATTATTACACATATATTGATTTTAACAAAACGACATTATTATGATGTTGGCTTCAAATATATAGAATTTCCATTTGGGAAACCTAAAACATAGAAATTTCTTTTAATTGTTATACAATAACGACAATATAAGAGATTAATTCCTTTAACTTTAAGTAAGTTCTCTTATTATGCTCCTTAGTATACGCTATTACACACACTTTATTTTAATTTCCTACAACACTTATTTAATTCTACATTAGATTTAAAATAATCATTTAAACATAAGTTACGCTACGTCATTTAGTTTGAGGTCTCAGTTTACAACATATTTCATGCCTTCATTGTTCACGCATGTCCGTGCTGTTTAAGAAACGCATGTTGCAGCGTCGTAACTGCACGGTTATACGTAAACGACACTTACAATAAGGGAACTAGACATAGCAAGGACGAGTGGAGACCTCTAAACTATTAAAAATCTCTTAATCCTGTACTGACTAAGGGTAATTCCACCTATCAGGTTTTTAACCGTTCTACCCGATTGTGTCGTTACTTTCTCCTCGGCTTCTTGCGGTTTTTTTTTTCGGTTTTGCTAGGGCTATAAGATCAAACTTTTTGTATTGTTTTTACAAAAATTCTTGACCCTTTAATTTTGTTTCTTTTGCATGCGCGGCCGCTGAAGTCGGTTTTGATTTCCCTATTTCTTTAACTACCATATGGTCTGATTCGCCTTCAGACTCTTCGGAACTAGTTTCCGATGATTCCACATTAGAACTCTTAGAAGTGGCACTTCGCGTTTTTGATGTATCACCTGCCCTTCCTTCGTAAATTTCTACTCCTCTGGAAGTAGAGGATTTATTCTCTAAGTCCTCGCCTTGAGTTTTCAACTCGGGAGATTTGAAAGACTCTTGAGAGCTCTGAGAGGAATCAAAAAATTTTGCTGGGTTCCTCCACTGTTTAAATGCCATGTCTTCAGGGGAATGGGGCATTTTTTGCGCTAATGTTCCTCTCCGTGAAGTCCATTGTTTAGGCTTGACTTTGGACACAGTTATATCATCATACTGTCCTTCCTGGGCGTCCTTGGGAGTTTGATTCCAAGGCAACCTACTTTGCCTCGTTTTTATGGGGAAATTTATTAAATCCATAGCTTCTTGCAGATTTGTTTTAATTGAATCTTTGGGAGGAGTTTTCTTTACGGTAATACCCGGAGTTTCTACAGCTCTGTTCAATTCCTCCTGTAGCGAGAGGGGTTTCTCTATTGGGGTTGCTGGGGAAACCAAATCGTCTGGATATCTCTTGGGGGACAAGGGGTCAAAATTCTATCAGCAAAAAATTGGGTTTTTGGAGATATCGTATAATCTAATTCTCCTGCGCTCTCCGATGTTGAACTTTTTGGACTATTCGGTGGTTTTATTCTTACTGGTATTAGGAATTTTCTTTTAGGAATAACTAGGTTTTTCATGGCTAAGAATTCTTCAAAGTTTTCCTCATCGCTATCATTTTCAAAATAATCTTGCTTGAAATTAAAGGGTTTTAGCTCTGTCAATCTTGATTTCGGTGGCTCATCTTCTGCGTCTGACGTATCAGTAGACGAGGGACGCGATACCCATTTTTCTGGGAATTTGGCTCTTTTTATTCGACTAACGTGTGCTTTGTAAGTTCTTCCATTGTCGGGGTTAAACATTTTAAAAGTAAAATTGTTATCATACTTTTTGACTATTCTGTACGGTCCAGAATATTTATTGGAAAGTTTTTTTTGCCTTCCGTCTTTGCCTCATTCTTTAGGTAAACGCAATCTCCTATCTTCTCTAATTTTGACGCTTTGAACGCTTTGAGTAAACGTCATTTTTGACTACGGTCCAGAATATTTATTTGGAAAGTTTTCCTTTGCCTTCGTCTTTGCCTCATTCTTAGGTAAAAATCTCCTATCTTAAATCTATATTCCCTTTGACTTTGGGTAGGTTTCTTAGCTCTTGACTTATTTTGCATTTTTCCAACTCTTGTTTTACTATTTTATTAAGTTTTTCCTCATTCTATTTATGGATTCTTGTTTGTAACCCTCCGAGTTATTATAATACTGTCGGGATTCAACAATATCATGATACGATATTCTGAAGTCGCGACCAAATAGTAAATAAAAAGGGTTTTCTTTGGTTGTTTCTGAATAAGCAGTATTGATTATGTTCGTTAAATAAGGTAAGAATTGATCCCAGTCGTTCCTGTTGTCTTTTGTATATATGCTTAATACACTCGAAAATATTTTATGTTTATTTTCTATTTTACCATTAGCTTGTGGGTGGTAAGGGGATGTCACCAATTTCTCTATGTTAAGAAAATTCATTAAATCTTTTGTTACCTTAGAAACAAAATTACTTCCATTATCGCTTATAACCTTGTTTGGAATGCCAAACTTTAAAAATAATTTCGCTAACGCCTTACTCGTGGCGTAAGCGCCTTGATTCTTTAATGCTTTAGCAAAAGTAAATCCAGAAAAGTGATCTACAACTGAAAGAATACAAGTATGGCCTCTGTTGGAAACAGGTAAGCCTACATGGTTCCATATAAATCAAATGAGACAATATCGAAGGGGAATCTCGCTACTGGGACTCTTCCCATTGGGGGGTTAGGATAGGCTCGGGGTTTTTTTCTTAAGTTAAACGCTTTGCATGTACTTAAAAAATTCTTTAAGTTTTGTTAATGCCGACGGCACAAAAAAATATTGTTTTAATTTGTGGAAAGTTTTAGTTATTCCTAAATGTCCACCTATATCTGAATGAAAATATTCAAAGGCAGGTATTATTAAGTTATGGGGTAATACCGGTATTATTGAAGTTTGGTTTCTATTTCCTTCAGCAGTCACAATTCTGCATAGTATTTCTTCATCAAGATCATAGTAAAAATTATCTATTTCTTTTTTAAGAGTTTTGAATTTATCTGGTAACACATCATCCTTCACAAAATAATTAATAAGTGCTAAACACATTTTGTCCTTTTTTTATTTCTTTATACATTTTCTAACGACGAGGGACAACAGTTATCCTTATTTTCTTTTACTGTGTCAGTGACTTTGTTTTTCTTACATTTATGTTTACTCTTCTTATTGATAGCGTTAATTTTTGTTCTCCTCGGCTTCCGACGGCATATTTTCTGAGAATCTACTCAAAAAATCACAAGCTGCATTTTGTTTACCTTTTAAATATTCAAATTCATAATCTAGATCTTGGATTTTCACAATCCATCTAGCTAGAATCCCCGTTGGGTTTTTAAAAGTGTGCAAGTACTGCAGGCTTTTATGGTATGAACGTAATATAAATTTTCTACCAATTAAATAATGTCTACATTTGTCCAAGTGATGGATTATAGATAATAATTCCTGAGTTGTGGCGGAATAATTACTTTCACCTTTTGATAAAGTTCTGCTCGAATAGCATATGACTTTTTCTGTTTTTTTTTTATTAGACGGTCCTTGTAAAGGATCAGGGTATCCTGTGGGAATTATTTGCGAAAGAATAGCACCAATGCCTATCGAACTAGCATCGGTTGTGACCCCAAATAGTCCGTTTTCAAAATCAGGCAGCGATAGTATTGGTTCAGAAGTGAGTGCCTTTTGAAACGGTCTAGGGAAGTTTGAGCTTCCTGGGACCATGTAACATTTTGGGAGTTCCCTTTAGTTAACTCCGTGAGGGGTTTCGCAATATGGACGTAATTGCGCACGAATTTTCTAAAGTAGCCAGTAAGACCAAGAATTCCTCTTAATCCTTTCATAGTTCTAGGGGGTTTGAGGTTTTCAACACATTTTATTTTGTCTGGGTCTGGGGATGTTTCTCCTTGTGTCACCACTACCCCTAAAAATTAAATTTTAGGTTAAAATAGATTTACTTTTTCAGGCCGACATTTTAAATTGCCCTCTCTGAATTTCTCGAACAGTTTAGCTAGTGTTGGTAAGTGTTGTTCAGCGTTTTCTCCTACACATATGACATCATCAACAAAATGAATGATATTCTTTAATCCTCTTAATAGATGCAATAAGGGCCTCTATAGCGCGCTTGAACTTGTCTTAAGTCCAAAAGGTACTCTTAAGTATTCGTAGGAACCACATTCAGTTGTAGAAAATGCAGTTTTATGAACATGTTTTTCGGCTATTTTCACTTGGTGGTAATCTTGGGTAAGATCCAAAGAAGTAAAAATTTTGTTTTTGCTTGAGATAGAGTCAAGGATTTCATCTATTCTTGGTAAAGGAAATTTATTACTACCTACTTGTTTGTTAAGGGCTCTATAATCTACTACAAGTCTCAGGTTACCATTATTTTTTGGGACCAAGACCACTGGTGCAGAATACGGACTTATATTGGGGCGTATAATCTTATTTTTTTCTAATTCGTGAATTTTATTTTTTAACCACTCTTTGTGCTTATACGGTACACGATATGGCTGTTTCACGACAGGATTACCGGTCGTTAGAATTGAATGTTCATAAAACGGTATCAGTCCGATGTCATCTTCAGATGCGGAAAATACATCTTTCAAATTCCATAATAATTCGCATAATTTTTTCTTAAGTTCTAAGTCCGTAATATGATCCATATTAAATTTTTTTAAGAATTGCGATTTAGTTAGAGGGTATTTGTTAATTGAGGTTTTAATGCCGTTAACTAGTTTCTTTTGGAATGTTCCCATCTATGTAAATCATTCTCCGAGATAATTTGGATTTGAACTAGACATGTTCCCTTTTTTATTGTAATTGTATCATTTTCGTTGTTATTAGTTACCCAAATAAAACCTTCTCCTTTGTCGTAAGATATAATCTGTTCTTCGCATAACAGATTTTCAGGAATTTCATTTGACGGGATCGCGAGCCATATTTCGGATTTGCTATCCACTGGTTCAATCATCTGTGATATTTGAATTCTTTGCATCGTTTTGGAAGGGACTTTTTGTTTTCCGTATTGCGAATCCATAATATTTTTCTTTATTTTCATTGTCTATTAAATTTAGACTGGCGCTATCCGCCAATAACATTGGCTGCGCCTGAACCGCGTTGGGGTTCCCTACGTTTTTTCCATAATTCCACTATTTCGTTGATTTCATTCGACCTATATCGCCGCATATCTCCTATTTTTATTTTTGCAGATTCATTCCACTTATTATCTAAATTTACTTCACTTCTCCGATGTCGCTCGGAATAAGAAAGTGGATTTCTGGTTATGCCACGTCCTCTTTGTAGCGGGACATGAGGTTCAAAAGATTTTGACATTATACCGCCGGAAATTTTATTTACTGTTACATCCTCTTCGTAACCTCTGTTACAATCTCTTAGAGTAGGGAAAGGGGTATTTGCAGGGTATGCAAGCCTCTCGTTCGCTACGTCTAATAATACTCTATTAGACCTTAAAAAATTTGCACCGATGATGGCTTCATAGGGAAAATTGTCGCATATTATAAAGATTGTCGGAAAGATTCTATTATCCCTTTTCACGTCTAGGCGGATTGAACCTTTTGCATCCAATTTACGCCCTGTTACGCTAGTTAAATTGGGATTATTAAAATTCCTCTGTCTCCTAATATGCGGAGGCAACATATTAAATACGCATGAGTTTATGATATTAACCGTGGCACCAGAGTCAATTAGTGCCTTAAAGTAAACATTTGCCACACTAAAATCATTAAATACAGGTAACTTATTATTACTATCACTAAAGGATGGTACTATTATTGGGTTGGACCTATAAAACATTCTAGGGGCCCCTTCTGGGTCCAATTTATCCTCCTGAGGGGGCCTGAAACGTTTCCTACGGATTTATTTCATACATCGGTGTCTGCAATAGAGATTCGAATATGTCCATGGGATCTCTATCTAATTGATTTACATCTGTTTGCCGATTTTGCCATGTATTATTACGGTAGTTTGGATTTATTGCGCCAGTGCTGGGTGCTAGCGTCGACTGCAAATGCCGTTGGCTTGAAAAATTTGCATTTCCCGTCAGCAAATTTTCGGGATTTCTATATACCATTCTTGCACCATATTGGTTTTGACGAGTAATTGGGTTTTTGAATGGATAATTATTTTGTTTATTGGGGGGAGGGTTATACAAATTCTGTTGGTACGCATTGTGAGGTACTAGGTGTTTGCAATCTTCCCTGCCTATAAACTTGTGCACCATTGGCGCTAAAATTTGTTCTCCCCGAACAAAATAGTTGCCATAATTTTGTGTATTGCCGACGGCATTCCTTGGTGCCGTTATGTCTCTAATCCTAAAGCGGCACTCTCTCGCGATATGCCCAGGTCGATTACAGTTATAGCATCTTACAATTGTGGAACTATTTTCATAATTGATTGGTTTAATGGGCTGAAAACGCACTGTTTTCCGCCTCAAGGGTTCTTGCGTTCAATTTCTTTGTGGCACTGGGAATTATCCCCTGAAAAGAAATTTAGAGAAGCCTGACCTTCAAGTGAGGCTAGTCTTGCGGTCGATTCGCCTAGGCTATTTATTTTTGTTTTACTGTGATTTGCCACGATCGTATCAATTTCGATCATTCGTCCCACCTCCTGAACTGCAAGATCCAAAATCTGAATATTTTTGGATATTACCATTCTATATAATTTTGGGGGAAGCCCTTGCAAAAAGGCATGTAGTATGATTTTTTCATATAATTCTCCTGAACCTTTTCCGAATTTTGCTTCTATTGAAATCCGTATATTGTGAAGATATTCTCTTGCATTCTGTGTATGGTCAAAACATACCGTTCCGTGTTTCAATTTATTAGTTGAGCTAGTTTCGATGAATCTATCATTGAATGCCGTTAACAATTTTTCTATTGTATTTATTGGCAAACTGTCATCATCTCCTACAGTATTTTCAATTTGCTTTAGGAAGGTTAAGGCCTGCCCTCTCAATCTTAAGAGGAGCATACCGACTAACGTTTCTAGCTCTGTTTTTGTTAATTCTACAAATTGGGCCAATTGAATATTAAATTCGTCGATATCTGATTGTCCATCATATTGCGGAATAGACTTTATTATTTCCACATTTTTCGCGGCCAATTTTTGCGCAATTAATAATTCACTTAATCATTCTGACATTTTTGCGTTTGAATAACTCAAAATGAATTTATTTTTTCACTTAATCTATTCGGGGAAGACTGATATCTCCTATGAGATATTCTAAAAGGGTTTCCTATTATAGCTTAGCGGTTATAGGCCTATACACTTTTTCTTATATGTCTGTATCTATCCGATGATTTAAATTTAAATTAAGAAGTTTGTAGCATAACTAGTTCGCATGTTTTCCTCCAAGTTTTCCGACCGCGCCACTTGTAACACTAATAGTTTGCGCCACCCTTGTAACGCTATGAATTGCACCGTTACTATTTTAAACTTGTGCCGCTAAATATTACACTACTTGTAATGGGGAGTAAGATAAACGGGTGACCGCGCCACTTCCTATCGAAGAAAATAAAGAATGGATTAAAGTACTAGGTTTGAATTTCCTTGTGAGGTGATCAATTAGGCTGGGGAGCCGTCAATCCAGGAGCGTAATCAAACTTCGTAGGATTATCAGATTCCTTAGGGATTATCAGATTCCTTAGGAGCGTTTCCAATGGAGACAAGTGAACTAGTTATTTACTTTGCGGTAAGATACAGGCATATAAGTAAAACAACACAAATAGAAAAGTAATAGTTTTATTGTGACTTACATTTCAGGTGTACAACAACATATGTATATGAGCAAGGCTTCACTTCAGTCAGAATAATAATTTCATAATTGCTCGCAGAATGATAGGAACATAATGTCTGTAATCATAATGCCCATAATAATAATAATGACGCGAAAAAACACTTTTCGTCACAATATATCCTAAGTCCTGATTCTGTGCCGTGAGAGCTATTTCACGATTGGCCCAACTCCTGTGGAGGGGCCGCTACCTTGTCATTATGTTTACAGACTAAACTCATTATGCTAACTGCCCATCCAATAATTAATTTCAATATTTTGATGATTAGACATTCATCTTCCTATGATAACTTGAAACTTCCTGAATAAGACATTGTCTCGTGATTTTTTATTGTCAAGTATTTTCGCAAAATTCTAAACCGTCTTCCTTGATTTAGTAGTCGGTCTGTAACACGAAACGTCTAGAATGCTGCGAGGCATTTATATCGGAAGCATCCTTAGAAAAAAAACAATTTATTTTTTTTATGTTTTAAATATATCACATATTACTCACGGTACAGGGTTGATTTTTACTCTTCGAAATTTCCCAGTAGATCAAAAGTACTATTTGCAAGGTTTTGGTCAGTGCCTTAGGGGGGGGGGGGGGGTATTTTTAATTTTAAAATACATGCAAAGAAAAAAAACATATTAGGTGAAAAAAATGTATGGAAAACAATCTGCTTAAGTGTATTATGCGCTCTTAGGGTCCAAAAATTGTGAGGAGTTTAGTTGCACACATCTTTAAATTAAGTCTAAGGAGTGAAATTTACACTTGAAAATGAGAAAAAGCTAAAAATACACTTGAAAATGAGAATAGAAAAATGAACAAAAAGAATCTTGAGTCTAGAGTCTATCTAGAGTCTTGGCGGGGGGAAGGGGTATGGTTAATTTAAAAATAGATTCAAAAGGCAAAAAAAAAAAAAGCATACCCTTAACAACTTTCCTAAGAAAATCCTTGTTATGAAAGCATGATGGGATTGTTGGAAATCTTCTAGAAAATAGTGAGTTTTCTGATACTTCACAAGTAAAGAAAGTGAACCATTCTTCTCTCTCCTGGTTTTAAAATGTCGGTGAAGTTTTTCAGGGTCAAAACTCAGGGTCAGGGGAAAGGAAAGTGCAGCTGAGAACAGGGCATGTCAGTGGAGCTGTTAAACGACTAAAACCAGTGTGTAGATCGCAAAAATATTCTAGGAAATTAAAAATGAGGCTATTTAATAGCAATGGTCTTTCTGCACTTTTCTACATCAGCGAGTGCTGGAATTTAAATCAGCAATAAGTGAGACGGATTGTTGCCTTTAAAATCAACTGCCTTCGGAGGATTCTGAACATCAACTTGTGAGATCACGTCACAAACCAGATAGTCCGCTCTGTAGCAGTCAGCCCAACACAGACGTCATTCGACAAACGAGGTGGTGATACCTTGGGCACGTGATCCGTATGAGGGACGATAGGAGCCCAAGACATATCTTGGACTGGCAACCTCAGGCAATTCACAGGAGAGGTTGACCGAAGAACACCTTGCATCACATCTGTCAACGGGACCTGTCCAACATTCACACGATGATTCAATCCCAATGGGAAGATGTTTGAGTGGCGGTACACATGCGGGATGACTGGAGCCTCTTCGTGGATGCCCGGGTTCTTCTGGCGGCACAGGGGGTCTAAGGTAAGAAGGTACTAACCCATCTTTAGCAAGCATCAGTTTACCAATGCGAATACGTTTCTTCAGAGGGGGTACAAAGTTTGAGGGTGATGGATAATTTAATAAATGCTCAAATTATACAAAAATAGTGGAAAATGTGGGGAAAATCGAACGTACCTTGAGATCAGGGAGCCTGGCCGGCTCTTCCTAAAACGAATTCCTACTAGAATTTAGAACAACACTTAAAAAAAATACTTCGAAAAAGTGTGCTTATGTAAGTTGGGAGGTAAAGTATAATTATTATAAAAAAAAAAAAAATGAAAAAGATAGAACTTATTCAAGGTAAATAATAATAAAACAAAAATTAAAGGAAGGCTAAATATGAGACAGCATTTTCATCCCTGTCAATATACTGCACTGACAAGTACAGTATAAGTTTCTTTTTACGGGATCTCTCACATACCGACATGCCATTAACAAGATTAGATGAGCAAATAAAGACCTCAATGAGCCAAATTACAAGCTCTTCGCCACCCACATTTCTAGGTGAAACATCATATGGCTCTCCGACATAAGTTTTTCCTGCTCGGCTGCGCACAGGTTTGTAAATCAAATTTTCTTCCTTTTTAAATTTTAGGTTAATTTTGGCACACGAAAACAGTATTTGTAATTTTGTCGTTAGACATGGACTATACGATAAGTTTTGTTTTAGCATGAGCGAGAACAACATTAAACATAAGACACAAAACAAAATATTTCAGTGAGAGCTAATAAAAAGTAAATGGATTGTTTCTTTTGTCGTAAGACTGATTTTAAAAACGTTTTATAACGAATAAGTTTACCCAAAAAAAGTAAAGAGCCACATTAATACCTTAGACAAGGAGAATTAAAGTCGTGTCGTAATTCAAATTTAAAACGAACAGTAATTAGTATCACTAAACAGATGAACATCAACAACAAAATGATATCACAACGCTGATCAAGGTTTACAAATAATACACAGCTTGAGCGTCTTCTGCGTTATAGCGAAAAAAACATGTATTTTGAACGATGTGGTTTTATTTTCAAAACACTGACAATCGAAACAAAAAGAGTAATTTTTGTAACAATTTATTTCTTTAAATAAATACATGTCAAGGTAGACATACTTTATAAAAAGATTCTGTTTTATTGTCTTAAAAAATGGACGTCAAGAATCAACACAACTATATGTTCTAGTTGTGTTCTTTAATTTTTTGTTCTTTAATATTTTGTCTGAGTTCAGGTTCTCTCGGCGCTAAAATTTCTTCAAAGATGTACAACCAGTTTTCAAAATTATTTCACTTCGTTAATGTCTAATTGGCCCTGCAAATTCTAACCCTATCAGAGACGGCACAATATTTTGGGGCCATTTCGTGCGTCAAAAACCAATACAGCCAAAAATAGTTTCAACTTTTGTTCTGCACATGGCCCACAAGTGATGCCTAACTAACGTAGTATAAGTATATAATGGCCTGCTTCTTCTTGAAGGCGGAAAAATCAATTATATACTCTTCTTGGCATTTCTTGGCTACACCCATACTCTCTACAAACGCCCTCTCTACTACGCCTGTACTCTCTCTACGCCCATACTCTCTACAAACAAACCTCTGCCTCCAAGTTTCTAATAGCAAACCAGTTGAAAAAATTTTACTAGTAGAGAAGCAAATCACACAAATAAAACTTCAAATAATTAGTAAATGAAAACATCAAATCATGGCAGTAAAACTGGTGAATAATAGTGATTCTGCTGGCAATGAATTCATGAATACTTCATTATCACAAATGCAACTCATCTTTTTGAATTTTCACGAGCTCTTCACTGACCTCCCATAGTTTCTTTGCCAACCCCTCGTCTTTTGCAAGCTTAGATTCTTTAGCAACCTGCAAAAACATCTTCTGTTACAATTAGCAGTTCAGAGAAACCATCCAAAGAAAAGAAGTAAATTGTGGCAGAATGGTTGAAGTTGATATTTCTTTCAATCTCATTTGAAGTTGAAATATCAGCTAAACTGACAGCTAATGACTCTTTGTTTTCAATTCAGCCAAAACATTGACTTATTTATATAAAATCAAATTAAAAAAACTTTTTTTTAACTGAAAGTAAGGAACGGTGTTAAAACTTAAAACGAACAGAATTATTTCGTATATGAAAGGGGCTTTCCCTCCTCAACGCCTCACTCTTTACGCTAAAGTTTTTTATTGTTTTAAAAAAAATAGAGTTGTGAGAAAGTCAAACTTTAGCGTAAAGAGCGAGGCGTTGAGGAGGGGATAACCCCTTTCATATATGGAATAATTTCTGTTCGTTTAAAGTTTTAACGTCGTTCCTTACTTTCAGTTTAAAAAAATCAGTTTTTTTTTATTTGATTTTTGAACGTTTTTGAATTAATGCAGGTTTTGATTTTGGCTCACCGTACATGAATAATTAAAACGAATTTGCATATTAATTTTACTTTTACTTGGTTAAATGGCTTTCTCGAAACTTGTTTAATTTTATTTACGAACGTTTTTATTAGTAATAAATATACGTAACTTACGAATTAACTAACGTAAAGAACTTTTATATTCATAGATTTTTAATACGTATATTAGGGGGTTCGCCCCCTAGTCAATACCTTGCTCTTTAAGCTAAAGTTTGAATTTTGTTCTAATTCTTTAAAAATGACCCTTTAACCACAAAGGCCGTTAATTAGAATAAATAGCTCTTATGAAAGTACTAAAAAAATCTTTGGCTTAAAGAGCCAGGTATTAACTAGGGGATGAACCCAATCATACACGTAATATTTTCTGTTCGTTTTAAGTTTTAATGTTGCTCCTTACTTTCAGTTGAAAAACTTGTTTTTTTTTTAATTTCTGATCCTTTTATTTAATAATGCTGGGAAATCCGGCGCCCCCTTCATAGTAATGTCCCTCCCCCATGAAAACTTCCTTCAAGGAAAGATCCTCCCATATAACCCCCGACCCCCCCCCCCCCCCTACCAGAAAAAATCCCCCCTGAAAACGTCTGTATACTTTCCAATAACCAATACTATATGTTGACATTGGGTAAAGTTCATAACTTTCAGCCCTTCCCCCGGGGACTTTGGGGGATTATGTCATCCTGAAAGACATAGTTATCATATTTTCGACCATGATGAAACAAAATGGCTATCTCAAAATTTTGATCGGATGACTTTGGGAAAAAATGAACGTGGGAGGGGACCTAGTTGCCCTCCATTTTTTGTCACTTAAAAAGGGCACTAAAGCTTTTAATTTCCGTTCCAATGAGCCCTCCCACGATATCTAGGACAACTGGGTCGATACGATCACCCCTGGGAAAAAAAAAAAAACAACGAAAAAACAAATAAACACGCATCCGTGATCTTTCTTCTGGCAAAAAAATGCAAAATTCCACATTTTTGTAGATAGGTGCTTGAAACCTCTACAGTAGGGTTCTCTGATACGCTGAATATGATGGTGCGATTTTCATTAAGGTTCTATAGCTTTCAGGGGGTCTTTCCCCCTTTTTTCTAACATCAGCCAAATTTTCTCAGGCTCGTAACTTTTGATGGGTAAGACTAAACTTGATGAAACCTATATATTTGAAATAATCATTAAAATATGATTCTTTTGATGTATCTATTGGTATCAAAATTCCATTTTTTAGAGTTTCGGTAACCATTGAGCCGGGTCGCTCCTTACTTACAGTTTGTTACCACGAACTGTTTGATTCAAAACTTACTACACAACAAAAAACAACTTTGTTCCTCAGTAGTCATCAGTGAAAATAATGTTATCAATACGCGAGGAGTCTACACCGCGAAACTTGAAACCAATCAATTATGGGATTCTATATCATTTCGCCGTACTTACCTTTCAATAAAAAAAACTCGTTTGTAAAGTAAGACACATGGTAAATTGACCCCAAGTCATAGTCTACCAAAATAACAGAGGCTATGCAGCACTCTTATACTTGCTAACGATTAACAACGACTTGAGCTTCTTAAGTTGTTACTTCAGTTCCCTACTGAAAAATTTATATATAACTAGCAAAGGAGCCTGTGAGCCGACAGGCATAAAAAAAAACCCTACCTTATTCCCTTTTGCCAGGGGCGTAATTTGGTCTGAGCAAGGGGGCAACCGCCCCTCCCAGACCTCGGTTTGCACCCATCTCAGGCCCCAGTTTCCCCCCCCCCCCAAGCTGAAATTTAGTTTCCTCCTAAATCTTGTCAAAACTAAGATAAACCTGCGTAATTCAAGCATCAACAGAAACAGATCAGTTTTTTTAGTACATATTTACCTTCATAGTACTTTTATAGTACTAAATAGTACCTTTATGGAACCAAATGGCTTATTTTTCACTTTTTAGTGTCTTTTTCACTTGATCTCGGAAAATTGGCTCCAACTTTGCCCCCCCCCCCCTCAAGATTTTGATGAAATTACACCATTGTCTTTTGCGAGGAAAGAGAGAAAATAGTTCGCCCTCTTGCCCAGGACGAAAGTTCCTCCTAGTCCCATCATCCCCCTCCCCAAAAGAAAAAAATCCTAAAAGTTTTAATTGAAATCTATAACAATGAGAAAAAGCAAAGGCACTTGCCCTATTATATTTAAAAATCGTCGTCCTTCAATGAAATTCATTTAGAGAAAATGTCTTACAAATTTTGTTTCTTTTTTTTAAGAAAATTAAAGAAAACTCGTCCCCGAGATACTGCAGACATGTTATTTTGATAGCCTGGATAAATGGTTTCTTTGACCTACCCCTTCTCCTCCCCCCAAATCAAAAATCGAGGCCCATTCGGTCCCACAGTACCTCCTGAAAATTTTATCTCACTCCCCCCCGAGCTACTCGTTCGATACATCGCTACAACACTTCTTCACGGGGAATAGATTCCGATCGAACAGGAACTTACAGAGCCTAAAATTTTAAACATATTAAATACCAAAATCTTTAGACCCTTCTTTCCTGCCCCTTCTCCAAGGTCCAGACTCAAGGTTCACTCCCCCCCCCCTCAAACGTTCCCCAAAAGTTTCAAATTGATCCCCGAATCTATTCCCAGAATATTGCAGATACGACGTTTTGATCACTAAGCAATACAAAGCATCTTTTGATTTACCTTACTACTTAAATTGACTATAGGTTCCACAGGGACTTATAATGCAACGCCGTTTAGGTGAAGAGAAGTATTTAAAGCCCCTCCCCTGCCCTCAACTCCCAAATAAAATTTGAGGCCCACTTGGTCCCCCAAGAGTTCCTGGAAGTTTTAACCTGATACCCTAAGCCAATCCCGAAATATTGTAGATACGCTATCTTAATAGCATGACAGCACATTGTGTCTTTGATTTACCTAGCTACTTGACATGAAACGATTCTAATTCCCATAGTCTTATAGTGCAAAAGCGTTGAGGCGGATCGCAGACATCACATTTTTATCCCCCCCACCCTACATTGCGAAATCCGAAGTCCATTGCCCTGACAACCTCCGGAAGTTTCAACTGGATCTGCCAAACCATTCTTGAGACATTATGGGCACCTTATTTTGTGCACACTCTTAAGTCTTTCGATTTATATCACTATGTGACCGTGAAAAGATTCTAGTCACATAGGAGCTTAAAGTGCAAAAAATTTTGGGCAGATTTGAGACGAGATATTAAACCCTTCTCTGTTCTTTTCTTTAAATTAAAATTTGTAAGGTCGAATGGTCCCCCCGACAAACAAACTCTCGGAAATTTTCTACCTGATATCCCACGCAATTCCGAGAGATGTTGTAGATAGCCTATTTTGACAACCCCCCCCCCCCTCCCAAGTAAAATTTCTCTTGGGAAGTTTCCTCCTCACAGATAATTCTCCACGTGAAAAATCCCTCTATCCGCAGAAAATTTCCCCCAAGGAATTTCCGTATATTTTCCAACAACAAATACTATATATGACAAATGGGCAACTTGCGTAAATTCCACAACATTCCCCGCGCACTCTGGGGGTCACGATATCTCCGAAAAATATAGTTATTGGGCCTTTCAACTATGCTGAATCAGAGGGCTATCTCAAAATTTTGATCGGATGTCTTTGAAGAAAAACGGGGCATGGTAGGGGGGGGGGGGGGCTGGTTGCCCACCAGTCTTTTTGGTCACTTAAAAAGGGTACTAAAACTTTTAATATCTGTTCGAACAAGTTCTCTCTCGATCATCTAGACCATTAGTTCGATACAATCACCCATAAGGAAAGAAAACAAATAAACTCGCATCTGCGATCTTTCTTCTAACAACAAAACAAAATTCCATGTTTTTGTAGATAGGAGCTTGAAACCTATACAGTAAGATTCTCTGATATGCTAAAACTGATGGTGCGATTTTCATTAAGATCGCCCAGCCTTTTCCTTTTTTCAAAAATACAGCACGTTTTTTTCAGGCTTGTAGCTTTTGATGGGTAATATTAAACTTAATGAATTTTATATACTTGGAATCAGCATAAAAAAAATTCTTTTGATGTATCTGTTATTATAAGAATTCTGTTATTTAGAGTTTCGGTTGATACTGGGCCGAGTTGCAGCATCAAAATTGGTGTCTTATCAGCAGACCTAATAAATATGCACACACGTAGTAACCGCAACCGCAGGCTTGCCATCCATGAATTCCCATCCAAATCCTTCAACTTTGTTTATCGGGTTTGTATCAGCTGGATATTGCCAAAAAGAGACCCTTTGCCAAATTTTGAAATTTTTTTAAGTAAGTAAAACATAACCATCTGATGAAAAACCCAATCAAAATATTACAATTCGTCAACCAAGTAGATTGATTGCTTCTGAATTTCCCAAATTCATTTTATTCCACGGAGCCATAAGCTAATATATAAGGGAAAATATGTCGTACTACATGCAGGGATGGAGAAATAGTCCCGACTAAGGTATCAAGACACAATTCCACAACCAAGAGACAAGAAGTCTGAGGTTGCAATGCTAGAATAACCTCACAGTTAAAAAATATCAAGATATGGGACGTCCGATTGATATCAGCAGGAGGGGAGTGACCTTACTAACCTCTGCGACTGACCCAATCACTAAGTATAATTATTATAATCTAATGCTACCGGTTCACTGTTGCTTGTAGCTTCATGTAGTTACCTGGAAGACAAAGTAAAAAACTAAACTACATAGATGTAGAAAAAAATCACAACATGCCTTGCAATCAGAGAAATAGCTTCCAGATAATCCTTCCAGATTTTCAGTAACAGCCAAATAAATTGTAGTCTGAGCCCCTTCTTTAGCCGACTGTAATAAAAATCAGAATTATGAGTCAACATGATAAGAGCAGGTTTGAAAAAGCCACTAACTTCAAAAAGATTGCTGAAGATAGAAGTGTCCATAGAAGAAGCTTAAACTTATGCGTCATTAACAAGATGACCACAGAATACTTCTAATCCAGTCAAAAATAATGCTACTAGTACAGTTATTAAGGCACTCCAACAAATACAAAAAATGCATATCTATTGCTGAAGTTGAAATCTTTTTTTCTTTTTTTACCTAAGCTCTATCACAGTTAATTTATCACTCAGCTGGCTTTCGGCCAGCTTCCCCATGTTACATCATTGTCGGTCGCCTAGAAAATCTTTAGGTAAATATACATCATTATGATACTTATATTTATCATATTCAATCCATGTGAAAAAAAACGCTAGACAATTATATATCATAGTAACACATTCTCGTATGTTCATCTTATTCTCTATAATTTGAGTTACATTCAATATTATTTTACTGGTACATTATAAATTTGGCATTCTCCCTTTATATTCCTAGTATTACTGCAAACTCTCTTTGCAGTTCTCAACCACTTAAGGTAAACCCACTGAAGGAAGCCCCTTCTGCACCCTATCCTTTTTACAGCTTCTACTTCGGCAACCTTTTAAGACATCCCAAAGGATTCTAAAACACTAATTCATTCTATTTCCTCACACTTCTTATTCAAAACGATTTTTTTTCTTGATTCTTGTTTGATCGAATTTTTTAAGTCTTTAGGTTCTTTTTTTACCATTCTTTAGTTGGAAACTTGCATTATCATGTCCAAATAAAGTAACTTTACTTTTAATTTTGTATTACTAATAATTAAATAAAATATCTTCAAAAATAAGTCTTTCGAAGAAAAGTAGAGTCATATTAATCCTTACACGAGCTAAACTAAAATCATATAGTAATTCAAACTTAAACGAACAGAAACTATCCTGAATGAGTGACTGAAACCTGAAATGAGCGCAAATCCAGGGGACTTGTCGGTCATGTGTCAACCCTAAAACACGGTAGTCCGCCTGAGACTCTAAGTGGGCAAGCCCTATTAGGCTTAGGTCACTTGTTTGCCTAGAGTCCAAGCAAATTCACTCCCCCCTTTTGCATACAAGTCTATTCGACATTGTCCGTCATGAGTCAAACCAAAAATCTCAATTATCCCTTATTTCTATGGCTATCAACCTTAGTTCTGCCCTAGGATTGCGCTTCGTTTGACGTTCAAATTGATAATTCGTTTTTAATTTCTGTTCCATTTAGGTTTTATTTATTCATCCATAGTAATTCTTAGGTTTAACTTGGTTATTCATTTTAACTTATATTTGTTTTAGGTATGATCTATTTGTTCATAGTAGTTTCTGTTAGTTTTAATTTTGACGTGGTATATTAATTCATCTATGCTCATTTTCGGTTTTAGTATCGCTTTTTGATTTTCTTTGAAAGATTTTCTTAGGAAAGATTTTTTTTAACCAGTTTCTGTTCACTTTGTAAGTGACGTAGTTTTATTATGGGTTAGTTGCAAGAATATTTTGCTTTTCATGTTTTCTGCTTAAAAATTAAATTTTTGAATAACAATTAAAACTTTAAGCTAGTTTAAAGTTTTTTCTAACTTTAAGCAAGATCTGAAAATCCAGTCATAATATCCGATTATAAGCAGTTCCATCCAACAATTTTTTAATCATAATTTTTAGCACAAAAATTTAACGTTAATGACGACGGGAATTTTCAAAAATATGGATAAAAAATCTACATAATTTTTGGTCTTTCATGCGGTTAGAGTCATCCTTACCCCCCTCATTGGACATCTTTGAATATAGATTTCCCTAACCTACTGTTTTGTTGAAAACTTTTCAGGTTATGATTCATTGTAGCTGTTAGTCTTGTTAAATCAGAGGCAACGCTATAGCGTTGTCAGAGGCAACGCTATAGCGTTGCCTGTAGTAAAGGCCATACGGCTCCAATGTTCTATTATTTTCTTTTTCCAGAGGCACTTCATATGGAAGGGGTCGTCGTAGAAACTTCAAAGGGGGCTCATTAGATTGAAAATCGAGAGTTCTAGTGCCCTTTTAATAGTCGAAAGTGATTGGAGGGCAACTAGCCCCCCACCCCCACGCCCATCATTCCCCAAAACACATCCAATCAAAATTTTGCGAAAGCAATTTTGTTCAGCGTAGTTGATTTCCAGCGAGAAAATATGTTTCTGAGGAGGACACTCCCCCACAGCCCTCAAGGCAAGGGTTTTAAGTTATGCCCTGGGGGCATATAAGGTTTTTATAGAAGGCGTTGTCGCAAAAACTTCAAAAAAGGCTCATTCGATTGGAAGTTCAAAGGGCTAGTGCCCTTTTTAATAGTCGAAAGTGATTGGAGGGCAACTAGCCCCCCCACGCCCATCATTCCCCCAAAACACATCCAATCAAAATTTTGAGATAGCCATTTTTTTCAGCGTAGTTGATTTCCAGATAGAAAATATGTTTTTGAGGAGGACACTCCCCCACAACCCTCAGGGCAAGGGTTTTAAGTTATGCCCTGGGGCATACAAGGTTTTTATAGAAGGCGTTGTCGTAGAAACTTCAAAAAAAGGCTCATTCGATTGGAAGTTCAAAGGGCTAGTGCCCTTTTTAATAGTCGAAAGTGATTGGAGGGCAACCAGCCCCCCACGCCCATCATTCCCCCAAATACATCCAATCAAAATTTTGAGATAGCCATTTTGTTCAGCGTAGTTGATTTCCAGATAGAAAATATGTTTTTGAGGAGCACACACCCCCACAACCCTCAGGGCAAGGGTTTTAAGTTATGCCCTGGGGGTACATAAGGTTTTTATAGAAGGTATTGTCGTAGAAACTTCAAAAAAGGTTTCAAGTTATGCCCTGGGGGCATATTAGGTTTTTATAGAAGGTGTTGTCGTAGAAACTTCAAAAAAGGTTCATTCGATTGAAAATTCAAAGGACTTGTGCACTCTTTAATAGTTGAAAGTGATTGGAGGGCAACTAACCCCCCTCTTACGCCCACCTTTTCCCCAAACACATCCAATCAAAATTTTGAGATAGCCGTTTTATTAAACGTAGTTTTAAGTTCTGGAAATTAGGTCTTTGAGGATGACAACTCCCCCACAGCCCTCAGGGCAAGGGTTGTAAGTTAAGCCCTGGAGGCATATCAGGTTTTGTATAGACAACGTTGTCGTAGAAACTTCAGAAAGGGTTCATTCGATTGGACATTTAAATGGCTAGTTCCCTTTTTAATAACCGAAAGTGATTCTAAGGCAACTGACACCCCTTCCACGACCAACATTTCCCCAAACACATCCAATCAAAATTTTGATATAGCTATTTTGTTCAACGTAGTTGAAAGTTCTGGAAATTATATGTTTGAGCAGGACATTGCCCCCACAGTCTTCAGGGGCAAAGGTTACAATTTATGCCCTGGGGGCCATATATGGTTCTTATGGAAGAAATGCTCGTATAAACTTCAGAGAGGGCTCATTTGATTGGAAATTGAAAGTTCTAGTTCACTTTTAAGCGTCAAAAGATATTGGAGGGTAACCAGCCCCCCCCCCCCCCCCCAAACCTTTTTTTCCCCAATGCATCTAATAAATATTTTGTTAAAAATAGTTTTAAAGGTCATATAATAAAATTCCAGTGTCAACACAACCCCCCAGGGCCCGGTGGCAGGCGTTGTAAGCTATGTCCTGGGGGCATATATGGGTCTTATGGAAGGTATGCTCGTATTAACTTCAAAGAGGGATCATTTGATTGGAAATTGAAAGTTCTAGTTTACTTTTTAAGATTTAAAAGAGATTGGAAGGCACCTAGCCAACCCACTCCACGGCTTTTTTCCTAAAACCCATCCGATAAAAACTTTGAGATATATTTTTTTTAAATAGTTCAGAGACCATATAACGAAAACTCAGGGATCAACACAGCCCCCCAGGGCCCGAGGGCAGGTGCTGTAAGCTATGTTCTGGGGGAAAATATATATATATATATATATATATATATATATATATATATATATATATATATATATATATATATATATATATATATATATATATATATATATATATATATATATATATATATATATATATATATATATATATATATATATATATATATATATATATATATATATATATATATATATATATATATATATATATATATATATATATATATATATATATATATATATATATATATATATATATATATATATATATATATAAAATTCAAAGATGGCTCATTTGATGGAAATTGAAAGTTCTAGTTCAGTTTTTTAAAGTCAAAAGAGATTGGAGGGCAACTAGCCCCCCCCCCCCCCAAACACCCCTTTTTCCCCAAATGTATTCAATTAAAATTTTAAGTTAGCAATTAAGTTAAAAATTGCTCAAAAGTCAGATAACAAAAACTCAGGTGTCGTCACAGCCCCCCAGGGCCCGTACGCAGGCGTTGTAAGTTATGCCCTGGGGCATATATTGTTCGTATGAAAGGGATGCTCGTATAAACTTCAGAGAGGGCTCATTTGATTGGATATTGAAAGTTCGAGCACACTTTTTAATAGTCAAAAGAGATCCGAGGGCAGCTAGCCCCCCTCCCCCGCATGCCTTCTTTTTTCAAAAACCCATCTGATGAAAATTTTGAGATAGACATTTTGTTATAAATAGTTCAAACCTTTTATAAGAAATAATCCGGTGTCAATAGAACCCCCCAGGGCACACGGAAAGGCGTTCTAAGTTATGCCCTAAGGGCACATGTGGTTCTTATGAAAGGGATGCTCGTATAAACTGCATAGAGGGCTCATTTGCTTGGAAATTTAAATTTCTAGTTCACTTTTTAAGAGTCAAGAGAGTTAAACTAGCCCCCTCCCCCCACGCTCCCTTTTCCCCAAACCCGTCCGCTACAAATTTTGAGATAGCCAGTGTTTTGGAAATTGTTCAAAAAATTAGATAACAAATACTCCCCCCGCCCCGAGCCCGGGGGATAGGCGTTGTAAGGGTTGTCCTGGGGGCGTATATGGTTCTTATGAAAGGGATGCTCGTAATAACTTCAGAGGGGGCTCATTTGATTGGAAATTGAAATTTCTAGTTCAATTTTTAAGAGTCAAAAAATATCCGAGGGCAACTAGCCCCCCCCCCCCCACACACACAACCTTTTTTCCACAAGCCAATCCGATAAAAATTTTTATAATAGCCATTTCATTGAAAATAGTTCAGAGGTCAGATAAGAAAAATTCCTGTATCGACGGAACCCGCCAGGGCCCGGAGGCAGGCGTTATGAGTAATGCTCTAGGGGCATATATAGTTCTTATGGAAGGGATGCTTGTATAAACTTCGGATAGGGCTCATTTGATTGGAAATTGAAAGTTCTTGTTCATTTTTTAAGAGTCAAAAGAGAACGGAGGGCAACTAGCCCCCCCCCTCCTCCACGCCCTAAATGCATCAGATAAAAATTTCGAGATAGACATTTTGTTAAGAATAGTTCAAAGTTCTGATACCAAAACTACGGTGTCGACACAGCCCCCAGGGCCCGGGGGTAGGCGTTGTAAGTTATGCCCTGGTGGCATATATGGTCGCTATGGAAGGGATGCTCTTATAAACTTCCTAGAGGGCTCATTTGATTAGAAATTGAAAGTTGTAACTCACTTTTTAAGAGTCAAAAGTGATTGGAGGGCAGCTAGCCTCCCCCCACACTCCATTTTTTTATTCCCAGAGGCACTTCATATAGAAGGGGTCGTCGTATAAACTTCAAAGGGGGCTAATTCGATTGGAAATCGAAAGTTCTAGTGCCCTTTTTAAGAGTCAAAAGTGATCAGAGGGCAACTGACCCCCCAAGCCCTTTTTCTGCAAATACATCTGATAAAAAAATTTGAGGTAGCCATTTTGTTAAAAATAGTTCAAAGATCATATAACGAAAACTCCTTTACGTATGGTCATTTCGTTAAAAATAGTTCAAAAGTCAGATAGAAAAAACTCCTGTGTCGACACACCCCCCCCCCTTCCCCCCCAGGGCCAGGACAGGCGTTGTAAGCATAGCTCTGGGGGGCATATATGGTTCTTATGGAAGGTATGCTAGTATAAACTTCTGAGGGGGTTCATTTGGATGAAAATTAAAAGCTGTGGTTCATTTTCTCAGATTGAAAAAAGATCGGAGGGCAAACTAGCCCTTCCCGCCCTCCACGCCTTTGGGGGTATCGGATGAATAAACCCATCCGATAAAAATTTCAGGTGACCATTTTGTTAAAAATAGTTAAACCATTAGATATTAAAACTCCAGCGTCGAAAAAAAAAGCCCCAGGCCCAGGGACAGGCGTTGTAAATTATACTCTGGGGATATATATGGTTCTTATAGAGGGGATACTCATATAAACTTCAGAGAAGGCTCATTTGATTGAAAACAGAAAGTTCTAGTTCACTTTTAAAGAGTCAAAAGAGACCGAAGCTTAATCTAGTCCCCCCACCAGTGTTGCCACCCTGGCCAGAAAGAATTTACTAAATCTCAGAGGAAGAACTTACTAAATGACATCTGTTTTTACTAAAGGCTAAAAAAAAAAAAAAAAAATTTCCACGTGCGGCTACCGCCGCACGCGCACCATCAACCATTGATTTTTACTATAGAAGGATAATCGATAGGATTTTCACAATCTTTTTTCCTTTTTTCTTCTTTTTTTCTCTTTTCCTCTTTTCCCTTTCTTTTCCTCTTTTCTTTTGTTTTTCATAGTATGATTGAAAATTCCAGAAAGCTATAAGTTAAAAAATCATTTTTTTTATTATTATTTTGATGTACTACTGGATAGACTTCATATTCCAGATGCGGTGTATCTAAGACGACAAACAATAGTCTGGAATCTTGGATTCTGGGAATCCTGCTGGTAAAGCCGGGCTTTAAATTTATCAATGATCTTCAGGTCATAAATTCAGATATATTGAAAAAGTAAAAAACAATCGAAGAAGAAAATCAGCTACAAATCATATTCACGAAGCAATCCAGGCGATGGAGTGCTTAGAATCCGAGGTGTGTTTGAAAGTGACGGCTTTTGAAATTTGTCCCCCGGTTTCCGATTTTAGGTTTGAAATCTAAACCCTTCAATTTTGCGTTTTTAAGAGCAAATTTGCCAGTTTTAAAACACTAATTGGGCTGGTCTTTAAATAAGGAATAAGCTGCTTACAAAGATTTCTGGCAGGTTTTAAAGCAATTAATTTAGGATTTTTTTTTAACTGATTTTTTCTGGATTCTCTCTCGTTCGTATTCAAGGGAATCAAAACCAATACAATCTATGTCACTTAAAAACGGAAATGAGGTCATCGGCTACCGGTTTAGTTGTAAAATTATGTAAATTAAAAAGTGCACCTCAATTAAAAAGAAAAAGAAAACTTATATAACATACAATAATTAGTTTAAAAAAATACCATTGTGTCGATAGTCTTCAGGTCGAGCAAATCATACAAATGGAAAATTAAGAAGAAAAATATGTAGTCGCAATTAAAAAAAAAGTTGAACTTAAAAGGCTCTACTCGTTCTCGGCCTCATCCGAATTTAACGTATCCACTAGTGTCGAACTCTGACTGAAGGGATCTACTAGTTTCCATTTCTTGGTAGCCCGAGTCAAATCGCTGGGGATCACCCAGTCATGTACTCACTTGACAACCTGAGAACAAATTGCTTCGTTTTCATCAGGGACGAAGCACTTGAGACATTTAGCCTATTCCGGTTTTTGGTTTTGATGAGCGACAAAATCGAGAACTGTCTCTCTGCTCCATCTCTTGAATGGGGCAAGCTGCAGAGAGCCAGAGAGAACTAGGGCAAGTATGGAAAAAGTTCGTTTCCAGCAACGTCTTTAAAAAAAGACAAAGCTAACTAACAAACGTAGCAGCTGTTATGAGAGTCTGAGACAATTTTCTGAAAACAAATTAAGCCGGCATACCAGTCCTGATTTTAAATAGTTTGCCTTTCAAAGCGAGTATCAAGAAGAAGCCGAGAGAAAAGTAGAGATTTTTCAGCGCTAGGATTGACGCGAAATCGAAAAAAATGAGAACAATAGTATCTATAATATCTAACGTAATCAAAATCAGATTTTGTAATGAATGGACGGTAATTTTCCTCCCTGAATTCATGGAAAATAACAAAAGTTTAGTTTACTATAAACCATGACTTTTACTAGATTTCGGGAAATTTAATAGATCCTCTAAATTTACTAGATTTTTTTATTTTACTAGATCTAGTAAAATCCTACTGATGGTGACAACCCTGCCCCCCCCAAGCCCTTTTGTCCCAAAACCATCCGATAAAAATTTTGAAATAGCAAATTTGTTAAAAATAGTTCAAACATCAGATAATAAAAACTCCGAGGTTGACACAAACCCATTTTTTTCACCTTGATATTTTTACTTTGATATCAGTTTTGATACTTTGATGAATATTTGATTTTTTTTAAAGTTTGATTTTGAAATAAGGAATTTTTAAAAACTTGAAATTTTTTGCAATCAGTTAGGAAAGGAGGCAGTATCCAAACACTTGTTTTGTAGTGAAACAATATTCGTCTTTAACAACTTCTTTAACGTCTTTAACAACAACAAATCAGCATCGATAAATAAATGAAACCCAAAATATATATATAACCCAAAACGAGCAGAAATTACAATAAATAACCGAGTCAAACTCAAAACGAGCAGAAATTAACATAAATTGGGCGCAAAACCCCTATGCCTTCCCAAGGCCAGAACAAAATTTGCACTTTAATGGAAAAATATAAATGTTTTTACTTTTATAACTTTAATAATCAAATAATATTAACATGGTGATTACTAAATATCAGTATATGTATATAAAACTGACAATCCACATTCATTTGTATTTTTTGAAATAAAAAATTCTCGTTTTCAGTTTGACTCGGTTATTTATTGTAATTTCTGTTCGTTTTGGGTTTCATTTATTTATCGATGCTGATTTGTGGTAGTTTCACACTTGATAGATTATTTGATTTTATTTTTGCTCATTTTTTGTTCAATGGAGTTCTTTACTTTTCTTTGAAAAACTTATTTTGCGGAAAAAGTTTTTTTAATTAACTTCTGTTCGTTTTATATTGACATAGTCTTTTCGGGGAAAAAGAAAATAATATTTTAAATCTTTTCGTTTTTTAAGACTTTATAGTTTGGCTTGCTATTTGTATGCTGGAGAAAATTTTTCAGCAATTTTTAACAAAGAAACACCCTTTTATAAATCTGGACACAAAAAGTGCTGTTTAATTTAGTTTCATACCTCCTCTAGTTGACCTGAAATGGAAAACTTGATACCATTCGCAAAAAAAAATCTGTTTACTTTCTTTGATAGCTTGGATACACTTACGCTATTTTGATTTGGTTAAGTTTTTAAGAGCAGAAGTAGCCCGAAAGATTGAACATAATACCCTCAGTCGTTTTTGGGGTAGTGCTGAGATGCCTTATTGGGAATTAGCATTATCACAGTACATTTAGGTTTAATCTTAAGGCAACATTTAGTTTTTAAACATAATGGGCAAATGGGAGGGTGGGCGTGGGATGTTGGGGTGGAAGGGGGATTAGTTGCCCACCAATCACTTTCGACTATTAAAAAGGGCATCAGCCCTTTCTATTTTCGATCGAATGAGCCCTTTTCAAAGTTCCCACGACAACTCCTTCGATACGAAGTGCCCTGGTCTAAACTACAACACCAACGAAAAATATCACTAATCACTTTCGACTATTAAAAAGGGTACTAGCCCTTTGCATTTCAAATCGAATGAGCCCTTTTTCAAGTTTCTACGACAAAGATTTCAATAAAAACCTTACATGCCCCCAGGGCATAACTTATAACCCTTGCCCTGAGGGTTGTGGGGGGGTTTTCCTCCTCAAAAACATATATTCTATCTGGAAATCAACTACGCTGAACAAAATGGCTATCTCAAAATTATTATTGGATGTGTTTAGGGGAATGATGGACGTAGGAGGGGGTCGGCTATTTGCCCTACAATCACTTTCGACGATTAAAAAGAGCACTAGCCCTTAAAATTTACAATCGAATTAGCTTTTTTGAAGTCTCTACGACAAAGCCTTCTATAAAAAACCTTATATGCCCCCAGGGCATAATTTTAAAACCCTTGCCCTGACGGCTGTGGGGGAGTATCCTCCTCAAAAAAAAATATTTTCTATCTGGAAATCAACTACGCTGAACAAAATGGCTATCTCAAAATTTTTATTGGATAGGTTTGGATGAATGATGGGCGTGGGAGGGGGGCTATTTGCCCTCCAATCACTTTCGACTACCAAAAAGGGCACCAGCCCTTTGAATTTCCAATCGAATTAGCTTTTTTTTGAAGTTTCTACGACAACGCCTTCTATAAAAACCTTATATGTCCCCAGGGCATAACTTAAAACCCTTGCCCTGAGGGCTGTGGGGAGTATCCTCTTCAAAAACATATTTTCTATCTGGAAATCAACTACGCTGAACAAAATGGCTACCTCAAAATTTTGATTAGATGTGTTTGGGGGAATAATGGGCGTGGGGGGGGGGCTAGTTGCCCTCATATCACTTTCGACTATTAAAGGGGCACTAGACCTTTGTATTTCCAATCGAATGAGCCTGTTTTGAAGTTTCTACGACAACACCTTCTATAAAAACCTTATTTTTGATGAGTGTTCTCCTCAAAAAACATATTTTCTATCTGGATATCTACTATGCTGAACAAAATGGCTATCTCAAAATTTTGATTGGATGTGTTTGGGGGAATGATGGGCGTGGAAGGGGGGAGGGCTTGTTGCCCTCCAATCACTTTCGACTATAAAAAGGGCATTAGCCCTTTGAATTTCCAATCGAATGAATCTGTTTTAAAGTTTCTACGACAGCGCCTTCTATAAAAACCTTATATGCCCAAAGGGCATAACTTAAAACCATTGCCCTGAGGGTTGTGGGGGAGTGTCCTCCTCGAAAACATATTTTCTATCTGGAAATCAACTACGCTGAACAAAATGGCTATTTATAAATTTTGATTGGATGTCTTTGGGGAATGATGGGCGTGAGGGGAGGGGGGGCTAGTTGCCCTCCAATCACTTTCGAATATTAAAAAAGGCACTAGCCCTTTGAATTTCCAATCGAATGAACCCCTTTTGAAGTTTCTACGACAACGCCTTCTATAAAAAACCTTATATGCCCCCAGGGCATAACTTATAACCCTTGCCCTGAGGGTTGTGGGGGAGTTTCCTCTTCAAACACATATTTTCTATCTGGAAATAAACTACGGTGTACAAAATGGCTATCTCAAAATTTTTATTGGGCGTATTTGGGGAAATGATGGGCGTGGGAGGGGGAGGCTATTCGCCCTCCAATCACTTTCGACTATTAAAAAGGGCACTAGCCCTTTGAATTTCCAATCGAATGAGCTTTTTTTGAAGTTTCTACGACAACACCTTCTATAAAAACCTTATATGCCCCCAGGGCATAACAGTAGGAACCCATTATCCAATACAAAGGGGAGTTTACAACATTAACGGATAAGAGTTTCATGGTTATGTTATGTCTGTTGGTTATGGGTGTTATATTGATGTTGTTTCATGGTTATGTTTTGTTGATGGTTATGTGGTTTGATGTTATGTTATATTATGTTATGTTATGTTTGTTATATGATGTTATGTTGATGGTTATGTTTTTTCTTGGTTATGTTATGTTTGTTGGTTATGACTGTTATATTAATGTTGTTTCATGGTTATGTTTTGTTGATGGTTATGCTGTTTGTTGATTTTGTTGTTTGATGGTTATGTTGTTATGTTGATGGTTTTTGGTTTAATGTTATGTTATATTGGTGGTTATATTATGTTATGTTGATGCTGTTTTCTTAGTTCTGTAATGTTTGTTGGTTATGTTATGCTGTAGGAACCCATTATCCAATACAGGGGGGAGTTTACAACATTAACAGATAAGAGTTTCATGGTTATGTTATGTCTGTTGGTTATGGGATTTATGTTGATGTTGTTTCATGGTTATGTTTTGTTGATGGTTATGTGGTTTGATGTTATTTTATATTATGTTATGTTGTTATGTGATGTTATGTTGATGGTTATGTTGTTTCTTGGTTATGTTATGTTTGTTGGTTATAACTGTTATATTAATGTTGTTTCATGGTTATGTTTTGTTGATGGTTATGCTGTCTGTTGATTTTGTTGTTTTGATGGTTATGCTGTTATGTTGATGGTTATGTGGTTTAATGTTATGTTATATTGATGGTTATATTATGTTATGTTGATGCTGTTTCTTAGTTCTGTTATGTTTGTTGGTTATGTTATGTTGTTTGATGTATCTATGCCCATTGAATCCGAACAGAAGTTTACAACATTGCCAGATAAGAGCGAGTCTAACGGGACAGGATCACGTGTCTTTTTCTAGGTCAATCAGAGATGTTTCTATGCCTATTGAATACAGACGGGAGTTTACATCATTGTCAGATAAAAGCGAGTCTAACGGGAGAGGATCACGTGTCTCTTTCTAGGTCAATGGATTTACGTAAGGTTTCTCTTACATCACAATTCAGCTTTGAGGTTAAAGTAACATATCGTTTCAAGACATAATGGAGCAAACAACGAATACATTGGATTCAGAAGTTTTAGCTACACAAATTTATAATGTGAGTCCTGTTTAGTAAATTTTCTTTGGTTTTTCCAAATAAAATCATTTTTTCTAGTCCCCCCAATAAATTCAAATTCAGGGTATAACCCCCCCAAAAAACAAAACAAAAAAATCTTTATAGTTTGTTTCAAAATATACTCTTTTTTCTACTATGTAACCCCTCCTCCCACCTCCCACCATTCTTCACCAATTAATTCTTTCAATTGAAGTTATTCTTTTACTCAAAAAAGTGCCATTTTCCCATCATGCGTTTAAAACCATCAAGACAGAATCTTCACACTTGCAATTTAAACAAAACTGTATGTGATTAAGGCTGTAATCTCGAGCGAGAGGGGTGGTTTTGTGAAAAACCTTCGCGCGTGTCTTGTCTAAATTAACAAAACAAGGATGTAACCCTCACACTGGGATTTTTGGTAGACAAGCAAAGAATTAAGGCTACAGGCTTTGCATAATTCTAAGATGTATGGAAGAGAGGGACGAATTATTTGTAAAATAAATGCCTAACAGATATTTAGGACGGGAAATTATGTAAAAGGGGGGGGGGCTAACCGCCCTTTAGAGTGCATATTTTTTAGATACATCTTGAAATGTCTCACGGGAAAACGAGAACCATTATTCCTTTTTTCTACGTTTCTTTCGATTCTTTTATATTCTCACGGGGGATTGCAAAAACTATGGTTTTTATAACTTTAATATACAAGGCTAGAAAGCAATGTCTTTAGTTTAGGGGGAAGGGTTGGTAAAATTAGGCCCATGTCTCTTACATTATAAACAAAGACATCTTTTATTAACAGAGCGGAAAAAGGTTGCATTTGCAGACAATTATACCTTATGAGAGGAGTGTTCTATTTTCAAATGGCTTTGATGAAGGCAAATACTTCCTTTATGAAGAGAAATAATGGTTTAGTTAAATCTTCCAAGTTTTACCTTCCCGGGAAGGAAGGGATGGGGCAATTTAAATGCTCTTATTTTCGTATTCATAGATTTTATCTGCTCTTTAGATAATTAATAGTTTAAGAGGCTTTTATAAAAATCTTACTTTCACTAATTTCTTTTCTTCTGTAATAGGGAGTTTATTATTTTATACTAAATTTTTTCTTCTTTTCTAGGAAATCCCCGAGTTGACAGGCCCAATAAAAAGGGCAAGGAATAATAATGCCGCACCATTAAAACGGTCGACGATGCCTAGAACATCCATACCTCATCTACCCCATTCCAGGCCGTTAATGCCTGCGCAATCTACCCCTCATCATGAGATGCCTGACCCATTGGTTGATCATGTCGAGTTAGAAATATTCTTTTATTTGACTATTCAAAAAAAAATCTTATGTAAAGGTAGAATAGCCCCAGCCTTGTTGGAAATGTAAAAGTAATCAGTGTTAGATGTAGAAAAAAAACTCTTTAGTATAGTAGCTAGGCTAGAACCATGAATAATCTTAGTCGGTAGACAAATTTTAGATAGGGATGTAGAATAAAATAAGAAAAGTAATAGAGAAAATTTTTAGCACTCCTGATTAAGCCAAAACATAAATATGAAATAATTACGTAGAATAAATAGTTAATAAATTGCGAACATTTCAAAAGCCCAAAGGCAAGCAAAGTCCTAATGACGGGACGTCATTAAATAATGAGAAGGGTAAAATGTACCGTGAGTAAAATGCAATATATTTAAAATACCAAAATAAAGTTCCTTCTTTCTAAAGATAATTCCGACTTCCTCTAATTAAGTTAAATCTAGTTTCAAAAAACCTTAATCAGCAAAGAGAAAAATTGCATCTTAGCCTTAGACAAAGAACGGCGCTATCCAGCTTTGAATTTCGCCGAGAAGAGTGTTAATAAAAAAAACTACAAAATACAATGTTTTCGCAGGAAGTCTAGGTGATAAGAGTGTGTGAACGTCTAAATCATCAAAAATATTTAAGACAGATTATTGGACGGAGGGATTGGCCCGCCTGAGGACTTAGGCCAATCGTGGGGTAGCTCCCACGGCACATGATCAGGACTTAGGATATATAGTGAAGAAAAGTGTTTTTTCGTGTCCTCATTATTATCGACAGAATTAATTCGGCGTTCAAGCTTTGCAATTCTATCATTGTTGTTATCTCAGTCACCGTTGTTGTCATTTGAAGTGACCCACTGCTGTTCACCTAAATATGTAAGTCTCAATAAATCTATTACTTTTTACCTGTGTTTATTTCATTTTATATGTCTGTATCTAGTCTAACGACAGGTAATTAGTTCGCAGATCTCCAAGGTACGTTCCCAGGAATCTGATCTCCAGATAGCTCGAGGAAAAGAGGTCACATTTATATGGCTACACATTTTATTTTCTCTCAATAATTGAGGGTGGCACGGTCATAACTTTACTTCACTCCCCATTGCTGTGGCGCAGGCCTTGATGGCACAATCTTTAGCGCTATAAGCGGCGCTATCGGAGAACTTATAAGGTGTAAGTTCACAGCTTCAAAGTACAATTTTAGACTTGACGCGATCAATATTTATGACCACAATTGAGCCCAGTCCTTTCTTTTATCGCTACAGTAATTTTCTTTTATCGCTACAAATTTCTTTTATCGCTACAAACAGATGTGTCTCTGTTTTTCGCTTTCCAAGGGGTGATCAGTTTGAACCAGTGGTCATATAATATCGGGAGTGGACTCTCTTAAACGGAAATGAAAACACCAAGTGGCCTTTTTCAAGTAACAAAATAAGTCTGGCCCAAAAAAGGGTGTCGTCTTCTGCCATTCTACGTCGTAAAATGTCGGTTTGGGTGAAATAGGGCCAAAATGTGGGAAAATGCAAATTCTAAGATAACTAATCAATCCACCATAATGCCCAGAATTTGATTCCGGTGATTAGATTACAGGAGAGCGTCTCCATAATAATCCAAAATCCAAAGAAGAAGAAAGAGAACAGTCCTAGAGTCATTTTTAAGTCACAAAAGAAATCGCACCTCAACAGTCCTTTTATGTCATTTCACGATTTTGCTAGCAAAACAAGGCTTCATTTCGGGGGAATAAATATAAAGTTTCAAATAGGCTTTATATACAAAAAAGACGCTCGATATAGGCACTTAGACTGCGCCAGGACACTCTTCTAAATTAACTGCCGAAACCTCCTAACCGTGAAGTTTCTACAGAAATGACTTCAATACAAGGACACTAAAAAAAAAAAATAACAATAATAATAATAATGCAAAGAGGTATAGTGGAATCATGAATTATAGTGTTGTGTTGATTATTCATACATTTTAGTTTTGTGTCTCGTTTACTTATATTTTCCTTTATTTTTCCGTCTTTTTCTGTGCTTGTGACGGATTTATGACCTAATGCTTTGACACCTTCCTACGAATGGACTTGGCAATAAAACGGTCCTATTTCCCCAGAAGACGTTTTGATGATGTTGGATGACGATTTTTTTTTTCTCACAATAATCATGATCAAAATGGACGTGCAGTTTTATTGTTACAAGAAGAGAAGATTCAGAATAGTTTGGGCGCTTTCTAAATCGAAAATTCAGAAAAAATATTGCACGCTTGGGGGGTCAAAAACTGAAACCAGGGGATGGACTTCAAAACAGATTGATGTTTGCCGCCTAGAAAAAAATGTTTGCTCTTATGCCTTAAGATACTGAAAGGTCAACAAAACAAGATTGTGTCGCAAGCGGCCATAGATTTCAATCGACGAGTTCTGAAACTGTTGAAAACCTTTCAAGGTTATTCATATCGAGAATTTAACGATCAGTTTTCAAGGAAAGATAGCTTCAAAAGAATGGAAAATGCTTTTAGTATTTAGGGGGGTTGAGTCATCAGAACTTTCTCCCGAATCAATGGCTACAGCCACCGAAGTTTGCCAAAGATATGCCTTATCACTGAAAAGACGTAATAAAAAAAAACCATGTGAATATGATATAGTAGAAGGACATAAGGATGAGGGACTGACGTCAAAAGTATATCAGTTGCTTTTGCGTAATCCTATGAATTTTGCTGGCAACAGAATAGACCTTGTTGATGTTAATGATGAATTTGATAATTGTGAACAGCAAAAAAAAGTTTTGGAATATAAGTGAGATCACGAGGAAAATAGACGTATAGATTCGTCTTTACGGAGCTGTTGTGGATAGTTTGGGAACTTTTCTAACTTGAAAATTTAGAGTAATTACTTATTGCATGAGAGACCTAAAATTGGAATTATAATCAAGTACAACGAAGCACTTAAAAAATGAATCGTGGAACTTTTTTCCCCAAATTTCATCAAACTGGGGAAAAAAGTCCAATATTAGAAGTCCCAATAGGGATCTCCACTCAAGTTTCTTACAAGAGAGTACAATGCTCCTTGCTCGATACCTCAGCAACTTAGGAGCTAAACATGACCAGTCTCATTGTCAAATACAATGAGTGCCCAAATCAAGTAACAAAGACTGTTTGAAACGGACATGATGGATTGGCATGTACCAAATGCAGTAAACCACCATGCAGTGTACATTATTACGAAGAACCCTTTACATCTTGCGATAAATTTGAAAAATCACTTACCACTTCCCAAGTTAATCTGTTCCCATGTAGATTTGTCTAAAACCCCTTATCACGTACTAATTTCATCTACATTAATTCTGAGCAGGGCTCTAGCATATCACCTTGGAAACCTGGTTATCCACAGTAACAGAAAATAAAATTTCAGCAATGAAATGCATAGCATAGGTAATACAGTAATGAGCGGTCCTACCTTCTTCATTAAAAAAACATGGGACACAGCATGTCTGACACATTTCTACTTGGCTCCTTCTTCACGCGTGCGCGATAACTAATTTATATACCTTTGTTATGCTTTGATACGCTATTAGGAAACTAATCAACAGTTCAGTACCCTGACCACCGCTGTGAAGTGTCCCATTTCTGAAACATATTTTCATGACTATTCTTTTCATTTAATAGTAACGGACTTAGTACAGAAAAAATGCCAAGAGAAAAATGAAAGAGGAAAGAGCTTACCTGCGCTATCTTGATATTCACCAGAGCAGTCTCGTTTTCAACTCAAGAAAAGAATCGAAGCAATAAATGACTGGCCCTTACTGTTAGCATTTCAAATCCACCACTTAATATTGCAACAACATAAAAAGAAGTTTTAAAACAGACTGAGGACCCCACAAATAAAGCCAGATGATAGTTCGCATACTCAATAGCGAGAACCCATGGTAGATTACTTAAGAAGCAATTGAAGGTAGTTAGACGCATACTCGATGTAGAAAGAATCCCCCCCCCCCAAAAAAAAAAAAATCAACACGTTTGACCAGCACCTGAAAAGCATTTGCACCACAGCTTATACGTCGATGGCACTTGTCAAAGACCCAAGAAATCATCGCTGTATGGAAAAAAACAGCAGACTTGTTTCCAGATCGATAACCTCTTCTTTCCAGATTTTATTGTTAAGTAGATTTCAACTTCAATTAAAGTTTAAAGAAAAATATGTGTCTTGTAAATACGAAAAGAAAACCAATAATATACAAAATCATAGGCAGCGCAATAGTCAGTTGTCGTAGAAACTTCGAAAGGAGATCATTCAATTACGAATTGAAAGCTCTAGTGCCCTTTTTAAGAGTTAAAAGCGAATGAAGGGCAACCACCCTCCTCCCCCATGCCCTTTATTTCCCCAAACACATCCTATCAAAACTTTGAGATAGCCATTTTGTTCAGCACAGTTGAAAGGTCCATTAATTATATATTTGATGATGTCAACCCCCACAGCCCTCAAGGCAAGAGCGAAGTTATGCTTGTTGCCCATTATTAACACGTAAGGATTTTTATAGAAAGGCTGGTCGAATAAACTTCGGAGAAGGCTCATTCGATTGGAAATCAAAAGTTCTAGTGCCCTTTTTAAGAGCCAAAAGTGATTGGAGACGGGGACAACTAGCCAACCCCTCCCCCCACGTCTTCTTTTTCCCCAAATACATCCAATCGAAATTTTTAAATAGCCAATTTTTTTCAACATAGTCCAAAGATCATATAACTAGGCCTTCACGGTTGACAAAACCAGGGCCGTGTCCAAGATTTTTTTTCGGGGATGTTTTACAAAATGAGTTTTTTTCGGGAAGAGGGGAACATAAAAAAAACCCTCAAAAACGCATAAAAATTTTTTATATCCATTTTTTGTTATGTTTTTACGAGTCAGACAAAAGTTTGGGGGAGGGGGGTCCCTAACATCCCTCCTGGATATGGCCTTGGACACAACCACCAGAGCCTGGGGCAAGGATTGTAAGTTATGCCTCGGGGGCATATAAGGTTTTTATGGAAGGGGTGGCAAATAAACTTTGGAGGACGCTCATTTGAATGGAATTTAAAAGTTGTAGTTCCCTTTTAAGACTCAAAAGTGATCGGAATGTAATCGGAGTGATCGGGATGCAACCCAGCCCCCCCCCCAGGCCCTCTTTTCAAGATTACATCCGATCAAAAATTTGAGATAGCCATTTTGCTCAAAATAATCCAAAGATCATATAACAGCAGCGCCTCCAGGGTTAACACACCCCCACCCCGAATCCAGAGGCAAGGGTTGTACAGGGGCATATAAAGTTTTTATTGAAATTTAAAGTTCTAGCACCCTTTTTAAGAGTCAAAAGTGATTGAATGTTAACCAGCACCCTCCCCCCCCCACACCCATCATTTCCCAAAACAGATCTAATCCAAATTCTGAAACAGCTATTTTGCTCAGCATAGGTTAAAGATCCAGTAATTTTGTCTTTGTGAATGTAAAGCCCCCCCCCCCCACAGTCCTCAGGGCAAGGGTTGTAAGTTAGGCAATTTTTCAATTGTTTATATACAGTATATGTTATTGAGAAAGGTGGGCACTTTCATCTTTACTTTCCAAAAAGACAAAGGGCATTCAGGTGAGCCTTCCAGAGAATGTTGAGGGGAATGTTGAGCTGAATCAAAACACATTATGTGCATACGGTTTGTCAAAAGGGCGTAACTCAGGAGTGAAATTTGGAAATTCCAGGAAATGGAAACTACTGCTGCTACTACTACTACTACTACCACTACAACCATTACTTCTGTACTAAGTACTACCAAGGCTGAGGATATTTAAATGAATATCTCATGAAACGTTGAGGGGAAAGCTGAGTTAATCAAAACATGCTAGATGCATACAGATTGTCAAAAGGGCGTATCAGCAACATTTTTGAATGGTTTACCGTATCAAGATGAATCTTCTGGAGCATCATGAGGGGGATATTCATCTGACCAAAAGGCAACATGTACATGCTACTATTGCTTTTAATACTGTTGTCACTACTGCTACTGTTACTATTAATACAACACTATTACTGCTACTACTTTTCCTACTACTGGGAGCAGTAGTTTTCAGTAAGATAAAAATCATGTTCTGGTCTTCGGAAGGCACGAGGGGTGTCAGCCCTACTCATGTTAATTTCTGCTCGTTTTGAGTTTGACATGGTTATTTATTGTAATATCTGTTCGTCTTCGGTTTCATTTATTCATTGATGGTGATTTGTAGCAGTTCCACGCTTGGAATATTGTTTGACTTTATTTCTGCTCATTTTTGGTTTAATGGCTCTTTACTTTCCTTTGAAAACTTTATCTTCTGGAATTTTTTTTTTTAATTGATACAATATAATCAATTAGATATCTTGTTCACTGCTATTTTTTTTTTTTTTTTTCTATGCAATCATTGTATATGCAGCTTCTACCTCGTGAAATTATTTTACATTCAAAATATTTCTCATGATTAGGAAAGTTTTTGTATGGTTTTTAAATACCTATCTCTAACAACCTCTTCCTAGCTAATTTATCTATTACAGGTTGCCTCCCCGTAGTAGCATAATATTTGTAGGCATGAATATATAATGAGTCGGAGGTAATAGGCTTGAGATTGTCTGTGCAGGATTTCGACTCTTGTTGATAGAAGAGCATCGCCAAGTGCTGAAAACCATGTTGTGACCAAGATGGGCCCAGGATTGCACAAAGCCTCCATTCATGGAGGTCCCAGGGACTTCTTGCTGTCCGGTTCTAAGCCGGCTTAAGCACTTCGGTGTAGACTTGAGAAGATATGTGATCCCCGTCCTGCACTGGTATCCGGGATCATTGCTTTTCCTGAGGCGAAAAAAATTTCAATGATTTAAAGAACATGAAAATTGGAACTTGGAATGTTACGACATTAAAAAAATGACTATCGTATCGACATTTTGACTGACGAATTCAGACGATTCGAACTGGATTTATTAGGAGTTTCAGAAACTCATATCCCAGGGGTAGGAAGCATGAAATTAGGTGATATAGAACTTGTTTACTCAGGCAGGAAGGATGGGGTACATAGACAGGGAGTAGGGCTCATGATGAATAAGGAAGCTACTAAGTCTTGTTTAGGCTGGGAAGGTATTAATAATAGAATACTAATTGCTCATTTTATGACTAGAAAGTTCAGGGTATCAGTTATAGTAGTATACGCCCCTGTAGAACCGACTGATGAAGATACTAGTGACTCAGATGAATTTTACTTACAGTTACAGGAGCAAATAGACAAGGTCCCAGGTAGAAATATGATGTTATTACTGGGAGATTTTAACGCCCAGGTTGGTAGAAATAAGGATAGATGGTATCCCAGCTTAGGTAAATTTGGTGTAGGAAAAGAAAACAGTAATGGATACAGACTTTGCAATTTTGTAGGTATAACAATTTAGTTATAACCAATACGGTGTTTGGTCATAAAATGGCTCATAAGCTAACATGGTATTCACGTGATGGTAAGACAGCAAACCTTATTGATTATGTTATAGTAAACCGAAGACTGGCAGGATCAATACAAGATACTAGGGTATATAGGAGTGCTGTTATTGATTTTAAAAGTAAAGATCACCATCTAGTAGTGTCAAGGGTTAATTTAAAGCTGAAATATCGGAAGGGTAATTACCTCCCGGGAAGTTATGATGTTAGTAGACTCCAGGATGAGAATTTGAGAGAAACTTTCCAGGAACAGTTAAATACTAAACTTGAGAGTTTAAAATTTGATAATGTGGAAGATGGTTGGAATAATTTTAGAAAAAATAATTTGTGAAGTTGCTGAAGGTGTATTAGGGAAGAAAGCTAGAACTGCAGCTAAGAATATTAGTGAAAAAGCTTTATGTTTAATAGAAAGGAGAAAGGACTTGTAGAAGAATTATCTGAGTGATAGATCGCATGAAAACAAAAGAAATGTAAAGAAAGTGGAGAAAGCATTGGAATATGAACTAGGAGAGGTGTGAAGTGGAGGCCATGGATAAAATTGCCGAGGATTTAGAAGATGCAGCTAGACGGCATAATAGTAAAATATTGTACTGGCACGTTAACAAATTGAGAGGTAGTAGTCAATCCGGACTTGTCCCAGTTAAAGATAGGAATGGGGTGGCAATTAGCGATAAGGAAAAACCTAAACCGAGATGGGCCGAACATTTTGAGAACTTGCTTAACCGAGATAGAGTTGCAGGAAAAAATATAGAGGAAAATGAAAAAGTTTGTGATACCTTGGATGTGAAGGAAGATTTGTTTTGTGAGGAGGAATTAGCAACAGGACTAAAAGGATTAAAGAATAATAAGGCTCCAGGTGCTGATAGGGTAGTAAATGAGTTTCTTAAATATATGGTGGCTCTGAGGTTAGAAATAAGTTATTGAAGATTATGAATATATGATTTTTGAAAAAGGGGAAGTACCTAACGATTTTAGGAAAACCTTAATTAAGCCACATTTATAAGAAAGGTGATAAAATTGAGTGTGGTAATTATCGAGGCATTAGTCTGGTCTCTGTAGGTAGCAAATTGCTTAGTAATATGATACTTTTTAGAGTGAGAGATGCTGTAGACAAAGTTTTAAGAGAAGAGCAGTGCGGTTTTAGAAAAAGGTCGAGGACGTATTGACCAAATTTTCACTCTTAGGTTAATAATTGAGAAGTGCCTAAGTTTTCAAACACCTTTGGTCCTCAGTTTTATAGATTATGAGCAAGCGTTCGATTCTGTTGATAGAGGAGCTTTAGTAAAGGTTTTATCCTTGTATGGTATACCAGACAAATACATTAATGTGATTAGTGCTATATACGAGAATAACACTGCTGCGGTTAAGGTAGGAAATGAGGTTAGCAGCTGGTTTTGTATTAAATCAGGAGTTAAGCAGGGTTGTGTTCTATCCCCCTTTATATGGATTATTTTGATGGACTTTGTTTTAAGGAGCACAGGAAAGGCAATGGGAGACCACGGAATCAAATGGGGTGGAAAAAAAGTGTCCTAGACTTAGATTATGCTGATGATTTAAGCATCCTAGATGAAAGTGTGAGCAAAATGAATGAAGTTTTAGAGGTTTTTGCGAGTTCAGGGTGCTAGTATTGGTTTGAAAATTAATGTTAGGAAGACTAAGTCACTAAGGCTAGGAATAAGTGAAGATGAAAAGGTGACGTTGGGTAATGAAAAGATTGATCAGGTGGGCAGCTTCACTTACCTTGGTAGTATTATTAGTAAAGATGGTGGGAGCAGTGAAGATGTTAAAAATAGAATAGCCAAGGCTCAGGGTGTTTTTTCACAGTTAAAAAAGTCTGGAAGAATAGGAAGATAAGTCTGCAAACCAAGATTAGAAATCTTAGAAGCTACAGTGATGACAGTGGTCAAATATGGCTCTGAAGCATGGACGCTCCGAAAAGCGGATGAAGATTTGCTAGATGTTTTCCAGAGAAATTGCTTAAGGATTGTTCTGGGTACCCGGCTGACTGACCGTATTTCAAACAATAGGCTATACGAAAAAATGTGGTTCAATACCGCTTTCTAGGTCTATAATGAAAGAAAGGTTGAGGTGGTTAGGGCATGTTGTGCGGATGAAGGATGACAGATTGCCAAAGATTGTTCTTTTCGGCCAACCATCTAGGGCTAAACGGAAAGCAGGTCTTCCCCGTCTGGGGTGGGAGGACGTCATAAAGAAAGATTTAAAGGAAATGAGAACTTCGTGGGCGGGTGTAAAAAGGGGAGGCTTTGAATAGATTGGGGTGGAGGAGGAGCGTGCGTAGCTGTGTTGGCCTCAGGCGGCTTGGTGCTGCGATGAGTTGTTAGTAGTAGTAGTAATCTTCAAATTACGAACCCCAGCCCCTCTCACCCTTTCAATTGTCATTTATCCTTTAAGTTTATTGTTTAAATGCTATTAAGGTTTCAATGACGTTTGTCATTTGTTTGACCTCTAAACGCAATATTGGTATTTTTATGGTTTTGGCACGAATTTTAATCCATCTCCAAAGGTATCAACATTCCTTTTGCTGACTAACATGTCAAGTTCTAGTTCAGAAATATTTAACCTCACTTTTGATAGCGTACATGTGATGCAGGCTATGAGCCTTTGTTTACGCTCCTGTCACATCTACCCCCTTTGTGGCATATCGTTTTTTAATAGGACGAAAAATGTTCTCTATAACTTAATCTCCAAGAGAAAAAAAATCAACTTGGAATATCTGATAGTATTTGAACCCCATTAAAATGGTAAGCTCACATTTCCTTGGCAATGAGATAACTATTAAAAACTAGAAGGTAAATTTCCAGATACAATTCCTCTATCGCTGTCTCAAACGTAAAAAATGAAATGACGAATTCAGCCAAAATCACAATAGAAACTGCTAGTAGTCAGGGACGGCAGTACTTAAGAACCTTCGGAAAAAATATTCTTTTTTGGATTTCTAGATTTTTCTATGGTATAATCTAATGAATATATTTTTTAGATATAACCAAAAAACAGTTGTGCATATTATTACTTTTAAACTAGATCCTAATTTCAATTTGAAACTGCCACCTACTAAAGACCTGCCTGCCAGTTGCCTTTAAATTTCCGTTTAAAAGCAGAAAACACAGCTTGAAGATAGGAGAGCTTTGCGTAAGAACTTAGACAGTCTTCTCGGACACAGACTATCAAGGACAAGCAAAACTACCCTTTATTAGCCAAATGCGAAAATTGTACGCAAATTTCAAAGACTTTATATTATAATCATCAGCCAACCTGAGGTCCACACATTTAGCAAAACGACAGAGGTTGGACTCTTACGCCAATTACTTGCAATACACCAAAATTGAAGGCATAAAAAAAAAAGGAAAAAAAAAACATTACAAAACCAAAATGTTGCCCCCCCCCCCCCCCCACAAGACAATGAAGATATAGGACACTTCTGGCTAGATAGCACTTCACTTGACAAATAACAACGTAAAATTCATAAATATTTAGAATATTATGAATAATTTAAGTCTTCATACATCCATCAAGATGGCTATTATACTATTCCAAAGGACCATATTTTTGTTATATAAATAAGATTTCAGTATATACATAGAATATAACATATCCAGACTCTATGTATTAATCCGGAGGTGAAAGCAGAAGAGATGACTCTCACATCTGACCCCACAAAAATCTAATGATTTTGACAATGCACTTTCCAATTTCCTACATTTTTCATTTTATTTACCAGTTTCGATCAATTTATGACATCCCCCCCCCCATTCCCGGAAATACTCCTGCAAAGTTATGATAAATCGAACTAGTTACCTGATCGACCGGCGAATTGAAGCAAATTTTACCGAGTAGCACTAAAAGGCATATAGGAGTTTAAAATGAACTGAACACTAAATAAGGCCTAACTTTCAAGTTTTAAAGCTTATTTCACGAGGCCCCATGTTTTAACAAATAGTAAAAACATGCAACAATGCCATGCTGACCTTAAGAAAGCCACTAGCTGCTATCCATAGAAATGCTTGGATTATCTTGGGAACAAAGCGACCAAAATCCGTTTTGACGGCTCCTGGGTGCAGAGAGTAGGCAGAGACATCTATGATTGAATAAAGCATTGTTAGGTTAAAAAATATTACACAAAAAAGAGGGAAAGGCTTCCAAGAATGGAGCCGAAGATTTAAAGAAGACCTAGTGAGGATCGTTCTTTTCGTTTTTCCACTAATACGATCCAAAATTAGAGACAACAAAGTAACCAGTTTTCCCCGTTAAACATCTACTTCATATTCACAAGCAACAGAAACTTGATAACATTAGTACTGCACTAGTAATAAAGATGTGAACTGTGCAAAATCACAATGTGAAATAGCATTTTAACTATTTAGAATCAATTTTAACTATTAGAATCAAGTTAAAATAAAATTTCAACTATTTAGAATGATTAGCAATTAGAACCATAATCATTAACAGTGTAAACTAAGGAACAAGACAACATACTAGATGATCAAGAATGGAGCCATCTCCCCTATCTTTTTTTTTATTTTGTAGATAAGAATTCCAGGATATGATATCTTCTTTGACACTGATAGCCTTTATATGGAGTTTAATCCAGTCCAAAGCTTCCTTATGAATGAATCTTACTAGTTTATCCTCGTCCCATCACCATTTCCAATAGTTAGATCAATTTTTGAATATTAATATCTGGATAGTAGGGTTAATACTTAAAGCACTGTTCAAACATGGTAGATCACTCAAGTTAGTGGCTGCCTTGTCAAAAAGGAGTTCAGAGAAAAAGAAAATGGATATTATGCATGGTTTTGTTCGTATAATTGTTTACCTTAGACATATGAGTAAGAATGTAATCCAATGGAGATCCAATATATTTAGGCAAATAGCGATTGAATTCCGTCTTAATTACACCAGGATGTAAAGAAAATGTAATAACTCCTAAAAATGAGAAATGGTCGTACACTATGTCGAACAGCTTACACGAGTCCCTTTCGTCCAGACTAAATTCATCTGTTACGTCATAAAACTGCACTTAGAATCTTCAAGGTCTCAGCTAGGATTTCAGATATAACATCCCATCACAAATTCAGACAAACAAAATAAAACAATACACGATTTATACAAGAAAAACAAGCGCAGATTTTGTTTTTACTAGATAAAAATAGTATTTATAGCATATTTGAAATGGTGAACTATAATGATTTTTTTTTTTTTATTTGTTTGCCCTTCACATGCTAGTTTACCTTCCTGGCAGGATTTAAAGTTTTGGGACTAGCTGAGAGCTTATATAATGATTGATTTATTTAAATTTATATTAAAAAAATATTATTTAGGCATAGAAAGTTTTGGGAAAACTTGTTTCTTCATTTAATTATTTTCTTTGATACCATTTCCAGAATTATGCCATATGTGAAGGGGTCTAAAGCTCCCTCAGCCCCACTCTTTATATTAAAGCTTGACTTTTACATAATAATGGTTCGAGAGAAGGGGCTCATTTATTGTATTTCGTTTTCAAACAGGATTTTGAAAAATAAAATAACGCTTCAGCAACAAGAAGGAGCTTTCACCCCTTTAGAAACCATATTACAGGCTTCATCCAACATTTATTGCTATACATTCATCCTATATTATTGCAAATGAAGTGAAGAAAAAGGTTAAATCCAAATTCTCTGGAATATTTATGGAATTCCTCCAAAGAACTAGTCCTAAAAAATGTTTTTGAGGCCTTAAGTACCCCCTCCTCCCCATAAAAGTAATCCACCCAAATCCACCTTAATAAGTGGTGCGTAGCTATGCGATACTCCATAACTATTAATTTAATTGGACAAACGGTGTATTATAACAGTTACTTTTTTAACGACTGCATGTCTGTTTAGGGATAAATGGGACTTTGTGAAGTATTATAACATTTGAAACTGGAAAGCTGAATAGATAGCTTTTTAATAATTGAGAACAGACGGGCAATTTTGGAATTTTTCTCTCGATGGCAAATTGTCTTGCGCCACCAAATGGCTGAAAAGGTCACTTTGCTCAGGCACAACCTCTTTAGCAGCTTAAAAAGGCTAGTAGAAGTTTCAGCCTTCGGTCAGTTGAGCCATGACTTTCTAGGGTCACTGCATTGATACAATAACCCCTGAAAAAAAAACACACACACACAAAAAAAATGTATACACGACTATCCTTTCTCAAAAAAATGCGAAATTTTGCCTTTTTCTTAATAGGAGCTTGAAATTTCTGCAAAATAATTCTCTGATATGCTGAATTTGACGGTGTAACTTCCATTCAGATCACTCGCCATTATGGTGATGTTTCGCCCATTTTCTAAAATCAGTCCAATTTTCTCATTTTTTTAGAGTGTCAGTTATTGTTAGCACGAGATGATTTCACGGACTGTTTGATACAGTATCAAGGGACATCCTCTAAAATATTGGTTGATACCAACAAATAGGCAATAAATAGTTCTATTTTAAAGTCAAATTGAATAGGACAATTTTAAACCGCCCTTCAGAACTTTCTTCATACCCAAGTACATAAGCAGACACAAACACATTTTGGGGATTTTTCCCACTAGATAGCAAAGATTTAAATCAAAACCTGCAACTTGTCTTTGAGACAACAGCAACACCACATACGTTTTTTATAGGCTGGACCTTCTATATTGATTTATCTATACTCAAAGTTTTTAGACGATCGGAACCAAGTCACAAAAGGTTTTTTTTTATGTAAATTGAGTTGTGTGAGGCGATCAAACTTTCTGTTTCTTAGACTTCATCTATCTATAAGATATAAAGCACTCACAATTTCATTTTTATATTTGTCCAGAGCAATCTAAAAACTGTTAAAGTGAGGAATCTGAATTTAGTTTGCAAAGTTACAATATAAAAACATAAATGGAAATGCAAAAAAGCATATATTGAAATAAAATAGAAAAATAACGTTATGATTTCAGCCATACAATCGTCCAATTTACGAGAACCGTAAGACCAAGCTGACAACTATAGCGAGTGGAGTTAGTCGACAAAAAGCTGCTTTTACTAGTTTTAACAAAACTGTAGGGAAGCAGGCGTCAATTCCTTTTTTGAAATTAGATAAACCCCACTGAAGCAAAACTTAATTTTTCAGAAAAAGTGCAACTTTAATACTGATATATAAGGAAAAGATAATTAAGAAATCTCTGCGATCTAGAAGATAAATAGTAACAGTCGTATTCTAAGAATAGGAAAACGTCTCTGGGTCAGTCATGAAGAGAAAAATGGTTTGGCTTGGAAAACACCTCGAAGGGCAACAACTCCATAAAAATGAGGAATTATCACCAGAGAATGATAAAAATTTTTTACTTAGCATGCTCAGATGCTCACTAGATGCTACAGCTGTAGGATGCAAAATTCACAATATTTAAACTTCCGTTTGTCTGAAATTCTCGTTTAGTAGCAAGTTTATCCACTGTATGATGGGTTTAAAAAGGCAAAAATCACGATTTGAAATCCTCAGTGGTAAGTCCTATGTTAGATTTTTGTTTTTTATGGCCGGTTTAAGTTCAAGAGACAGGTCGACCTTTTTCGTCTTTTTTAGCATGTCGCAGTTTTTAGTAATGCCTATAGCGACTGAAAGCCGTGCTGCCTATAGTTGAGTTGTGCTTTGACTATGCAGAAGAATAAACTATATATTAGCCCTAGTATTCAGACAATTCATATAATCTTTTCAATTCAATACTATTTGAAGCATTTGCTATCAATATTGTCAGCATTGTTACTACATTTGTCAGCATTGTTACCAATAGTTTCAGATTGTCATTAAATGCAGCAAGATCCTGAATACTGAAGAGGTAAAAATTTATTTTGCGTGAACCAGACGAAGACACAAAATGAAAAATTAACATTGGAAGTGTCATTTTATGGGAGAAAAATAAGGCTTGAAAATCGATGTCTGAGCATTTTACAACAACATTCAAAGAGCAAACTTGCAATTGGAAAAAATTTTTCAGTAGATTGAAGGTTAATCGTTTTGTTTATGAGGAAACGTGTTACTGACCGAAAATTATGGCTTTTTCTGTGAAATATTATATATTTCCAGTAGCCTTATGGTACACTGAGATATTTTAGTGAGACAAACAATTTTTTTGACGACTGACCCATGTGGAAACGTCTGCGCATTCTTACAATATCCATAAGCTACTTGAATTTTTTCGCATATTCGATATATTTGTTTTTATTAAAGTTATTAGATTTAAAGACAACAAGGAGGTTCCATCCTATCAGAAATACCCTTTTTGCTTTGACTGTGTAAATTTTACAATGACCTTGGGGATATGCCTCTGGTTGTGTTGTCGAGTACCAAACGTCCATTCACCACCTATTTTCAAGAATCTTCATAAGTTTTTATTGACACTGATTCCTAGGCAAAGCCCATAAACTTTTACATAAAACTATTGTTATCAAAGCAAAAGTCTGAGCTGACACGAACAAATATAAAACAAAATTAATAACACTACAAAACAAAGCCAGGCTTCAGCAGCCAACTATCTGATAGCTACATCTCAAACTGCGACAACATTTAAACCGTGCAATTCTAACCTTAAAGAAAGGCGTACAAAAAGGCCAAGTTATACACTTCAGCCATAAAGGACAATTACGACCAACGTCGGTTTTTACTGAACCCGGATGTAAACAGAAGACATTAGTACCTGAGAACCATAAAACAACAAATTATTTAGTAGCTTGACAATAATCGCAATAATTTATTTAATTATTGTAGTTATTTAAGAATACATATCGATTGTAATCAAGTTTTTCAGAGGGGAAGGAATTCTAAAACCTTACAAATTGGGGGGAAACGTCCCTCAAGCTCATGATGAAGATGAGACTCTTCTTCTTCTTTGTGCAGGTATTTGTAACACAAATTACTCAGGAGAAGAACCCCATTGAAAAAAAGGGAAAGGAAGAATTTAGATGAGAGTTATTGGTGGTCTCTTCGTATTATTTTCATCCTTTTCACATAACTAGCTTTCCCAATGTTTTAAGTCAACTTAAAAAGAAAACGTGCATGTGTGCAATTTTGAAAAACAAATAAAAACAGCAGGATATAAATAATCAGTCTAAAAATACTTGTTAGCTGAAATTATGATAACTTTAATCGTTTACAAACCAGATCAAACCCTTCTCAAAATGTTTTTTCTTAGATCTTTCCAGCAAGATACTTCACTCACTTTACTTTTTACGTGTTGTGCGTGTAATTGAACCACAAGCAACTGAATCCCTGTAACCTAACCACCGTGTAACTGAACCCCTGTATAATCAACCCAAGTGCAACTGAACCATCGTGTAACTGAACCACCTGGCAACTGAACACCATTTAACTAAAGCCTCGTGCAACTAAAACCCGTGCAACTGAACCACAAGCAACTAAAACCCCGTGCAACTGAACCACAAATAACTGAACCCCTGTAACTGAACCCCCGTGCAACTGAACACCTGTATAATCAAACCCCCCTGCAACTGAACCACCGAGCATCTGAACACCATTTAACTAAACTCTCGTGCAACTAAACCCCTGTGTAACTAAACCACAAGCAACTGAGCCCCTGTAACTGAACCACCGTGCAACTGAACTCCTGTATAACCGAGCCCTCGTAAAATTTAACCCTCGTGTAACTGAACCACTGGGCAACTGAACCCCATTTAACTAAACCCTCGTGCAACTGAACCCCATTTAAGTGAGCCCCCCCCCCCCTGTAACAGAACCCCCGTGCAACTGAACCATCGTGCAACTGAGCCACCGTGCAACTGAACCACCGTGCAACTGAACCCTCGTGTAACTGAGCCATTGTGCAACTGAACCACTGAACACAGTTTTTTAGTATTCTAAAAATATGAGGCAATATCATTGGGTAAAAAAAGCTCATTTCTTCTCTTTCTTCAGATGAATCACACCTTTCTGGACATTAAGTAATAAACATATGTGTTTGAAAATATAAGACCTTTGTGAATCTAGATAACGAATTTTGATCAGATGTCTTTGAGGAGATTGCAGCTGAATAGGACATGGGAGGGGGACTGGTTGCACTCCAGCCTTTTTTCCAACATGCCCTGAGAGTTTAAACCTCATATCTTCAGGTTTATACCCTCAGCTATTCTCGATATATTGCAGATACGTCGTTTTGTAAAACTGGATGCACATACTACCTCTTGATTTAGTTGAAGATGCTCCTAAACATTTTCCGAACGATGTGACGGCTGATGTAACGATGTGACGGTTTGACCTTAATGCTCCATGCTTTTTCTTATTTATAGGATCAAACATGCCCTCTTTTCCGGATAAAAAAAACAACAACAAAAACACCTTGAATGTTAGCAATACGTAACTTGCATAACTTACAGCTCTTGTACCGGGAGTTATGGATTGTGAACCCTGGAGACATAGTTATTTAACCGTTGAACTGTTTTAAATAAAATGTTCGTCTCAAATTATCAATCGGATGTATTTGGGGAAAAAAGAGCGTGAGAGTGGAAGCACTTCGATCACTTTTAACTTTTAAAAAGTGCACTGGAACTTTTGATTTCCAATTGAATGAGCATCCCACCACCCAAGTTCGTACGAAAATCTTTCCATAAAAACCTTATGTGTTAACACTGAGTAACTAGCTGAACTTACAGTCCTTAATAAAGGAGCGGTTGGTGAGATTGTTAACCCCAGAGGCATGGCTATTTTGAACAAACTTTTTTTTTTTTATTTTGATCGGATCCATTTGGGGGGAAAATGGCGGTTAAGAGGGAGAGGCTGATTGTCCTCTGATTACCTTTCATTCCTCAAAATTGAACGTGAAATTTCAATTTCCAATCGAATGAGCCTTCTCCAAAGTTTGTACGACCATCCCTTCTATAAAAAAACCTTAAATTTTAACAATGGGTAACTTACAATAGCCTACAGCCCTTACCCCGAGGACTGTGGGGGGTTTTTGTTAATCACGTTTTTGTATTCGATTGAAAATTGAAACTTTTAGTACCCTTTTTAAAGGTAAAAAGTGATTGGAGGGCAACCAGCCCCCCCCCCCTGGGAAAACCACCCTGTAAAAATACCTCGCATAATACCACCTCGCAGTAATACTCGGAAATACCCCCTTGCAGAAAATATCCCCCCCCCCACGGAAAATAACTGGCCGTGAAAAATCTCCCCCCGAAAATACCCCTTGCGGTTGAAAGGTATCTAATCACTTTCGACTTATAAAAAATACTAGAACTGCCTCGGGGTTATAAAACAGTTTCTACCTTCATCCTCCTCTCGTCTCTCCTTTAGAGTTAATTCTGTATTTATCCGAAAGCTCAATGAGCGCTGAGATGCTTTGGCATTAAAATGCACAATTTGCGGTATCTCTATCTCTCCCTAACTACAAAACAATCAGAGAACCCCATTCCAGAAGTCAAGTACCTTTTTAAGTTTTGTAATTTGTCCATTGCTTACAGATAGTGCTTGTTATTGGGAAACATAAATACTTTTCGCGTGGGAGTTTTCTAAAGGAGGGGGAAGGGGTGAGTTTCTGGAAGATTTTTCCACAAAAAGAACATTTTTTTATGGGGGGGGGGGGCAAGATTTATACATAAATTCCTCTTTTCCACTTTCCTTAGCACTTCTCAGCTAAACTAAAAAGTAACAGAACTCAAATAAATATTCAAATTTGGAAAACCATATTTTCCGCGAGGGGGTATTTTCCAGGGAAGGTTTTTTCCATGGGAGATGGGAGATAAGCGCCTAGACCCATAGACAGTGACAGGACGAAGGGATTCCCCATTAGCAACATAAAAAAGGAGAAATATATCTGGCTTTAAGATTTTGTGACGTCCGGTTTTCTTTATTTTTGTGACAACAAAACAGAACTTTTTGATTAATCATTGTGGCAATCATTTATATCATGACTTTAAAAAGCAAACAATTCCAACAAGGTTCAACATGTAAAAATCCTAACTTGTGTTTTACCCAATCTAAGTACTGTGGTTGAGTTGCACGAGAGTTCAGTTATAAGCGGGTTCAGTTGCACGGTGGTTCAGTTGCAAGGGGTTCAGTTACACCGAAGTTTAGATAAATGGGTTGAGTTTTACGGGGGTAGAGTTGCACGAGGGCTCAGTTAAATGGGGCTCAGTTGCACGAGGGTTTAGTTACACGAGAGTTCAGTTACACGGAGGTTCAGTTGCACGGTGGTTCAACTGCGAGGGGGTTCAGTTGCACGGTGGTTCTGTGGTTCAGCTGCAATGGAACCTTTTTACGTATAAACCGAAATTCTCTTCAAGTAAGGATGGTTATTATAAATATAATGCTCCTTCAGTACAAAAATTTTCTTTTTAGCAGCAATTTTATAAGCTCAATATTAAAACCTACATAAGCACATTTTTTTTTATAATGCAGAGGCAACCTAAAGCAAAATTCGGAATATTTTTTCCCACCCGATTATTGGAAACTAATAATCAAAACTTGCAATGTTTCTTGCTTTAAATTGTCTCGATTACCATTTTATCATGTTTAGAAATCAATATTAAACTGAGTCACTCTTCTAGGCATTAAAAAAAAAAAAAAAAAAAAAAAAAAAAAAAAAAAAAAAAAAAACATGAGTTAACCAAAAATTTGACAAGTCCAACTAATGCACATTAAAGCGCATCTAAGGGAAAATAACTTTTTATAGTATAAATATGAGCTTCAGAGACAACAGCTGAGGTAATAAAATCCTACTTTCAACATAAAGAGTAAGTTTGGAATAATTATCTTAACTTTCGGTGGTTTTCATTGCCTTTTTTTAAGGCATTTTCAAGAAACTTGGTGTTAGATTGACTTCTGGGCAGCGCTTCTACTTGAATTTTTCGGATTCCCTATATTTCCCCAAAAGATAATTTGATTCTCCTAAATTTCTCCAAAAATTAACGCTAACGAAAATTAAGAATTTGTGTTTTGTGTTAATAGTCATACACAAACGACTGTTAATTCAGAGAAAAGTTTTGGAGAGCCCAATCTTTCTCTCGGGAGATTCGGGGTAACGTCAAGAAAATTTTAGACAGCAGAAGCACTGCTTCTGAGCGTGAATATATTTAGGTAGTAATCCTTATATACCATTAACAAATCTTAGATTACTGAAGTTCATTAATGGTATTAAAAAGAAAAATAGGAAAATAGTGTTCAACTAAATAAATCGTTTCCCGAATCTCGACTACCACACGAACCGAGCCAAAAACTTTTTACTTATATAATTTTGACAAAGCAGACTTTAAAAAAATTCTTTAGACACATTGGAATTTTATTTAATTTATTTGCAGGTAGAAATTATCTTATTCAGACTTCATTGGTTGTGAAAACAAAACTTAACTCCCGTAAAAAAACACAATGTTTTACGCCTTAATGAAAGGCTCGAGAAATCTATTTTGGTTAAATCCTAATATCTTCAAATGACTTCCCTCTTCTTCTTTTTTTTTTTTTTTGGGGGGGGGGGGGGTCATTTCTGAAACTTGAAACAGAAAAACATTGTGTTTGACGGTAAAATAAATTCAGGTCAATAAGGTTTTGCGCCAGCGTGAGACTTACCAGTTCCTTTTAACCGGGAAGCCAATTCCTTAGTAAATAAAACATTGCAGAGCTTTGTCACACCATAAATCTTGAATAAGCCTTTGCCATCAGTCTTGAAATTCAGGTTGTCAAAATCCAACTTCTTTGGAAATCGATGAGCCTCGGAAGCTACATTAATGATACGACTCGGTGCTGATTTCTTGATAAGACCTGTAATCATCGGCATGTTTTCAAAATGGGCAGACTTTGGAACATAAACTACTGTTAGGGCAATTCTACTAAAGAAGATACAGAAAAAAAACTTTTTAGAGTCCACTACAAGATTATAATTATACTCTCAGGTAGATTCAAGCCACCCTAATAGGAGGGAGGGGGGATAATAGATTTCAGAGGAAGTGGAATGATGGGAAAATCATTCGTATCGAGACCCATTTTTTTAATTTCTTTGAAGGGGTTTCGAAACCCATCTTGGGGAACGGGTCAAATGTTCCCCCTCCCCTATACAGCTAGTCTTACATCGAAATACACAGGGCATATGCTTAACCATATCAACCATGTTATAAAATTGAATTAATGAACTCTATGCAAGATCAAATTCTATTTTATTAGAAATGAACTGACTGGCGGTAAAACGAAAGAGCTTATAGCTGAGTTACCATTATATCTACTTCTCTGGTTCTTTGCGCATTACATGAAAAAAAAAAAAACTTTAAGCCCACCAGAAGGTAAAGGAAGGCTGTGACTACTAAAAGTTTTTTTTTTAAGAAATAGAAATAAGTTATGCTCTTTACTGCAACATGCAACTTTGCAGGATTGAGGGAAATTTAGGCTTCACTAATCTTTCAAAAGAAGCTTGCTGATTGCAAATCTGATGCAAAGATTCCAACAGAGCTATACACAGCCAAAATACATTGAGCATAAGTCATGACATGTCACAAACTGTTGAAATCATTGTCATGCAAGCGTTTTCAATTTGCATGGTTGGAGAGCCCAAGCCAGGATCCATGAGTATGAACTTCAGCCCAAGGAAAATTCCCTGGAGGAAGAAGCAGTAAAAGGTACTTTCAGACTGCAGATTAATGATCAATGGATAGACTGGCAGCAGACACGGAATGAATAATTAAACGCCCTTTACAAAGCTGTAACTCAATGATGCTTAAGTGCAAGAAGCTGCTGATATCCAAGGATAATGTAATTCCATTAGTCAAATCTGAAAGGTAGTATTAGATCGTCATAAAGAATAGAAAAGAGATGGAACAGGAGGTAGAGATGTTCCATAAAAACTATGAGATGATTTGCATTACGGGTAGTGCGTGATTTGATGGGAAATTGGAAACTGGATTAGTAATATATTAGAATACACCTGATCTGAAAAAAAGGGGCAATTAGTGGTGGTTCTGACCTCTCTTGCGTCCTGGGCAAATCTTAATTACTGCCCACCCCCTGGCTCCCCAAAAAACAGAAATTATTACGTATTTGAAAGGATTTGCCCCTTCCACTAGACCTTGCTCTTTACGCTAAATTTTTAACTTTTTGTCCTAATTCTTTAAGAACGATTCCTGAAAGACAATGGCCGTTTAATTAGAACAACAACTACTACTACTACTACTAACAACTCATCGCAGCACCAAGCCGCCTGAGGCCAACACAGCTACGCACGCTCCTCCTCCACCCCAATCTATTCAAAGCCTCCCTTTTTACACCCGCCCACGAAGTTCCCATTTCCTTTAAATCTTTCTTTATGACGTCCTCCCACCCCAGACGGGGACGACCTGCTTTCCGTTTAGCCCTAGATGGTTGGGCCGAAAAGAACAATCTTTGGCAATCTGTCATCCTTCATCGGCACAACATGCCCTAACTACCTCAACCTTTCTTTCATTATAGACCTAGAAAGCGGCATTGAACCACATTTTTCGTATAGCCTATTGTTTGAAAATACGGTCAGTCAGCCGGGTACCCAGAACAATCCTTAAGCAATTTCTCTGGAAAACATCTAGCAAATCTTCATCCGCTTTTCGGAGCGTCCATGCTTCAGAGCCATATTTGACCACTGTCATCACTGTAGCTTCTAAGATTCTAATCTTGGTTTGCAGACTTATCGTCCTATTCTTCCAGACCTTTTTTAACTGTGAAAAAACACCCTGAGCCTTGGCTATTCTATTTTTAACATCTTCACTGCTCCCACCATCTTTACTAATAATACTACAAGGTAAGTGAAGCTGCCCACCTGATCAATCTTTTCATTACCCAACGTCACCTTTTTATCTTCACTTATTCCTAGCCTTAGTGACTTAGTCTTCCTAACATTAATTTTCAAACCAATACTAGCACCCTGAACTCGCAAAACCTCTAAAACTTCATTCATTTTGCTCACACTTTCATCTAGGATGCTTAAATCATCAGCATAATCCAAGTCTAGGAGACTTTTCCTCCCCATTTGATTCCGTGGTCTCCCATTGCCTTTCCTGTGCTCCTTAAAACAAAGTCCATCAAAATAATCCAAATAAAGGGGGATAGAACACAACCCTGCTTAACTCCTGATTTAATACAAAACCAGCTGCTAACCTCATTTCCTACCTTAACCGCAGCAGTGTTATTCTCGTACATAGCACTAATCACTTTAATGTATTTGTCTGGTATACCATACAAGGATAAAACCTTTACTAAAGCTTCTCTATCAACAGAATCGAACGCTTGCTCATAATCTATAAAACTGAGGACCAAAGGTGTTTGAAAACTTAGGCAACTTCTCAATTATTAACCTAAGAGTGAAAATTGGTCAACACATCCTCTACCTTTTCTAAAACCGCGCACTGCTCTTCTCTTAAAACTTTGTCTACAGCATCTCTCAGTCTAAAAAGTATCATATTACTAAGCAATTTGCTACCTACAGAGACCAGACTAATGCCTCGATAATTACCACACTCACTTTTATCACACTTTCTTATAAAGTGGCTTAATTAAGGTTTTCCTAAAATCGTTAGGTACTTCCCCTTTTTCAAAAATCATATTCATAATCTTCAATAACTTATTTCTAAACCTCAGAGCCACCATATTTTAAGAAACTCATTTACTACCCTATCAGCACCTGGAGCCTTATTATTCTTAATCCTTTTAGTACTGTTGCTAATTCCTCCTCACAAAAACAAATTTTCCTTCACATCCAAGGTATCACAAACTTTTTCATTTTCCTCTATTTTTTCCTGCAACTCTATCTCGGTTAAGCAAGTTCTCAAAATGTTCGGCCCATCTCGCTTTAGCTTTTTCCTTATCGCTAATTGCCACCCCATTCCTATCTTTAACTGGGACAAGTCCGGATTGACTACTACCTCTCAATTTGTTAACGTGCCAGTAGAATATTTTGCTATTATGCCGTCTAGCTGCATCTCCTAAATCCTCGGCAATTTTATCCATGGCCTCCACTTCACACCTCCTTAGTTCATATTTCAATGCTTTCTCCACTTTCTTTACATTTTTTTTTGTTTTCATGCGATCTATCACTCAGATAATTCTTGTACAAGTCCTTTCTCCTTTCTATAAACATAAAGCTTTTTCACTAATATTCTTAGCTGCAGTTCTAGCTTTCTTCCCTAATACACCTTCAGCAACTTCACAAATTATTTTTCTAAAATTATTCCAACCATCTTCCACATTATCAAATTTTAAACTCTCAAGTAGGTTTGTTTTAAAATTCTAAAAAAAAAAAACTTTAGCACAAAGAGGGAGGTATTGAGGAGGAGGCATCCCTTATTCTATACGTAATAATTTCATTTTGTTTCATGGTTTGATGTTGCTCCTTACTTTCAGTTGAAAAACTTGTTGTTGCTTTTTTTTTTATTATTTAATTACTTACAGATAGTATTTGTTAGTGGGAAACATACGGAACAAGTTTTTTTAAAGAAAAAACCTGGTTTTTTATTTAATTTCTGATCGTTATTAAATAATACCGATAAATCTGGCTCTCTCTCGATGAAAAAATCCGGTATTTGTGAATTATACGCCATTCACTCGAGTTTACGATGTGTAAAACTCGCGAACGAACGGGTTTCTTCGTTAGTTTCTTCGTCACTTTAGAAATAAACTTGGGCTATAAATTTGCACATTATAGGGGGGGGGGGGTAAAATCATAGCGAGTCTGCATGCAAATGTATTAGGTATTATTCTGCATACTATGAAGTAAGAATTGTTTTCTGACTTCAAAATGTCCAAATACTTTACCTCCCCCCCCCTTATGTGCAAATATATAGCACAAATTATATACTTCCCATCTATTCTTTCACTTTGTTTGTCTTATCTCATGCTAAGCTGAAAGAGACTAACGAAGAAACCAATTTGTTCTCGAGTTTTACACAGCATAAACTTGAGCGAGTGGCATATAATACACAAGTACCTCAAAATATTCTAACCAAAATAACCTACATTTCTAAAGTACTACAAAAATTTTCATTATTTCCATATATTTCTTGAAACTATATCAAAGCTTACCAAAAATTGGGGACAGGTCCTTACCTTTAACTGGGACAGGTCCAGATTGACTATTACCAGTTTTTAACATGCAATTCATATTTTTTTTTAACATCCCGTCTGGCTGCATCTTCTATATCTTCAGCAGTTTTATCCATGGCCTTTACTTCACACATCCTTATTTGATTTTAATGCTTTCTCTACTTTCCTTACATTCCTCTTATTTTAATATGATCTTTCAGTCAAATATTCCTTGTACAAGCCCCTCCTCTTCTCTACTAAACTCAAAGCATTTTCACTAATATTCGCAGTCGCGTTTCTAACTTTCTTCTTTAAGACGCCATCTGCTACTTCACAAACTATGTTCCTAAATTTATTCCATCCATCTTCTATATTGTCTAATTTTAGACTCTTTAGTTTAATAACCGATTGTTTGTGGAAAGTTTTTATCAAATTATCATCCTGGAGTTTACCTACGTCAAAACTTCCCGAAGGTAGTTATCCTTCCTAAATTTCTGCTTTTGATTAACCCTAGACACTACTAGATAGTGATCTTTATTTTTAAAACCAATAAGAGCACTCGTATGTACGTACATTGGTATGTTGTATCGATCCTGCCAGTCTTCTGTTTACATTAATTAAAAAAAACTTTTTCCACAAAATTGCTTTACTTTTCAAAGAAAAGTAAAGAACTCCATTAAACAAAAAATGAGCAAAAACAAAATCAAATAATCTACCAAGCGTGAAACTACCACAAATCACCATCGATAAATAAATGAAACCCAAAACGAGCAGAAATTACAATAAATAACCGAGTCAAACTCAAAACGAGCAGAAATTAACATAAGTTGGGCTCCAAACCCCTATACCTTCCCAAGGCCAGAACATAATTTGCACTTTACTGAAAAATTATAAATGTTTTTACTTTTATAACTTTAATAAATCAAATAATATTAAGATTTTGATTACTAAATATCAGTAAATGTATATTAAACTGACAATGCACATTCATTTGTATTTTTTTTCAGTAAAGTGCAAATTATGTTCTGGCCTTGGGAAGGTATAGGGGTTTTGAGTCCAACTTATGTTAATTTCTGCTAGTTTTGAGTTTGACTCGGTTATTTATTACCGATTTCCAGATAGAAAAAATGTTTTTGAGGAGGACACTCTCCCACAACCCTCAGGGCAAGGGTTTTAAGTTATGCCCTGGGGGCATATAAGGTTTATATAGAAGGTGTTGTCGTAGAAACTTCAAAACAGGCTCATTTGATTGGAAATTCAAAGAGCTAGTACCCTTTTTAATAGTCGAAAGTGATTGGAGGGCAACTAGCCCCCCCCCCCCTACGCCCATCATTCCCCCAAATACATCCAATCAAAATTTTGAGATAGCCATTTTGCTCAGCGTGGTTGATTTCCAGATAGAAAATATACTTTTGAGGAGGACACTCCCCCACAACCCTCCGGGCAAGGGTTTTAAGTTATGCCTGGGGGCATATAAGGTTTTATAGAAGGCGTTGTCGTAGAAACTTCAAAACAGGCTGATTCGATTGGAAATTTAAAGGGCTAGTACCCTTTTTAATAGTCGAAAGTGATTGGAGGACAACTAGCCCCCCCCCACGCCCATCATTCCCCCAAACACATCCAATCAAAATTTTGAGATAGTCATTTTGTTCAGCGTAGTTGATTTCCAAATAGAAAATATGTTTTTGAGAGAGAAAACTCCCCCACAACCCTCAGGGCAAGGGTTTTAAGTTATGCCCTGGGGGGCATATAAGGTTTTTATAGAAGGCGTTGTCGTAGAAACTTCAAAACAGGCTGATTCGATTGGAAATTTAAAGGGCTAGTACCCTTTTTAATAGTCGAAAGTGATTGGAGGGCAACTAGCCCCCCCCCCCCCCCACGCCCATCATTCCCCCAAACACATCCAATCAAAATTTTGAGATAGCCATTTTGTTCAACGTAGTTTTAAGTTCTGGAAATTAGGTCTTTGAGGATGACAACCTCCTCACGGTTCTCAGGGCAAGGGTTGTAAGTTATGCCCTGGGGGCATATAAGGCTTTTACTGAACGCGTCGTCGTAGAAACTTCAAAAATGACTCATTCGATTGGAAATTGAAATGGTTAGTGCCCTTTTTAATAGTCGAAAGTGATTGGAAGTCAACAAACACCCTTCCACGCCCACTATTTCCCCAAACATTTCCCCAAGATCAAAATTTCTTGATAGCCATTTTGTTCCACGAAGTTTAAAGTTCAGGAAATTATACCTTTGAGCACGACACTCTCCCAATAGTCTTCAGGGCAAGGATTATAAGCTATGCCCTGGGGGCATATAAGGTATTTATTGAAATGGGCAACTAACCCCCCTCTCACGCCCACCATTTCCTCAAACACACCCAATCAAAATTTTGAGATATCCATTTTGTTCAACGTAGTCGAAAGTTCTGGAAATTAGGTCTTTTAGGATAAAAACCCCATCAGAGCTTTCAGTGCAAGGGTTGTAACTTGTGCCCTTGGGGCATATAAGGTTTATATAGAACGTTGTAGTAGAAATTTCAAAAAGGGCTCATTTGATTGGAAATTGAAATTGCCCCTTTTTAATAGTCGAAAGTAAGTGGAGAGTAATTAACCCCCTCTCACGCCCTCCATTTCCCCAAACACATTCAATCAAAGCTTAGAGATGGCCATTTGTTCAACGGAGTTGAAAGTTCTGGAAATTATGTATTTAAGGATGACAAACCCCGAGAGTCCCCCAGGGCAAAAGGTTATAAGTTATGCCCAGGGGGCATATAAGATTTGTAATGATAGAGTTGTCGTAAATACTTCAAAAGGGGCTCATTCAATTGGAAATTGAGAGGGATAGAGCCCTTTTTAATAGTTGAAAGTGATTGGACGGTAACTAACCCCTCTCTCACGCCCACAATTCCCCCAAACACATCTAATCAAAATTTTCCGATAGCCATTTTGTTCAACGTAGAAGAAATTAGATCTGTGAGGATGACAACCCCCCCCCCCCACAACCAGCCCTCAGGGCGAGGGTTGTAAGTTATCCCTGGGGGCATATAAGGTTATTACTGAAAGCGTTGTCGTAGAAAATTCAAAAGGGCTCATTTGATTGGAAATTGAAAGGGCTAGTGCCTTTTTTAATAGTTGAAAGTGATTGGAGAAAGACTAACGCCCCTCTCACGCCCACCATTTTCCCAGACACATCCAATCAAAATTTTGAGATAGCCATTTTGTGTAACGTAGTTGAAAGTTCTGGAAATTAGGTCTTAGAGGATGACAACCACCCTCACAGCCCTTAGGGTAAGAGTTGTAATTTATGCCCTGGGGCCATATAAGGTTTTATAGGAAATGTTTGTAGTAGAAACCCGAAAAAGGCTCATTTGATTGGAATTCGAAAGGCCTAGTGCCCTTTTTAATAGTCGAAAGTAATTGGAAGGCTTGACATTTTTATAGTAAAGATCGATGTGGATATAATGTATTATTTCTTTGTTGTTGTTGTTGTTTAGACCAGGGCACTTTGTATCAAAGGAGTTGTCGTAACCGAGTCAAACTTAGTTATATACAATCGAGAGGGTTGTGGGGGAGTGCCCTCCTCAAAAATATATTTTCCATCTGAAAATCAACTACGCTCAACGAAATGGCTATCTCAAAATTTTGATTGGATGTATTTTGGGGGAATGATAGACATGGGGGGGGGGGCTAGTTGCCCTCCAATCACTTTCGACTATTAAAAAGGGCACTAGCCCTTTGAATTTCCAATCGAATGAGCCGTTTTTGAAGTTTCTACGACAACACCTTCTATAAAAAACCTTATATGCCCCCAGGGCATAACTTAAAACCATTGCCCTGAGGGTTGTGGGGGAGTGTCCTCCTCAAAAACATATTTTCTATCTGGAAATCAACTACGCTGAACAAAACGGCTATCTCAAAATTTTGATTGGATGTGTTTGGGGGAATGATGGGCGTGGGGGGGGGCTAGTTGCCGTCCAATCACTTTCGACTATTAAAAAGGGCACTAGCCACTCCCATTTCCAATCGAATGAGCCCTTTTCGAAGTTTCTACGACAACTCCTTCGATACAAAGTGCCCGGGTATGGAGAAAACCAAAAACACATTGTGCCCACATCGTTTCTTTACTTAGGCAGCGCTAGCGCCTGCCTATGAAATAACATAATCGATAAGGTCGGCCTTCTTACCATCATTTGAGTATTGTTTTACTTTACCAAATTTTCCTAGCCTAGAATACCATCTATCCCTATTTCCACTAACCTGAGCATTAAAATTCCCTAATAAAAATACCGTGTTTCTAACTGGGATCCTGTTTATTTGTTCTTTTAGCTATGAATAAAATTCACCTGAGTCACTTTTATCTCCATCAATGGGTTCTACAGGGGCATACACTACTATGACTGATACCTTGCACTTTTCATTAAAAGAATAACTAGAATTCTATTATTAATACCTTCCAAACCTAAGCAAGACTTAGCTACTTCCTTGTTCATCATGAGCCTACTCCCTGCCTATGCACCCCATCATTCCTGCCTGAGTAAGTATTTTAGGCGGGGGGGGGGGGGGGGGGTATTTTCCGGAAGTCTTTTTTAACTGAAAGTAAGGAACAACATTAAAACTTCAAACCAACAGAAATTATTCCGTATATGAAAGGGGTTGTTTTCTCCTCAACGCCTCGTTCTTTTACATTTTAGTTTGACTCTTTGTGACAACTCTACTTTTTAAAACAACGAAAACTTTAGCTTAAAGAGCGAGGCGTTGAGGAAGGGACAGCCCCTTTTATATACAGAATAATTTCTGTTCGTTTTAACTTTTAATGTCACTCCTTACTCTTAAGAAAAAAAAATCTTGTTTTTTTATTTAATTTCTGAACGTTTTTCAAATAATACACGTTCGAATTTGGCTCACTGAACATGAAAAATTAAAACAAAATTTGCATATTCATTTTGGGAGATTTATTCCGTATATGAATGGTTACCTCCTCCTTATTACTTTTTTCTTTACGTTAAAGCTGTTAGCACTTTTTAAAAAGCTTCTTATTCTAATTAAACGGCTATCGTGTTTCAGTAAACGCTCTTAAAAAAAATTATGCCATCCATCTTCCACCTTGTCAAATTTTAAACTCTCCATTTAGTATTCAACAGTTTCTGAAAAGTATTCAACTGTTCCTGAAAAACCCCTCCCGATCTTCTAGGAGCATGATATATGAGGGGGCTTCTCCCTCCTAAGCCCCTCTTTCTTTACGCTAAATTTTCTTTATGCTTTTTTCTCAATTCTTTAAGAAAGACTTCACCAACATTATAGCCCCTTAATTAGAATAAAAGGTTTATCAAAACAACAGAGACTTTAGTTTAAAGAGCAAGGGATTTAGAAGAGTGCAGCCCCACCCATATATGGACAAATTTTGTGTTTTTTTTTTTCAATGTTTTTCTGTACCACCAGTTGAAAAAAACTTATTTTTCTAAATTTTAGTTTCTGATTGTCAATCACTTCACGCCGAATAATCCAGCTCCCTCAAGGTCGTTTCAGGCACCATCCCCTGTCCCCACTCTGCACCCACCAGAATTCTTTCATAACTAATGATTGTAAATTAAAAAGAAGCTTATTTTTCTTTTTAAACGGCCACTTTGTTTCAGGAGCGGCTCTTAAAGAATTGGGGGAAAAAATTAAAACTTATGATTAATTAAAAGTACAAGTATACAAAGTATATGTATACTATATACTAAACTATATACGTATGCTATATACTAAACTATACTAAAGTATACGTAATAATTTCTGTCCGTTTTAAGTTTTGATGTCGCTCCTTACTTATAGTTAATTTTTTTCTTTATTTAATTTCTAATCGTTCTTAAATAATATCGAGAAATCTGGCTCTCCTCCATGGAAAAAATTCCTTCCCCCACGGAAAATTTCCACCGTGGAAATCTCTTTTCACTTAAGAATACCCCCCCCCCCTCTTCAGGGAAATTGCCCAAAGATAATTCCATTCTAGCTGAAAATTCCACCCAGAAACTTTCTTGCGGACGATCTCAGGTGAAAAATGTTTCTTGTGCACTTCATTTGAAAAAGACTTTAATTTTTAATTGTTTTTAAAATCATACTGGTAATCCCCTCCGTGAAAAGTTTCCCAACAAAAAGCCAGCAAAGGGTATTTTCCAGCAAAGGTTTTTTTGGGGCTGAGGGGCACAAAGGAAACTTTTAAAAACGCATCAAAAATTTGAAACTGATATCTACTCCCTTATGATTTCTGGGTATAGATTTCTGGTCTACGCTGTTATTATGAAGTAAAGAATAACATTAAACCCCAAAAAGAGCAGAATTTATTCCGTACAGGAGGGGTATTTCCCCTTGCTTGTCCACACCTCTACCTCAAGGTCGCAGAAACTTCGGAGTGTGGTCATTAGATCAGAAATTGAGAGTTCTAGTCTTTTTTTGAAGTCCAAAGGGATTGGAGACCAACCAGCTGCGTGGGGTGATATTTTCCGGGGGGTGAGGGGGCGGGGGTATTTTCCGTGTTTTTCCAGGGAGTATTTTCAGTGGCGGGGGGGAGGGTATTTTCCGCGGGGAGTATTTTCCGGGGGTGGGGTAAATGCCAGCAACCGAGAAAGGACAAGGAAAGAAAAAAAAAAGACCGCTAATATCTTTAGATGCGTCAAACGAGGCATGCTCAATGCCGATAAAAACCAGAAAAGAACAGAAACGTCTAACAATAAGGAAAAAGGAATTACAACTAATTAAGTGAAGAAGAGAAGGGGAAAATCAGAATTGCTCGTCAATAAAACTAAAAGTAATTAAAATCTAACCTGCATTAGGCTGGACTCTTATTACCTGGATAGGGTTGGAGTTGCTCAAATACATTTGGTTTGCATTTTTTGTGCAGGAAGAGGAGGGAGCCAATTTTTTTGTTTTTCTTTTTTTTAAATATTGTTTCTAGTTTTCTATTTTCTGTTTTGTTTTCTGTTTTTCCAGGGAGTATATTCAGTGGCGGGGGGGGGGGGTATTTTTTCCGCGGGAGTATTTTCTGGGGGTGGGGTAAATGCCAGCAACCGAGAAAGGACAAGGAAAAAAAAAAAGACCGCTAATATCTTTAGATGCGTCAAACGAGGCATGCTCAATGCCGATAAAAACCAGAAAAGAAAAACAGAAACGTCTAACAATAAGAAAAAAAGGAATTACAACTAATTAAGTGAAGAAGAGAAGGGGAAAATCAGAATTGCTCGTCAATAAAACTAAAAGTAATAAAATCTAACCTACATTAGGCTGGACTCTTATTACCTGGATGGGGTTGGAGTTGCTCAAATACATTTGGTTTGCATTTTTTGTGCAGGAAGGGGAGGGAGCCAATTGTTCTTGGTTTTCTTTTTTTTAATATATGTTTCTAGTTTTCTATTTACCGTGTTTTTGCAGGAGTATTTTTTCAGTGGCGGGGGGGGGGGGGGGGGTATTTTCTGCGGGGTGTATTTTCCGGGGGTGGGGTAAACGCCAGCAACCGAGAAAGGACAAGGAAAGAAAAAAAAGACCGCTAATATCTTTAGATGCGTCAAACAAGGCATGCTCAATGCCGATAAAAACCAGAAAAAAAAAAACAGAAACTTCTAACAATAAGAAAAAGGGAATTACACCTAATTAAGTGAAGACGAAAAGGGGAAAATCAGAATTGCTCGTCAATAAAACTAAAAGTAATTAAAATCTAACCTGCATTAGGCTGGACTCTTATTACCTGGATAGGGTTGGAGTTGCTCAAATACATTTGGTTTGCATTTTTTGTGCAGGAAGAGGAGGGAGCCAATTGTTTTTGTTTTTCTTTTTTTTAAATATTGTTTCTAGTTTTCTATTTTCCGTGTTTTTCCAGGAGTATTTTCAGTGGTGGGGGGGGGGGGGTATTTTCCGCGGGGGTATTTTCCAGGGGTGGAGTAAACGCCAGCAACCGAGAAAGGACAAGGAAAGAAAAAAAAAGACCGCTAATATCTTTAGATGCGTCAAACGAGGCATGCTCAATGCCGATAAAAAACAGAAAAGAACAGAAACGTCTAACAATAAGAAAAAGGGAATTACAACTAATTAAGTGAAGAAGAGAAGGGAAAATCAGAATTGCTCGTCAATAAAACTAAAAGTAATTAAAATCAAGCCTGCATTAGGCTGGACTCTTATTACCTGGATGGGGTTTGAGTTGCTCAAATACATTTGGTTTGCATTTTTTGTGCAGGAAGGGGAGGGAGCCAATTGTTTTTGGTTGTCTTTTTTTTAATATTGTTTCTAGTTTTCTTATCTCTTCTTGTACTGTTCTTGTTGTTCCATTCTTCCGGTTTCGTATTGCTTTCGTTTTTACTGTTAAATAGCGACGAAGACCACACTGCCTTTCCATAACAAACAACAAAAGCACAAAGAACAATAGGGATATCTTTTTGTAAGACAGTGAAGATAATTTGAATGAATATTTCGGTCCTCAGCAAGACAAAAATGTATAAAAGAAAAGATAAAAGACTCACAACAAAGTGCGACCAATCAAATCAAAAATAATTGGTTAACAGACAACCACGGAAACAAGGAGACATCCGATCGAAGAACCTCCAGTTGGGAGTAGATACCGGTTGGAGATTTCACTTGCATTAAACGTTAAGATGGAGGACATAGAGGGAAAAGGAAGAATCCCAAAATCGAAGAAATATACGGAAAGAGTGTGGGGGCTAAATTTATCATTGGTCAATCAGTCAATTATTAGTTGTTCTTTGGGAGGAGGTGGATGCAATTGGCCTTTAAGTAAGCCTCAACCCCGAGTGTGTGGGTCCCCCAGTGGTCACTCAGCCGTTCCAAGTGCGAAAAGAATAAAAAAATAATACAATATAAAAAGACAAAACCAAAAAACAAGAGCTAACATAGAAGAGACCCTTTCTCGGGCAACAGTGAAAAGGCGAGGAAACAGTTAATTTACTTGTCAGTCAGTCAGTAAGAAGATACAGAGCATTATGGGGTAAACCTAGCCTGAGACGGTTTAAAGTAATCTTAGGATGAAGAAATAATGTATCAAGGCTTTCATAGAGTAATGTTGTACTCCCTGGAACTTAAACGTACATTTATTTGGCCGGTAAATGTGAAAGATAAGGGATTAATGAAGGCTACGAATGCTCTCGACCGAGTGCATTTGCATGGTACCTGCGTACTAGGATTAGAGGTTCCAATCCTAGGAAAGTCTTAAGAAAACACGCAAACGAAATTTCGGCCGAAAACGCGGTTTTCCAAACATTAGCCCCCCTACCGCACACTTCCAGCAATGTGCAGCTATGCTTTCAATAGGGTTACAACTTTTATTTGACATTTACTTTTTACTTTTTTCCAAGTTTTCGTGAAAATACCTGCCTTTGATAGTACCAAGATTTTCTTTGGCAGACTAAGCTTCGGAAAATGCCAGCATCCTTGGGACTTCCTGTGTTCTGAATTTTATAAATTTATGGATGCAGATTAAATAGCTTATTCGTAAAGAAATAGGCTGGAAAAAAAACTGTTTGATAAATATAAGCTAGCATGTCGAAAAAAAAACAGAATTGATATGATAATATCGTCTGTTGGAACCCTTGGTCCCAGTTTTGTCAGATAAATGTCCCTCCCAGATTCATTTCTTTGGGCCCCTTCATTATTTTCCTTCTTTAAGTAATAAATGTTAATTTTCCTATTATTTTTCGACGCCATTTTGGGTCTTCTTAACTGCGTACGTGTTTAATTGACCAAGAGGGAAAAAGTGCGCAGTTAGGGAGATTGGCCAGTATATTAGGAGCCCTGGGATTGGCTGGAAAGAGTCTTTACCACCCCTAGTAACCCCACCGCGTGCTGCGGTTAGCGGGCTGGGAGAATTTGTCCTTTTTCAGTTCAGTTCATTTTTATACAGCGTGAGTGTCAATACAGTAAGAATTTTTCTATGTACCTATTTTACTTTGCAGCTTAGGCCGAGACTAAAGGGTTAATTAGAAAATCTTATCGGTAAACTTTGGCTTTAAATGTGGCCATAGACCACCCGATCACGTAGTAGTATAAAGGAACCGTTGGGGTAATAGCGGGAATCTCACTAACATTTGGGCCGACAAGGGGTTCTCCCTTCGAGTAAGTGGCATAGCAACCTTTTGCGCCATTTTTGCCTTTAATAAGTGGTGACCCCGCACATAAACCTCCAATATCGTCTATTATGTGTGCGAAATTATGTGTAATTATGTGAGTTAGTTTTATGGTATTACAAGTTTTTGATTTTGCAACTGTTGTTATTTTATTTGTATGTGCTATGTTTTATTATTGTTATGTGTGTTCTTTTCATGTCTTATTATTTTGTGTATAAATGTTTTTTTTTTTTCTTGCCATGGTTCAAAGAGGCTCTTGCTGCAATAAAAACCCATCTATATCTATCTATCATTCATACAACCTGGAAAATTGGGCATAGAGCTTTCCTTTCACTTAGCTTTCCAGATATAAAGATAGCGCACCTGCAGTTGAAGTTTAATTAAAGAAAAGTTTGTGCTACAAAAATTTAGGGTCATAGCTATAAATTCGATTTTATTTAGAAATAATCTCTAGCGTCATGAAAAGTTGCATGGCATTAACGGTATCCAAAAAAATTAAATGGCAATAAAAAAAATATACTTAAATGTTCTTTTAATCATAAAGCCAATAAATCAGAGAGTTTGCATATAATTGAAAAACTGAATGCAGCTAGGCGATTTGAATTGTTCAAGATACCAAATCGATATATTCATGATGAAACAAGCATCAGAAAAGCTGAGAAAGACACTAACAGCTGCTTTGTTTTTTTTTCGTTTTTTTTACCATGATGACCAAAAAGTAAATTGGTTCTTGAGGTATGAGGTATTGAGGTTCTTGGGGATTTTGCAACTGTTATGTTATTTTATCAACGTCTTCTATCCCGATCAGCCGAAAGCGTGTTTTATTTGCCATAGCGAGGATCATGAGGCCAAGGACTGTCAGAAAAATCGCAAAAATCAAAGAAGGCAGTGTCTTGAGCCCAAACCAGGAAGTTTAGGTTCGGTATGGGGACCACAACCTATAGCAACACCGAAGCCATCCCAAGGAAATGAAGGAGTTAGAGGCATTAGCGCGCTCTCACCATCAGTTGCGGTAAACATGATACTGGAAAGTGCAAAGATAAATGCTAAGAAAGGAGGTGGAGCTAAAAAAAAAAAAATAACCCAACAAAAGAAGCGTCAGAAAGTGGGCCAGCAACCAAAGAGGCAGAAAAACATGGCAATCCAGAAGCCGGAGAAAGTAAACAAGTAGCAGAAAACCAAAAGATGAGTTTGAGACCACCAATAAAAAACAAAAAGACCAAGTGAAAGAAGGAGGAACAAACCAAAATGTACCTTCACCGAAGAGAACCCTTAGTCAGGCATCTCTTGGTTGCACGGGGAGTAACCAATCAAAGGGGAGAAAAACGGAAGGAAAAGGTATCGGAAAGGAAACAGGAAATGGAGGGAAAAGAGAGCATAGGTGAAAAGGAAGAAAAGTTTTTTTTTCTTTTTTTTAAGTAATTAAATGTAGATAACTACATTAAACGTGAATGGAGCAAAACAAGCAAAAAGACAGACTTTCAGTTCAGAATTTGTGACAAAACAGAATATAGATGTAGCGTGCCTACAAGAAGTTGACTCGAAAAATTTTAGAGCTCCGACAGGTTACCGGTATGTATGAGGGCTCGAACCAGGCGTTGGTTTCCTTTTAAAAGAAAGTGTACAGTGTGATCAAGGAAGCATGCGTTTTGAAGATGATGGAAGCATTTGTAGTTTGCGTTGTGGGTCATTGGTGATAGTAAACGTCCACCTACCGTCAGGAGCGGGTAACTTTACACAACGAGAGAGTACCACTCGTGAAAAAATGCCAAGGTACCATTGTGAAGAAAATTTCATAATGTTGGGGGATTTTAACTGTATTGTGTCCGAAGCGGATGCCATAGGAAGAAAAGTAGCAAGAAGAAGATGCAGTGAAGGTGATAAATGCTTGGAATTTGAAAGATGTGTGGGTTCATTTTGGGAAAGGATCTTGATTTACCCGAATAGATAACCGAGGATCAAGCAGAATAGACCAGATTTGTGTGAGGCAAAATCTGTTAACAGAAGTGATAAGGGTACACAACGAACTCGTATCTTTCTCTGACCACACTCCTCTTGTGATGGATATGGGAACCACCGAAGAGAAAGAGCTGATACTGCAGGAGGTAACCCAACAGGAAACTGAAAAAATAATAAGAGGAATGAAAAATGGTAAGTCACCTGGGGTGGATGGACTGGGATACGAATTTTATAAAGAATTTTTTCGGGAAATCGGGGATCTGTTTACTTTGGTGGTGAGAAGCTATGTTGAACAAGGATATCCAGGATATCCAGAGGATGATTTGGGCATGATATATATCCTTTTTAAAGGAGGCGATAGAATGGACCTTCAAAACTGGAGGCCTATATCGGTTTCAAACAGTGACTACAGAATAACGTCCAAATTTTTAATTAAGAGAATGGAGAAGGTGATGCCTGGAATCCTGAGAAGATATCAGTTTGGGGGTATACGAGGAAAGAAGGCCCAACAAATTCTCAACGTGCTGCATGACTTGGTACGCAGAGACGACGAAAAGGCAAAAAATAAGGCGTTTTTTTCGTAATGGAAGAAGAAAAAAAAAGAAGAAAACATAAAAATAAATAAAACATTGTGCCGACATCGTTCTTTACTACGTGAGAGGGGGGTCAATTACTCTTCACTCACTTTCGACATTTAAAAAGGGAAATTTCAATTTTCAATCAAATGAGCCATTTTTTAAAATTCAACAACTTTCTATATAAACCTTATATGCCCCCAGGGCATAACTTACAACCCTTGCACTGAGGGCTGATGATGGGGTTATCATTCTAAAAAGACCTAATTTCCAGAAACTTTCGACTACATTGAACAAAATGGACATCTCAAAATTTTGATTGGATATGTTTGGGGAAATGGTGAACGTGAGAGGGGGGTTAGTTGCCCTTCAATCAATTTCGACTATTAAAAGGGCACGAGCCCTTTCAATTTCCAATTGAATGAGCCCTTTTTAAAGTTTTTACAACATCACTTTCTATAAAAACCTTATATGCCCCCAGGCCCTAACTTACCACCCTTGCCCTGAGGGCTGTGGGGGGAGGGGTTGTCATCCTTAAAGACCTAATTTCCAAAACTTTCAACTACTGAATCAAATGGCTATCTAAAAATTTTGATTGGAAGAGTTTGGGGAAAAGGTGGGGGTGAAAGGGGGTTAATTGCCCTCAAATCACTTTCGAGAGTTTTAAAAAGAGCACGAGCCCTTTGAATTTCCAATCGTTTGAGCCCCTTTTCAGGTTTCTATGACAAAGATTTCAATAAAAACTTGTTTGCCCCTAGGGCATAACTTATAACCCTTGCCCTGAAGGCTGTGGGGGGGAGTGTTCTAATCAAAGCTATAATTTCCTGAACTTTAAACTGCGTGGAACAAAATGGTTATCTCAAAATTTTAATTGGATGTATTTGGGGAAAAGGTGGGCGTGGAAGGGGTGTTAGTTGCCTTCCAATCACTTTCGACTATTAAAAAGGGCACTAGACATTTCAATTTCCAATCGAATGAGCCTTTTTTCCAAGACAACGCGTTCTATAAAAACCTTATATGCCCCCAGGGCATAACTTACAACTCTTGCCCTGAGGGCTGTGGGGGGGTTGTCATCCTCAAAGACCTAATTTCCAGAACTTAAAACTATGTTGAATAAAATAGCTATCTCAAAATTTTGATTGGATGTGTTTGAGGAAAATATGGGCGTGAGAGAGGGGGGTTAGTTGCCCTCCAATTATTTTCGACTATTAAACAGGGCACTAGCCCTTTTAATTTCCGAATCGAATGAGCCTTTTTTGAAGTTTATACGACAACGCCTTCCATAAAAACCTTATATACCCCCAGGGCATAACTTACAACCCTTGCCCTGAGGGCTGTGGGGGAGTGTCATCCTCAAAAACATAACTTCTATCAGGAAATCAACTACGCTGAACAAAATGGCTATCTCAAAATTTTGATTGGATGTGTTCGGGAAATGGTGGGCGTGGAAGGGATGTTAGTTGCCTTCCAATCACTTTCGACTATTAAAAACGGCACAAGCCACTCCCTCCGCATTTCCAATCGAATGAAACCTTTTCGAAGTTTCTACGACAACTCCTTCGATACGAAGTGCCGCGGTATGGAAAAAAAAAAACAAAAATTATCAAGGATTACAATAGATACTACTTCTCGTATAAAATAGTTCGTGGTAACGAACCTTAAGTAAGGAACGATTTGGCCTCCTTAGTTAAACTCCAAAAAAGTTTAGCGATCTTAATTAAAATCACACTATTAAATTCAATATATCTGAGAACCCCATTGTAGAAGTTCCTATGTAAAAAATGTGGAATTCTACATTTTTTTTTTATTTTTTTCAGAAGAAAAATCACGGATGCGTGTTGATTTGTTGTAGTTTTTCTCAGGGGTGATCGTTTTAAACAATGGTCTTAAGAGACCGGGAGAGGGTTCATTGGAACGGAAATTTAAAGTTCTGTGCCCTTTTTAATGCCCCAAAAAGATTGCACCGTCGGAAAGTGTCTATTTTTGCCATTTTGTGGCACCAAACTAAAATGTTGTCCAAAAAAGGTCCGGGTTGGTATCAATTGAAAATTCTGTGATAGTCAATCGATTTAAAAGTATCATATAATATATATTGAGCTTCCCAGTTGCAGAGGAAGTAATGCCGCACAGTAGCACATTCGTTCTTGAAAAGTCAAGTAGTCCATACAAGATACATGGTTAATACGGACATTTATCTTAATGCTTGGTTTAACTAAGTAGATTCATTAGATTTTTCATGAAATTATGTTTAGCGATATATAATTATGCATCAGCTATTATGAAGGATGGGCAGTGAGGCAGATGCCTAAAACAGCGCACTTCGATGCCCAAATTGTCTAACTCTCCATGATCCTTCCGATAAAAATAGAAAGAGGGAAAGGGGGGGGGGGGGGGTATGAGTTAACCTCTCATTTTCCTTCATTTACAATAAGCCTGAATATGGGTGCTGCGGGGTGAAAAACCTCTCTTCTTCAGAAAACTTTTTTCCGACATTTATTTCACACCTTCATTTAACTAAAATAGATAATCAGTTTTAGGGCAGGGGAAGGGGGGTAGGGTTAGAAATGGGTATCTAATCCTTCTTGATTCCTGGAATACTTTTGGTCTGTACCTTTATTATCGCTGCTAGGGTATATTTTTCTAAGTAGCATAAAATATGTTATATTTACCTGCCTATCGTAATAGAGGTGAAAAAGGCGACGTGGAATCATTAGCTTCGCCACGAATTTTCTTGAGGGAGAGGAAGTGGGAGGTGTTGCCAAGTGTTACCAGAAGTTTGGTTTTCAGTCATTTTAAATGGTAATAATTCTTTTTTCCTATTTATATACAACAGTGTTGCAATACATTTAAACATTTGTATACAACGTCCCGTATTTAAATATCAGAAAACCCTACTATAGAGATCGCGACGGCTCCAGCCGTGTAGAAGATCAAAAGTAACGCAGAATTTCCATTCATTTGAACAATAATACCTCTTCTCGTTCTACAGACACGAACAAATGCAACCATTGGAGACACGATGAAAGTTTATAGTTTGGTTGAGATAATACTTTGATAAAGACTGATAATGAGCTTTGATAATGACTAAGGTCTTTTGCGATCTTTAGATGTAGGCTATATCATTTCTGGTAAATCTGATTTTAAAAGACATGCGTTCAGGACATCTTTTCACATACTGTGCACACTTACAATGCTTTAAGGTTGGGTTTTTTACTGTTCTTACAAAACTCGATGTAAAAAAAATAAATAAACTAGAATAAAAGTATAACATGAACTGATTAATTTTTTTTTTGAAACAGTCAATATTTCGTGTATTTCAGTCAATGAATTTATTTTCAGGAATTTACAAAAACTCTAAATAAGCACAACTGCCTATTCTATCTCCACCAATATTATGAATTAACTTCGAAACAAAAGAAAGGTCGCTCACTTCACCACTCCCCTTAAGTTATTTTCTTTCATAAAAAGTGTCCTATACTGTCAGAGCCACTTATGCAATGAATAAGACAATGAATAAATCTTGAGGCAGTCTGTCATAAAGTTCATGTTTAGGTACACAATACACGTGACGATGCATGTAAAACTTCAAAGAAAGTGACTCGTTCATGCTAATATTGGCAGAGCAATAAGACCACACCGTCAGTATTTACTGACGGAAAAGTACAGCAAGCAAATTAAATTCTCGACCAGGCAATAAGAACGGATGTAATACAACCCTTGCGTCTATTTATTCATGGTTTTAAACAAGGAAATTTTCAAAGCCTTGAGGATCTTTTTTACATAATTGAGGATCTTTTTTTTGATAATTTTACACCGTTTTGTTTGTCAGAAAAATCTTCAAACAGAATCACATATTTGACAATTGAAATTCTTTATGAGTTTACTTCAGAAGTAGCAGATAGTAATTCAAGTAGCCTGGATTGTAACTGAAAATTTGAACACTCTTTTGGATAGATTTGTGTGTTTTTTTCGTGGTATGATGGTCTTCTTTCACATAAACTTCTCCTTATATGGGCCTCCACAACCACCCTTCAGGAAAACTGGTTGATTGTTCGTTTCGTATTCCCAACACCGAGTAAATCACTAATTAAGTAGCCAGTCATTAAACCATTGACAGCAGTCATATGCAAATCCACTGTGTTATCACAAAAAGCAAGCACAAATCAAACGAATCGTATGGCATACCTTTCAATAGCTTTGCAGTCGAATAGGGGGCGGATGACCTCTTAATAAACAAACGCTAATACTAATGCCCCTTGTTCGGAGCACAATCCAAATAAGAGAGCCAAGTTTCAAGTCCAGCGCTTATTTGACGATGTTCACGGAAGTTATATTTTATTACATTTCTAATGTCATCCCCCTGATTCCTTTAGATCAAAAAAGATGACGCATGTGGTAATCAGAGGCAACGCTGTAGCGTTGCCTATAGTAAAGGCCATACGGCTCCAATGTTTTAATATTTATCATTATTTTTTTTTTTTTCCCAGAGGCACTTCATATGGAAGGGGTCGTCATAGAAACTTAAAAGGGGTCTCATTCGAACTAACCCCCCTCTCACGCCCACCTTTTCCCAAAACACATCCAATCAAAATTTTGAGATAGCCGTTTTATTAAACATAGTTTTAAGTTCTGGAAATTAGGTCTTTGAGGATGACAACTCCCCCACAGCCCTCAGGGCAAGGGTTATAACTTAAGGATTCTCTGAACCCTTCATATTATTTCTTATGGAAGAGATACTCGTATAAACTTTAGAGAGGGTTCATTTGATTGGAAATTAAAAGTTCTTGTTCACTTTTTAAAAATCAAAAGAGATTGGAGGGCAACTAGCCCCCTCCTCCTCCACGCCCTAAATGCATTAGATAAAAATTTTGAGATAGGCATTAGTAGGGAGGGCATAATGACTCCTGATTACACTGCGTGCTGCCATCTACAATTCAGTGTAACGCTGACAGTACATAATTTATGGTTTTTCTCACTGAGAATGAAAAAAACAGGATTTTTCTCACTTGAAAAAACAGAATTTTTCTCACTTTTATGGATGTTTCTTGGGCGCTTATGAATGTTAGTCAATTTATTTGTTGTTTTTCATGGATGTCAACAGCAATTTATGTCTGTTTTTACGGTTTTTGTCACAGAAAATGAAAAAACTGGATTTTTCTCACTTTGATGGATGTTTCATGGATGGTTATGAGTGTTGGTCAATTTATTTGTTGTTTTTTCTTGGATGTCAACAGCAATTTATGTCTGTTTTAATGTTTTTGTCACTGAGAATGAAAAAAACAGGATTTTTCTCATTTTGATGTATTTTCAAGATCAATAGATTTGTTGTTGTTCGTCCAGGTGTACGCTAGGGGGAATGTTTTGATCCAGGAATAGGAAACCGGAAGTACATGCATCCTTCTAAACCAATCAGAGGGCTGGTTACATCTCCTTCTAGGCCAATCAGAGAGTCGCTTACATATGATTTTCCCTTTACATAACAATTCGCCCTTGGGATTTCGTATATAACGGACATGTGTTGTGATTAAATTATCATATAGTTCCAAGATACAATGGATAGAGCACCTGAAATTATTGATGAGTTAGAAGCCTTGGCAACATCGATTTACAATGTGAGTTCTGTTTAGTACACTTTCATTCTTTATTTTCAAAATAAAATTATTTTCCTTGGTCACCCTCCAGTATATTCAGGTAGATCCCCCCTCCCACTCTAATACAAACTCCACCATGCTATCTTTATAGTGGTTAGAAGACTATAAAATATGCTCTTTTTAACCATGTAAACCCCCCTCCCCCACTGTTTACGACTTTAATTCTTGCAATAGAAATAATTCTCTTTTTCGATAAAATTCTTGCTTTCTATATCTCTATCTAAAGTGAAAACCCTTAGCTATTAATATACCGTTTCCATTTAAGCCGTCACTAACTTGACAAAACATTTCCGCAAGGTTATAATTAGCTGACACCCTACAATTGCACTTCCTGCATGTTTACGATGGCGGTCTAGCCAAAAGGTTTCACAGATCCAAAAGGATTGTTTTTCCCGTCAAAATAAAACAGTTTCAAGTAAAATGAGATTGCAATAATTAAGCTAGGCCAGCACAACCTGTATGGAAGAATGAAATGCTTTCTAGACAAAATTAATGCTAACAAATATTTTTAGGACACTATGTAAAAAGGGGAAGGGGCCATGCCTCAATTCTATCGCCATCATTGTAAAGTGAAAAAAACAAAACTGTTTCTTCGCGTTAGGCAGTAAAAGGGCCGGGATTTCTAAGAAAAAGATAGCTTTATTATGTGTAAATTGAATACCATTTACATCTAAGATCGTAAATTTAGGCCTATAAGCTGCTGGGTTAACAATCTTTTAATAAAACAGTTTCAAGCAAAATGAGATTGCAATAATTAAGCACGGCCTACACAACCTGTATGGAAGAATGAAATGTTTTCTAGACAAAATTAATGCTAACAAATATTTTTAGGACATTGTGTAAAAAGGGGAAGGGGCTAAGCCTCAATTCTATCACCAGCATTATAATGTGAAAACAAACTGTTTCTTCGCGTCAGGCAGTAAGAGGGCCGGGGATTTCTAAGAAAAAGATAGCTTTATTATGTGTAAATTGAATAACATTTACATCTAAGATCGTAAATTTAGGCCTATAAGCTACTGGGTTAACAATCTTTTTTCTATTTTAAAGCCTATAGACGGGAACATTTAAAATTTTTCTGAAAGGTAAAAATAGAAACATTGATTTCTATCCTAAGACTACAAACTAATGATTGTACAACTTTTATTTTTCTCACAAGTTGTAAAATAAAAACGTATGATTTCCAAGCATAGTATATTTCTCGTAAATTTTACTTTTTGCTTTGTTGAAAGGGGGGAGTGGGGACTTCTTTGTGATAAATGCTTTCTAGACAAAATTATGGTTACTAATTTTCCTTCTGTAAAAAAAGGGGAAAATTATTTCGATACTAACTTTTTCTCTTCTTTAGGGCCAATTATGATGAATATACAGCCCCTCCATCGAAGAGAGCAAGGGAGGATGCTGCGGCCCCTGCGAAGGCAACAGTTATGCAATATGGTCGCTGGCCAAAGCCCCCAAACAAGTGTTGCCTGCCCAAGCCGCAGCCCAATCTGCGCAGGATTGTGACATCGCTTGCCCAACCGCTCTCCATGGGCCTTTAAAAGCTGCCCCACCTATGCTAGGTCAGGAGGTTGCCCTCCAGCATGCTATGCCATGACCATCCGGTACCCAAATACAGCCGGAATTTGCAAATATAAGCATTTTCGCCTCTAGTTTCTACCTATTTCTTCCATCTTTTTAGGCCTTTTCTTTTCGCTTTTTTTCAACATTGTAAAATTGTGTCAGAGATATTAAAAGATATTTTTTCGCTAAAGATGTTTTCTCCCCACTCAATTTGAAGGACAGAGATTATACCATTTATCTCTTACACATATGGATTCTAATTTGCGTAATATTGTTGACAACTTTCAATTACAACTTGCCAAGATTTTGGGAACCATATATAAAAAAAAAAAAAAAAAATAGGACATTCAATAAGAGTTAACGGTTCCCATTTAATCGCATTTTCCAGAATATCTTGAAAATAACAGACTTGTATTAACGAATGTAAGGTCAAAGGAGGTCGGTTTATACACATTCAAATAAGCTATTTTCGGGAAATGATCTGAATGAGTTAGGCTATCCATTTCAAACCAAGTAATGGCACCGGTTTTTTTCCAAAGCAGATATGGGCTATTAATATGAAATGTTGTTTTTTTTTTGGGGGGGGGGGGTGATTGTTTGAACAAAATCAAAACCTACTATGTAATGTTTTAGATTGTATTTAGCTGGAACTTTCAGGATATATGGAGTAAATCAAATGCTACTAAGCACATGTAAATAATAATCCAATTTTTTAAAAACAGTAGGGGTGATTCAGACATTATGAAAAAGAAGCTTCTTTTTTTTATAGCTTGTTCTGGTTCCATACTCGCCATCTCCCCCCTGCTCGTCAGTTGGAGAAGGAGAGGACGCACCTATGGGCTTTACAACAACAACAACAATGAAATATCTCAGCAGGTCAGCGTTAACTCACTTGAATTTATTCCTGATAACATTGATGACTTTTTAAGTGACTTTCTTTTAAATGTTGATAATAGCACAGTTGGGCAGGATTTGGGAGACTTGAGTCCAAACACACTACAAAATTTAGAAGATTTTACCCGGGAATTAACAGGGAACCCTCCTCTAGCCCCTGATAACATACTTACACTTCAATCGAATCAAGTGTCTTCCCATAGCCCTATTATTGAACAATGTGGGGGAGGGGTGGTGATTTTATACAAGAGGAGGAGGTGGGGTGGGGGAGGGGGGGTGTTGATAATAATATAAAAGAGGAGGTGGGGTGGGGGAGGGGGTGTTGATAATATACAATAGGCGGGGAGGGGGTAATATTCAATTTACGACATTCCCGACTTTCAACTGTCAAACTCAATTTTAAATACAATAGTTGTCTACACTGCAACCTTAGGAGATCCATTTAATTCGCTTTTGTGTGTGTAATTTTGTGTTTGACCCCGTAGAAATTGTGCATGAATATGTAGATAGAATTCGTGCACTACTAGAGAATCAAATTCAGTTGTGGGGGGGGGGAGGGATTCAATTAAGGTTTCTATTGTTTTAAAGGTGTTTTATTTAAATGAGGGAAAAAGTGAAGTTTACCACCATTATGTACATACCGAGATGCGTGTGATCTATCCAAATTTATAGAATTTTGAGGGTGCTTTTTCCGAGTGGATAGGTCATATTATTGCGCATCTCGAGAATTATAACGAAAATGGGGGCGGGTCTGTATTTCTTTATGTTGAATATTTAAGTTTTAATATCTGTAAAATTAAGAAAGATTTTATTTTAAGAGGGAGGCATGGGGAGGGGGCAATAGTTTTAAAATATAATCCTGATTTAGAAGGATGTAAAGGTGTCCAGCGGATCTGTTTTGAAACAGCTCAAAAATGTTTCAAGTACGCTTTCCTCATATCAGCATTCAAGCCTCTAGCACATACGCTTCAAAGACGAATTTAGATCACTGGGCTGTACATGGGAAGGAGAGGTTCAATTTTCCCATTGTAGATTTCACTTGTTTAGAGGGAAAATACCCAGTAACGCTTATGTCTATTGATATTTTTGAAAGGGCCAATGCCCATTTAAATATAGGCGTTACTGTGGTTCAGTATGAAACTGAATTTGAAAATGGAGTTCGTTCAAAAAAGAAGGGGGTGGTGTTCCCAGTAAGAGGTCCGTCGATTGAATTGGTTAAACACTGAGTTTGGTTGTTGTACACGCCACCATCTAGTGACCTAGCCAATTCAATTGGCCATTTCAATCCAATTACAGACATTAGTAGAGTTCTGGGGGAGGGTAAGAAAACAGGGGTACGTTTCTACTGTCCGACATGCCTGTCACGATTTCGTAGCGATATAAAACTACGGGATCATATGAAGCACTGTAGACGACATGGCTACCAGTCAGTGGAAACGGTTTCAGGGGATAGGGCCATTTTACGTTTCAAAAATTTCCAAAACACCCTCCTCCAGAGAAACAAAATCTCGTTAGATTGTGAAGCGAAGCTGGTGGAAGTGAACGATCCTCGATTTCCAAACCAAATCAAAGAACATCAAGCTATTGCAGTCTCTCACGCCCACGCGCAAAGAGACAATTCTAACACCATGCAGTTGTTAGAAATAGTAGAAACACTGGATGAGGGAGAGTGCATGATCAAGGCACTGACTAAATAATTGGCACAGCTAATGGCGCTATTTCACGTTTGAGAAAAACGCATTACTGCAGACAGCACCCTATGGTGCTGTCTGCAGAGGATCGTCTCGCGATTAAAAATCAAAAAATATGTTGGGTTTGTAAGGGGGAGTTTGAAGAGGGGGATAAGGGGACTAAAGGGAAAAGAGGGGGGAAGGGGAAGGTAAGAGACCATGATCACTTGTGGCAGGAAATATCCTCTGGGGGTAGTAATTTTAGAGGGGTAGCACATCAATCATGCAATGTGAACGTTAGCCAACAGTTTTTTATCCCAGTTTTTATTCACAATGCAAATTATGATTTAAAATTTATTTTACAGGCACTGGCACGTATGCACAGGAAGGGAGGGGGAGTAGATAGTCCATGGGTAAATAATTCATTAACCTATAACATCATTCCCAAATCGGCCGAGAAGTTGGTGCTTCTCGAGTTGAAATGGCAGGTAGTAAATAATGGGCATACGTGTTGGAATAAAATCAGGTTTTTAGATTCTTTTTAGTTTTTTCCCAAGGCATTGAGTCAATTGATTCAAGTGCAGAAAAGCGACAATTTTGATAGTTTTCCTTTGCTTAAACAGCACTTTCCAGACAGTGAAATGTATGACCTATTGACCTGTAAAGGTGTATATGCATACGACTATTACTGTTCTGGCGCTCGCTTAAGCGAGGTGAAACTGCCTCCAATTGAAGCTTTCTATAATTCACTCACCAACAGTGAATGCACAGCCGAGGAATATGAGTTTGCCAAGAAGGTGTGGTCTAAGGGGAATTGTAAAAATGGGTGGGATTATTGTAGACTGTACTTGGCCAGTGACGTTTTAACTCTATTGGACATACTCTGCAAGAACACAGACCAAATCTATTCAGAGTTTGGACTAGATATAGGCTATTATTTTTCCACACCACATTTGGTGATGAACTTGATTTTAAAAATTAGTAGGGAGGAAATAGGCTTAATCACCGACGTGGATCAACACCTTTCTGTAGAAAGATCAATGAGGGGAGGGTATATTTTTCATGGGGATCGCGTCTTGACAACCGATCCAAGCGGACAAAACAGCACCGGTGCAAAGTCAAATGCCGTGTTCTTGGACATGAACTCATTGTACTCCTCGGCAATGTCTCACTACTCTTTGCCGTGCGGGAACTATCAATGGCTTGAGAATCCTTGTGAGTTCCCCGACATTACCACCGTCGAGGACAATGGGCCTCAAGGTTGTTTCTTTGAATTTGACGGTCATATTCCACTGGCGCTTCATGATTCAGTCAGAGATTTTGTTTTTCCCTGTATCAATCGACCAGTGAGCAGGGACTCACTGAGCCCCTACAATCGATCATTGGTTGAGGATATGGGGATGCACTGGAGCCCCTCTAAGCAAAAACTGATTGCAGATTTGGACCCTAAGGTGAATATCGTTGTTCACCATGTGCTTTTGCACTGGATGGTGAACAATGGTTTCAAGATCACCAAAAGACATAGGGTCTTGCAATTCAATCAGAAACCCTATTTGAAGACGTTTATCGACACTTTTGTTGATAAACGCTCTCGGGCAAACAGCAAAGTAGAGAAGGAAATGTACAAACTCATTCTAAATTCAGCGTTTGGCAAAATGTGTGAAAGCGTACGGAACAGAGCTCGTTGCGACGTCGTGACTGACCCTCAAGAGTGTGCACAAATTATTGCCGACCCCAATTTTACATCGTTCACGAGCATAGAGGCTGGCATGGTTCTTCTACACAGGAAAAAGCGAAATGTGGTACTGAACAAGAATACAGCAGGAGGTAGTTCAGTACTTGAAATTTCCAAGAAGCTCATGTTGTCGTTTTTTTACAATGTGTGCAAGGTGCAATGGCCACGGGAGGGGAAGGTTCAAGTTTACTATGGGGATATAGATTCTCTGCTGTTAAAGGTAAAAACCGAGGATTTATTGGGTGATTTAGAAAATGGGGAACGCATCAGCTCGCGGAAGGATTTCACCAACTGGAATCCGTCCCTCTACCCCGAGTTGGTGAAACGTCAAGCCCCCAACCAACTACTAATGTTAAAATCAGAGACGGAGAGTGATTTGATATCCAGGGGGGTGTTCCCGGGTCCTAAAGTTTATTGCGTAGAGACACATAATGGGGATGTAAGACCGAGTTGAATGCATAGACTATCGCAATCAACTTGGTCTGGATAAATAAACCTAACCACTAACCTAACCTTTCATAAATTAACTAACTTAACCCAACAAATAACCACTAACCTTTCATAAATTAACTAACCCTAACCCAACCTCACCTTAACCCAACCTAACCTGCAGTGACGACAACTATTGTATACAGTTTTTTCCTTCGCGGCCCCGGGGGGAGGTCCCGCCCACGGCCGGCCCCGCGGCTCCCGTGGGATGGGGGTCCCCCCCGCGGCCGGCCTTCGGCCCCACGACTCCCAGGGGGGGGGGCGTTTGAAATTTAAATGTTCAACTGTGCTATTTTTTAAAGTTCATGTTCCAATGTTCCAAGTGTTTTTTTTCACGTGTTGTACAAATAGTGTGTGGGTGTGCTACTGTACAAAAAAGTGTGTACTAATGTACATAAAGTGTTTTTTTAAGACAATAAGTGTTGTTGTTGTTGTTGTTGTTGTTGTTCTTGATGAACAAAAGTGTGTTTTTTTATAATAAATGTTGTACATAGTCTTTTTTATCATTGTTCATGTTGAACAAATAGAGTTTTCATGTTTGAACAAGTGTCATTTTTTTTGTTGTTCTCGTTGAACAAGTGTCATTCTTATGTTGTTGTTCATGTTGAACAAATAGAGTTTTCATGTTGAATAAATGACCATGAAATATTGTTTTTGTTGTTCTTGTTAACGACGTACTAGATAGATCTATGGGAAAATTATTACTACTACTACTACTACTTATTCACTGGACACGTATGATTTACAGTTAGTTGTAGTCCGACTGTTGTCAACAGCAGTAGCAGCAGCATGTATCAATTTAAAACACCCTTCAGATCGTTTCTGTGTGGTCCATCAATGTCGGGGAAAACAACACTTTTAGCTAAAATAATTAAAAATTGTCAGAAAATGTTTTTGGAAAAACCAAAGAAAATTTATTATTGCTATAGTATTTGGCAGGAGTCCTAAGATCAAATAAAAGCTATTGCCACAACCATACCAATACAATTCATACGAGGACTTGATGTTTTCAATAGTATAGAACCAAACTCATGGTTGATTATTGATGATTTGGCTGAATCCATTGAACAGTTCTCACAGGAAATGCTACAGCTGTTCACCGTTCACTCTCATCACGAACAGATTTCCATAACTCTAGTTCTACACAATCTGTTTCATCAGAGCTAATGCATGCGAACCCTTGCATTGAATTGTACCATCTATATTATCTATCGAGTTGTTCGTGATTCTAGCTCACTAATAACTATCAATAAGCAAATATACCCCGGCGCCCCTAAATTTCTGCTGTCAGCGTACACTCAGGCGACAAATAAGCCCTACGGCTACATTTTGCTAGATCTTAATCAGAGCACACCCGAGGATCTACGTGTAGTCACCGACATTTTAGACAATGAAATTACAGTATATCTTCCGGTGAACAGTAGAAAAGGCTATTAGTTGCCATTATGACACTGAAGAAACTACACGAACAACGGCATTTATTTTCCGTTTTAAGCACTTCAAAACCTCCACTCAGGAAGGCTATACTCAAAACATGGTGTTGACAATGATTTCATTAATCTAATATCTGAACTTTTTTTAAATTTAACTGAGGGCAATGTACACTTGTCAGAAGGTGTTAGACAAAAGACAAAGCAACATCGTTCCACTGTACACGCCTTGGCTTGTAAAAACAAGGAAAAATTTTTAAAGAAACGTCTTCTTCAAGCGGGCGGTAGCTTTTTCACACTTTTACTGCCAATAATTGCAGGACTTGTAAAAAGTTTTCTCTAGAGAATGGCTAAACCCTATAAATTGACACCATTTGAACTTGTCCTCTCGCCCGTCGAACATTTTGAAGACAATATAAGCAAATTCAATAATGATGAGAATATTGCAGATGACAAAAAACCGCTTTTACTTCAAGATGCATTGCGACGTGTGGACAAGCATAGACCTTATCGTGAGAAACCCACCCCTGTTACCGTCATCACAGATCCCACTAAACAGGAATCATCTCCTCAAGATTCTGCAGCAGCAGCAGCAGTGCAATTAAAGGAGAAGGAATTGAATTCAATTGTATAAAAAATTGGAAACATATTGCCAGTGACCTATCGTGAACAGAGTAAAAGAGTATTATCTTATCTCATGTTGGAAACTGGTGGTGATGAACAAGTTCAAGTCGACAGCACAGGGAAACGAATTATAATTCAGGGAAAAAGTTATAATCTAGTTGATTTAATTTGTGATATGGTGACGAATCATAAAGGACTTTTATCCTTTGACAATAATCTATACACCTTTCTAAGTGTATCAAACTTCCCCAAAAGTCTTATTGGCAATAAGCAAATTCTAAAGAAACTAAGAGAATATAGTCCTCCAACAACGCCAACACCATTTAAAAAAGAAGAAGATTCAATATTTGAAAAAAAATTAGCAGCAGCAGCAGCAATGATTTTATAACACCTGTGACTGCTAGTCAAAAGCGAAGACGGATTGATTCACCCTCCAGTGTGCAAAAGGGGAGTGGACATTACACTACGTGTTTGCGTTCAAAATGGTTTAAGTTCTGAAACATGTCTATGAAAATATTGGTGAAGCGGGGAGTTTAAGTTCATCCAAAACCCTTTCTAAAGTTGCTTCTGGCAGTACATTAAAAAAAGCAAAAGAGTATCTACAGAATGAATCGAGTTACACACTGCATCGGAATCGCTGGCTTCATGGCAAACAACATCGACAGACTAAAGCCTTTTCCCTCTGCATGTAATGCAAACGGATCTTTTAACTTTAGATGCAATGCAACGGCGTCACAATGCACCCTACAAATATATTCTGATGGCAATCAGTGTCTTTAGTCGCTATGCCTATGCCATTCCATTACAGTCAAAGAGAGGTGTTGAAGTTGCTCAGGCCATTGAAAGTATTCTTGAACAGGATTGCTATAGAAAAATTCAATCGGATCGTGGTAGTGAATTTGTTAATCCACATGTGCAAAAGGTTCTATTGAAATATAATACAGCACTTTATCATAGTCACAGCCCGATAAAGGCTGCATTAACTGAACGATTGATAAGAACGATTCGTCTATTAATTTCAAGATATTGTACACTGAAAAATACATCTGCTTTTATTCATGATTTAGATAAAATCATGCGGATATACAACCATCGACCCCATCGATCTCTGTCCAACTCAAGCCCTCGGGAAGTTCATTGCAGTGAAAATACATTTGATGCTTTTCTATAGCAATATTCCAATGGTGAAAAAGAAAAAAAAATGTGAAGAAGAAATTCAATGTTGGTGATACTGTTCGAATTAATAGAACCACCAATATTTTTGAAAAGGGGAATTACTTATGGAGCACTGAACTTTTTAAAGTGTCCAAAATCCTGGACACCGAACCCACAACATATCGACTCCGAGACACCAAAGATGATGAGATTCTCGGCGGTTTTTATGAATATGAACTGCAAAAAGTTAGAAACACTAGTGAAATTTATCCAATTGAAAAGATATTAAAGAGTCGTACTCGTAGGGGCCAGGGACAGTTGCTTGTTCGCTGGCTAGGATACAACTCAGATTTTGATTCTTGGGTCAGTGCTGAAGATATTAACAATGCCCAATGATTTCTATGTGACTTTCATGTCCAATGTTTCTGATCCTCTCTACAATGACCTGAATAGAACAAGTGATTTTTGGACAAAACTCTCCCCCACCATCAAATTCGATGACAATGAAAAGTATGAAGTGGCTCTTGTCGACTGTATTCTCAAAAATACCTACGACATCCTGAGAAAAGATCGTAAATGTTAAATAAAAATTAGACCCTATGATTGGCCGCCACCACCATCCTCAAGTGATCAAGAACAAATTCAAAGGATGAATTGGATGGATTATCCATATATTGAATTACCCTACGAGGAACTCACCTGTATGAATGATTTATGTCGTTCTATTAATAAAAGAATTTCCGCTCGTAAAAAAGGAGCTTTTCATTTCAATTATTCAAAGGAGGAGAACACTAATTTCAACACTAATTGTGCCGGAAACACTAATTTCATTTTTGCAGACTACCCGCCAGCCTTTTCCAAGGACACTTGTATATTTCTCTACGCCTCATTTGTGGAAACATCTCGGGTTGGTAAATCAAATGTTCCCCTCCTACGAGTTCTTGAACGAAAAACCAATCAAGAACATATTCACCACTACAATATAAAGCATCTTCAGTATATTCCCGTAAACACTTCCTATTTGGAACTCTGTCAGTTAACACTAAGAACTGAATTAGGTGATCCCCTAGCAATTTCAAAAGGTTTGGCTGTGATTACATGCCATTTACGTCCTATTGTTCAACAACAACAAGATGTCTAATAGAAAAGTGGTATTCACTTGTCCTGATATTGACTGCTATGTTAATACTCTTGGCCCAAGACAACATGGCAGTGGAATGGACTATTACAAAGGGCGTACTAAAATGTCTGGCTATGGTCTTGGCAGTTGGTTTGCTAAGCTGTTTCGTTCTTCACTACCTCTGGCTAGAAAATATCTTGTACCGGCTGCAACAGATTTTGCATCCTCTACACTATACGATTGGGGCTCTGGCAAGGATTTTGAAAAAAGTGCTACGGAAAATCTTAGGTCCAGTGCGCGAACCCTTGGCGAGAGATTAAAACAAAATGGTAAAGGTTTAAAAAGGTCGAGAAACAATGCATCACTCATCAGTCTCTACACAGGTTGGAAACGAAAGACATCACCACTCTTGTCAAAGAAAAGAAGGAAAAAGCCACACACACACTAGTAGAAGAAGAAGAAGCCCCAGGAAGAGAATTGTTAGATCGAAACTAGATTTCTTTTCCTAAGATGTCCTACCTACCGCATAAGGATTCTCAACCTTCAATCACCGCCTCATTTAATCTATTCAATGCTGAAAATGTTGGTGTGAGTGTCAAGCATGGATACTATGAAAAATTTTATCCTCAACAACCCCTCTCCGATAATATCCACTTTCAAATTTATTCCAATGAAGACTACTTTATGGACATGTCTTCAACAATTATAGATTTACAAATGAAAGTTCGGAAATCCGATAATACAATGCCAATTCGGGCCGATGGAATATCCTATGAAAATTGTATATTACATAATTTATTTCGTCAAATCAGTGTCTACATCAATGGCACACTGGTGAGCACAAGCAACAATCTCTCAAATTATACAAGCTATATGCAATTCATGTTGATGACACCAAAGTCATACAAGGAATCGAGAGGCACCTCCAATGGATATGAATATATTACTAATACTGATAGTACAGATGCACTTAAAAATGCTACAACTAGCGAATTACATCTAGTTGGAAAAATATATCATGAAATATTTAATATACCCCAATGGCTACCACCCAATGTTAAAGTGGATATAAAACTGACGCTTGCACCATCCAATTTCATATTGAGAAAAGAACTTGCTGCCAATCCTGATGTAAGTCTCTCCCTCACCTCGGCAATACTTCATGTACGCAAACAACAAGTTATGAGTTCTGTTGCTTTGGCAGTGGAAAAACTGAGAGTCAGTGGAAATAATATTAAACTACTTGTTCCTCATACAATCACCAATCAACGTCATATTACCATGGGATCACGCACCTTCACCGACTCATCCTTTATCAATGGCGAAATTCCGTCAAAACTAGCTTTGGCATTTGTAAAAAGCGCCAGTGCAATAGGTTCATGGACTGGATGCCCACATAAATTCGAGATGTTTGGACTTTCATCCCTTGTGTGCAAAGTAAACGGCATCCCACTCTACAATCTATCTTTTGAAAAATCCTATAGAACATTGTATGAGTTGACCATGCAAACCCTAGATTTGCAACTATTTGCAACTATATATCATTTGCAACTAGATTTGCAACTATATATCATTATTCGCAACTATTTGAAAATGGTATAACCGAAGAAATGTTTGCTAAAACACATGGTATCATTGTACTAGATTTGTCTGGCACGCAGGATATGAGTATAGTAAGTTCGGGGAGTGTGCGTTTAGAGTGTACATTTGCCGACCCATTGGCTGTGAGTATTGCACTAATCTCACTAAATCAATATTAAACCTATTGGGAAATCACTCCCGAAGGCAGTGTTCTACTAGACTTGGCGCCATGAACACCAGTCAAATAATCAATGTATTTAATATGGATCCCTACATGTCCCAGTACAAATCCTAATGTCTGCCCTCGGACTTTCTTGGAAAAATTCAAAGTGTCAATAATACCTTAATTATTGTTAATAGCAGTCCGTCGACTGTTCTGACGGGTCATTGGCTGTGCATCTTTCAAACAATGAAGACGATTGAATTTTTTGATCTTCTTGGTCTACCCTATACATTCTACACACCCCACATCAGCAACTATATTGAGAGCAGTGGGAAAACTATTATTCAAAATCGGAGGAGAGTGCAGGATCTGACGACTAAAGCTGTGGCTTCCATGCACTACTATAGTTTGTGTTCCGATGTCGCGGCTATACTTACGAGCAGTTTCTCAACATTTATGTTGACAATCCACGTCTGAACGGCTTTCTAGTGGAAAATATCCTCTCAGACCTGTACAGTATTGATTTCAGTGCCCTAAGAGTAAAGTGCTTAGAAAATGTTTGTAAATTTGTTTATTAATAAAATGCATATACATACAACAATGTCTTTAAATCTTCACTTTAGATTTCTTCTTCTTTGGTGTATAGGCAACTGTCGTGAACCACTAATGCCGGTAAATCATTTGGATTCACTGTATATTGATCTTGATTGATTGCAAAGTCAGGGTCACATTTTCTACAGTATAATGTAACTTCACTCTTGTCATATCTCTTTGTATAGTCAATGATACTATTTGCATTCATATTATGAAATTCACGAGTTTCAATCTGACTATTTGAAGTAATATCACATACAGTGTTTTCAAATGGTGAATCACATTCGGTAACTGCCAAATAAAAATCACTTGGTTTATAGTCATAATAGGCAGTGTCGTCACAACGATGACGTAGAAACCAAATTGTCTTGTTACCCCAACAGTTGAATTGTAGACCTGGCTCCTCCTCCCAGAATAATTTAAATCCACGACGATACCAATCTCGTAGAAATAAACTAAAATCACGTTTGAGATTCTTTCTAATCATAGCGGGGTAAGTATTCTCCCACTGATCACATTTATCATAGTGACAATTGGAGCAGAGGTGTCCTCTAGGGTGAGAGTCACAAATCTACTCAAGACATGAATTACATCCTTTAATTTGTACTGCATAGCCTCTATGTAATTTACAAGGATTACATAATTTGCACTTTTCACTATAGTCATCAATAATTGTACAATTCTCACATTGAGTCCAACTGCCAAGAGTGTACATGCATAATGGACATGTATAGAACATTTTTTTTGGTTTCCAATGACACTTGACTCTCTCACAGCTAAAACGAAACTGATCGTCCCTGCCAATGGATAAATTCAGGGTGGAGGAATGGGAGAGGAGTAACTCTGTGACGTCACCTCTTTCGAGAGGTGGGGGGAGCCATCTACATTGAATCTATTGGCAATGTTTTCAGAAGTGTATCCACAATATGATTCTCCTTTGTTCCAATTAATACATCAATAAATTGAGTATAAGCATTTGAGTCACATTGGCAAAGCTTCATACAATAGTCCAATGGGGGAGAATCAGTCCTCATTATATTGTCAAGTGTTCCCCGAGAGAATATCCTGCGTTGAAGAGATAACTCGAGAAAATCGTCATCCAAAATCAAATTTTTCCATAAACACTAGATTTGATCTAATTCTCTCTCTCTCAAATTTATTCATTTTTCAATCCTTTCACTCTGACTGCTGACTCTAGACTGACCATGAATCGTTAGCCCTAGCATTCTAACCTGACAAAAAGAAAGGGACATTTTCGATTTCGAAACAATTTTATTGAATAATTACAACAACAATAATACTAAGCATGTACAATTAGCGATACAGTTTATTGTCTTCGATATGTTTCACTAATGCACTTAAAGCACATTGAAGTCTATTCACATGTGCTATATCAACTTTAGCAGCGAAACATAATTGATCCTCCATTTTAAATTTGCTAAAGGATAACACATATCTTGCATATACTTCATCCCATTCCAGACAAAGACGTGATCCTCTCGTGATTTCCAGTGCAATGTTTGGTGCTCTTGTATTATTGCCATCAACTCCACTATCAACTTCTAATAGGGTAAACACATTCCACTCGTCATCATCAACACAAATATATATCCAAATGAGTAAAGTCAAACTGTTCTTCTCCTTTGAAATCAATTCACAGACTAATAAAAACCATAGCAAAATCCTTTCCTTATATAAGCTGCAATCCTCTCCCACTAATATGTAAGCGACTCTGATTGGTTTAGAAGGAGACACATGATTTGTTTTCCCGTTATCGGATCAATAAAATTCCCAATCGATTAAGCAATCAATTTCTCGAAAATCCACTTCCCCTTCGATTACGCAATCAATTTCTCAAAAATCCATTTCCCCTAGGGAGTCTATGCCCATATATGGTGCCCCGTCATGAGTTATAGATCAATACATTTCCCCCACCGTTAATGCGCATGTGCAAACTTCGCCCCGGAGACAATACACTTGAAAACAACAAATAAATCGACCTTGAAAATACATCAAAGTGAGAAAAATCCTGTTTTTTAATTCTCAGTGACAAAAACCATAAAAAAATTCCATAAATTATGTACTCGTCGGAGATATTATGTAATCAATTGACAAAAACCATAAAAAAATGCATAAATTGCTGTTGACATCCATGAAAAACAACAAATAAATTAACCAACACTCATAACCGTCCAAGAAACATCCATCAAAGTGAGAAAAATCCTGTTTTTCAAGTGAGAAAAAATCCTGTTTTTCATTCTCAGTGAGAAAAAACCCTAAATTATGTACTGTCAGCGTTACACTAAATTGTAGATGGCAGCACGCAGTCTAATCAGGAGTCATTATGCCCTCCCTACTGGCATTTTGTTAAAATAGTTCAAAGTTCTGATAACAAAAAACTCTGGTGTCGTTACAGCCCACCAGGGCCCGGGGGTAAGCGTTGTAAGTTATGCCCTGGGGGCATTTAAACAATCAAACAATCATTAAATAAACAATTAATGCAAACAAACATACAAAAGATATTAATGTCAATTAATAAATAATTTTTGCTGGGTGGAATTTAACGCGGGGAATTATCAGCAGGAAAAGAAAATGTTCTTTGAGGGGGGAGGAATTTCGCAGGGGTGGGTTTTCAAAATATGAATTATTCAGGGAGGGGACGACTAAACCCATTCGATAATATTCTTAATTTTACATCTGAAAGTAACGGGAATAAAGAATCAACGGAAATGTCAGAGATAGCACTTCAGGTTCCTTCAGACGATTTTGTTCGTGTCTTTTGAAAAAAAAAACATTTTCAAAAGACAGATTATTTTCAGTTGTATTACTTTCTCTGTGGCGGCTCAATTATGCATGTGAGGGGGAGACTTCCCCCACCACTGTCTACGCTAAGGTTTCAGTTTTTATCTCAAGGCATAAAAATGAACGCAATGCGATAAAAGTATAACTCAAAATAACATATATAGAATAATATATGCACAAAACACGGAACAATTAATCAAAATTGCATATTATGAGTTGAGGCTCACCCAAATGATGGCCCAGGGGGCTCACCATTCCACAATCTATGAAATCAATCCTGCAATAACTGAAAATATAAAGTATTTTTGAGTATTTTAACGTCTTCCACAACTCAAACCGTCCAACATTCTACAGCCCAATAAGTCTGTCTAATCTCCAAAATCGGGAGCGGAGGAGATAAGTAAAGTTCCGCCCCGTATTGGATGAGTCTCCAACCTCACCTCCCCCTCTCCTACTGACTACGCTAAAGTTTTCTTCTTTATGCCAAGTAAGCCGCCCCCACCCCTAAGACTTTAATAAGGTAAAATTTTGTATGGGAAGAACACATAGTAAATCTATTATAATTATCCATTTATAAGGTTAAAATACATACTCCGTGATAGATAAAAAAATTGCTTTGGCACACAAATCTTATTAAGGTCAATTCCAAACAGTCGTGATCCCTTTGTGTCAGCAAGTGAAATGGTCTACACCCCCCTAATTGGAGCTATTTTTTCAATCCATTCATTATTGTCAATCGCTGTCCACAAGTTATGCAAGCTGTCTATTGTTCATACATAAGGTTTTTATCAAAGAGGTAATCGTGTAGACTTTGAAAAAAAAACCTCATTCGATTTAAATTGAAAGTTCTAGATCCGGTTTTTAGAGTCAAGAATAATCAGACAGTAAGCACCCGCCCCCCATGCCATAAAAACTTGAAAATTTTTGCAATAAAAAACAAACAAAAATTAATGAAAAAAAAAACTTTCCGAAAAATAAGTTTTTCAAAGAAAAGTAAAGGCCATTTTAAACTTAAGCTCAGGAGACACAAATACCTGTTAAAATTCAAACTCAAAACGACCAGAAAATACTATTAAAGAATAAATGAAACCCAATACGAACAGAAATTAAATAAACAATCATAGCAAACAACATACAACAAGTAATAATATAAATAAATAAGTAGATCTTAAAGCGAGTAATGCTTAGATTGAATATGAAAATCAAGCTTAAAACAAAAAAAAAAATTTTTGCTATTTAAGTATAAATGAAACTTAAAACGAACAGAAATTAAATAAACAATCAATGCAAACAAACATACAATATATATTAATGTAAATGAATAAATAAATCTTAAAACGAGTGAAACTTAAATTGAATATGTAAATCAAGTTTGAATCGAATAAAAATAACTACAAACAAGAGTTGGGTATCGCCTCACTGCAGAAGCCTAAAACCTACTGCGTCATTGGCGCTTTACTGAAAACGAATTATATTACAAATGTTTTCTTTTGTACTTAATATTGAAAATAAATATTTAAAATTACATGAGCTTTCAGCAATTAATATCATTATACATCAAATATTCAGTTTAATTTATTAGTTCTTTCCAAGATTGGTCAAGACAAATATAGTTTCACTACAAACAAAACTTGGATACTGCCCCCTTCTTTAACTGTAAAAACCTAAAGCCTTCTGCGCCATTGGCGCTTCACTGAAAACGAATTACTCGTATATTACAAATTTATTCTTTTCCAGTTCTTATAGCATTGAAAATGAAAATAAAATTACAGTGAGAAAAAAATGTTGAACTGATGGATCTTTCAACAATTTATATCATTATATATCTAATAGATGGATAGATAGATAGATATTTATTGCAAAACAAACGCCTCTTTAGGCCATGGCAAAAACAAACACAGTTGCATATATAGTCAAAACACATGATAATACATATATAACAATAACTAAACATAGCCCATAGCAAATAAAATAAAATAACATAACAATTGCAGCACAAAAGCACACCTAATACTATAAAACTAACTCACATAATTACACGCAATGTCACACACATAATAACAATAATAATAATAATCGTGTATTCAAAAGCCTTTATACAGGGCCATATACACTATACATCAAATATAACAGGAAAACAAAAGTAAAACTCCTTCAGCCTTCTTTTCCAAACCAAAACAAATCTTCTTCACAATAGTTCCTTTCTTATCTTTAGTGCCTGATCCACAAATCTACATAATCTACACATGAGGCTAGGTACCGTCAGAGACAACATGCCCTAAGTGAAAAATTACTTTTCCCCAAAATACCCTCCCTCAAATCAGTAAGCCCCTAGCACCGGCACAGAAAATGGTCCAGATTTTCCTCTTCAATATTACAAATGGGACATGTGTACCTAGACGCCGGGAACCCCTTACCTCTCTCAAATACTTTATTCCTCCATCTTAAAGGCAAACAGTTGGCCCGCAGCTGCAACCAATATGACAAATACTTACTTGGCAAATTAAATTTAAAGTAAATCTTCGGGCCAAACACCTTCTTCACTTCCTTATAAACACTTAATGTCTCGGATCTCTCAATTTCATTCCCCCATGTCTGTATATCCTGATCTTCTAATCTTTGTTTAACTATTCCTATTATATCAATCTGACTATTAGCGGGGCCTCTACCATCATTCCATATATATGACAATCCTAATCTGTCTAATAAGGATTTAATCCTAAACTGCCACGACCTCTTACGCCCTGAAGCAAGTAGCTCTTCGAAGGCCTCTAATACGTTTACCTCGTGGTACCTGCACTAACTTCATCCAAAATCTAACTACCTGAACTAGCCTATGTTTACGGAGCGAAAAAAGCCCTAGCTCCCCTTTCAAAAACTGGGTGTGCGTAGTTCTATGGAGGCCGAAAAGCCTTTTGTAATAACTTATCTGAAGGGTCTCCAGCTGTTCTGCCGCTTCCATCCCCCATAATTCCCCACCATAATGAATAACTGGCATAATCTTCGTTAAAAATATTCTCTTATTCATTGCTAGACTTTTAATACCCATAACTGTACCATTCCTAAAAACCGTCGATATAGCCGCTCTCCCCCTTTTTACTGACTCTTTAATGTGGGCACACCAACTACCATTATTTTGAAATACAAAACCTAAATATTTTGAATTTTCAAATATCTTTATTTCATCTCCTTTAAACATAAACTTACCATTACTTTCTTTATCTTTTCTTTTACCAAAAATAACTATTTCTGTCTTCTTAACATTAAGTTGGAGCTTCTTCAGATCTAAGTAATCTGCAACAAGATCTAACAAAATCTGTAATTCCTGGGCAGACTTAGCTACAAGTACGCTATCATCAGCGAAAAGCAAAACTAAAATAATTTTGAGCCAAGACCAACTGTCGGAGCCCACCTTCTTTCCAAAAAACTGGACTAAATCATTTATAAATATAGAAAACAAACGGGGGGAAAGAGCACTACCTTGTTTTACCCCTTTACGGTTTCTATATACTCTGGAAAAACCTGATCTATTACCTTTACTACCACCTTAGTTCCGCAATACATGCTAGTAACTAACCTCACAAAAATACTAGGTAATCCTATACTTCTAAGAATATCTACCAAAAGCACCCTCTCAATATTATCAAAAGCTTTTATTAGGTCTAAAAAAGCTGCATATAGACGGCTATTCCCTGTTCCATACTTATCGACTAAAGCGACTAAAGCTCTAAGTACAAATGCCCTATCTGCTGTACTATAACCTTTCCTAAATCCTCCTTGCTCTTCATTTATAATCTTATTTTTTATCTAACCACCTATCTAGCCTCCTATCTAAAATTTTCTCTAACACTTTACTAAAAACTGGTGCTAGAGCTATGGGCCTATAGTTATCATTCGAGCTAGGGTCCCCCTTCTTAAAAAGCGGTATAACTACTGAAGTCTTCAATTATTCTGGCCACTTACCTGTAGATACAATACTATTAAATGCTATAACTGATATCGACAAAAACACCGACAAAAATTTCTTAACCACCCAGGCTGGTATCCCATCCAAACCTGGTGCTGAACCTCCTTTCATCTTACTAACTACTTCTCTAACCTCCTCTCTTGTTACTTCCCCTACTAATTCATAATCATTCTCCTGCAGCGGGAAAATACTTTCACCTGAACATGACGACTGACTATCCTCTTCTAGCCCTTCACAATCTCCTTCTAAAGTCTCAAAATAACCAGGCCACGACTCCGGTGAAGGAGTTCGACCTGAAATATTAGCTCTTTCCTTTCTCATTCTACTCCAAAACTCTTTAACATTCCCTAGTGCAAAATCCTCCATCATCTTTTTCCTTTCTAAACTATCCCATTCCTGACTTTTCCTCTTCAGCAATTTCTTATATTCCCTATTCTTAACTCTATAAAAATTCAACACTTCTAACCGCAATTCTTCATCCTGGCACTGCCTAACAATTTCTAATTCTGTTTCTACCTCCTGCTTTATCCTTCTACATTCCTCATCATAATATCCTTTATCTCCTGATTTAACTTTCCTTTCTACCGCTTTACTAGACCACTGGTGCACAAACTCACATAACTCGGCAAGGACTTCCTCAGCACCGCAATCTAGATTTCTAATCTCCTCTAATCTATCCATTACTTCCGGTCTCACTATTATCTCGTTCATATTATCAATTTCTTTATTATTCCAATCTCTTTTTAACGCTTTTCGAACTCTAACCTTCTCTTGACCGACTGTCTCATACCTCTTTTACAATACCACTCCTCTTACCTTCAACCTCTATACTCAACTCTAACTTAACTGGCCAGTGGTCGGAACCAACTGACTGAAGTACCTCAACGTCAACTGATTGAGCTGCAAGCCCACTGTCAACCAACACATAATCTATCAGACTCGGACGAGCTCCCGACATACAGGTAAACTCCCCTACTCCCCCATCACTTCCAAATCTCCCATTCCCAAATATTAGACCATTCTCCGAGCAGAGCTCCAAGAGCCAATATTCAATTTGATTTTTTTTTTTTTTATACTTTCCAAAACTGTTCAAGACTCATATAGTTTTTCAATAAGGCGCCAATGACGCAGTAGGTTTTAGGCTTCTGCAGTGAGGCGATACCTAAACTCTTGTTTGTAGTTATTTTTATTCGATTCAAACTTGATATGTATATTCAATTTAAGTTTCCCTCGTTTTAAGATTTATTTATTCATTTACGTTAATATATATTGTATATTTGTTCGCGTTGATTGTTTATTTAATTTCTGTTCGTTTTAAGTTCATTCATACTTTAATAGAAAAATATTTTTTTTTTTGTTTTAAGTTGATTTTCATATTCAATCTAAGCATTACTCGCTTTAAGGTATATTTATTCATTTATATTATTACTTGTTGTATGTTTTTTTGCTATCATTGTTTATTTAATTTCTGTTCGTTTTGGGTTTCATTTATTCTTTAATAGTAATTTTCTGGTCGTTTTGAGTTTGAATTTTAACAGGTATTTGTATCTCCTGAGCTTAAGTTTAAAATGGCCTTTACTTTTCTTTGAAAAACTTATTTTTCGGAAAGTTTTTTTTAATTAATTGTTTGTAAAAGAGAACTAGTTGAAGCTAATATTGATTGAAAATTTAAAATAATAGCCCAGTGTTCTTCTTGAAATTTAAAGAATTCTTTTGGCAAACAGTGGCAACTTCACAGTGATTTATTTTAGTTTGTGAAAACACTTGTGTTGTTTTTCCTATTTTAATTTCTTGCCTATTTCGCTTCAGCTTTTCGAACAGCAATTTTAACTAATTTATTCTTTTTAATATCTGCCAAATCCCAAAATTGTTGTCTTCGAGTAAGCCTATAGCAGATTTGCTTTATCAAAAGGCCTGGAAAAAATATAAATTAGATTCGTTTCTTGAATTACAAGTGGATTTATCCGGGTTGCAGCGGTAGCTAGCAGCCTAGTAAGATACACAGTAGAAGCACCTTGACAGCATATACTATTACAGAACATCACATACCTTTGGTTACTGTCCTCGCGAGTCTTTTCACTTCCTCCTTTAGCAGACAAACTTTGAGAATGTGCCATCTGTTTTTTATTCTTCAGGCTTTTTTGACACCTAAATAATAGAACCGAATAGTCTTTCGGTTCTGTTGGTGATTTTTTTGGAAGATTTAGCATACATACCCGAAATACAAAAAAGTAACTCTACTAGGATCGTCTTTCAGACTTTAAAGGCCTTGCTGACAACCCAGCAGGGTATTCTAATAACAATACCCAAGCTTGAGTCTCTGATTTTACAAAAAGCTTTCCTTAGAGCATAGCTAACGTCTTGCTATGGTATATTTAAAACATAGATGCTTCAAGAGCTGGATGACAGCACTGAGGAGTTGTAACAAGAAAGACTAATGTAATAGTTACAATATTGTTAATTTGTTTATAATAAAACTTAAATAATGTTAAAATAACTGAAAAAGAAAGCGAAAAGAAGATAGAAACTTACCAAGAAGCATATTAGTCAAAAGAAAATGTCCAAAATGATTTGATTGCATCTGGTTATCTAGGCCATCTTCCGTCAATTCAGGTCCCAGCGCCGCCAATCCAGCATTGTTGATTAAAATATCGAGACGATTTTCGGTCTTTAATATATCATGGGCAAAGGCACGAACAGATTTCAAAGATGCCAAATCTAGATGCTTCACTATGATATTTGTTTTTCGAGTAGAGGCTATTATTTCATCTGAAAATTATATTGACAATGAACTTCTTATTATACAATTTAATCAATCAGAGAGTGCAATATTCAAGATTTTCATTTTTGAACCATACCAAACTATTTCTGAATTATTCTCTTATTCTGGATTATCTGGATTGTCTGGATTGTTTACGAATTATCCTTCTCTTTTCCCACAAAAGTCAACTGCCATAAATCACGAAGATTTCCTGCTTCCTGCGGAAACTTTGTGAAAATTCACAATAATTGCTAGGTTTTAGTATCTTCCTTTGTGTAAATTAATTAAAAAACTTTTTCCACAAAACAAGTTTTTCAAAGAAAAGTAAAGAACTCCATTAAACAAAAATGAGCAAAAATACAATCAAATAATCTACCAAGCGTGAAACTACCCCAAATCAGCATCGATAAATAAATGAAACCCAAAACGAACAGAAATTACAATAATTAACCGAGTCAGACTCAAAACGAGCAGAAATTAACATAAGTTGGTCACAAAACCACTATGCCTTCCCAAGGCCAGAACAAAATTTGCACTTTACTTAAAAAATATAAATGTTTTTACCTTTATAACTTAAATAAATCAAATAATATTAACATTTTGATTACTAAATATCAGTATATCTATTTTAAACTGACAATGCACATTCATTTGCATTTTTTCAGTAAAGTGCAAATTTTGCACTCAAAAACATATTTTCTATGTGAAATCAACTACGCTGAACAAAATGGCTATCTCAAAATTTTGATTGGATGTGTTTGGGGGAAATTTTGATTGGATGAAATTTTGATATGGACTCAAAATTTCTTCTATGATTGTAGTCTGGGCTATGTGTATGTATTTGATAAACACTTTAATACACTCGATGGGCGGGGGGGGGGGGCTAGTTGTCGTCCAATCACTTTCGACTATTAAAAAGGGCACTAGCCACTCCAATTTCCAATCGAACGAGCCCTTTTCGAAGTTTCTACGACAACTCCTTCGATACGAAGTGCCTGTCGGAGAAAAAAAAACACATTGTGGCCACATCATTCTTAACTTAGGCAGCGCTTGCGCGCTGCCTATGATTGGTAAGTGTTCGATGGTACATACGGTACATGCGTGGTCCCCGCTATACACTTTAAAATAAAACTACCACCTAATAAATACTAAATGGATACAAAAAAATGCTAGAAAGTGCAACTTGACTTACAAAATGTTAAGATGATGACTCAGAAAACAGAAAAGAATATTTAAAGATCTATATACCAGGAACAAGCCATTACTCTCATTAGAGATATCTTTGAAGTTGATCGAACAAATGGGTTACTCTGCATGTTGGTGATCATTTATTCATTTCGAGAGCATTACGAATTACCTATACACATTAAGAATAATTGGATCAACTTCAAACTGATGCACCAGCCACTGACCTGGCGCATCATTTTGAAATTCTTTTTAAGTTATCTTTAGAATAAACTGATGTTTTGACACGTCCAGTCAAAGCTTTGTACATATTATTTTTCTTAAATCAGGAAAATAAGAACCAAGCATACATTGGGTTAAAAAGAAAAGTATAAACGGTTACGAGCATCTGATGTTGGTCCTAAACATGTTTATCCCTTCTGTTCCAGTGTAACTTGTATTCTGAATTTAGAGGGTAGTTGAAGGTATGTGTATGTGGACTATGTGGCTGATTAGTTTCTTCGTGCCTTAACCCATTTGATACCTACTAGACAATTTTCGGTCTTAAACCATAATTTTCGGTTTCGTCTTTCGTTCGGGTTTTTTTTTTTTTCACAAGAAAAAAAAAATGGCTAAAAAGAAAACATTTTAATATAACACAAATTTTGCATTCTTGCTAAGCTAAACGACTTAATGGGAGTTTCGAATGTCGACGAAATATCTTTGGGAAGCGTATACCTTCAGAATGGTAAAAGCAGCAGCAGAAAAACTTAACCAGAATCCAACAGAAAAATACTGCCAGTTTAAGCATGTGTAAAACTACAATGTTAACATTCAATATCGCAGATTAGAAAACCCGTTTGATAGCTAGCGGGCTTTTTCTTATGGAAGAATAAGAAGCTCCAAAGAGAAAAAGGACATACACTCAAGTAAATCATGCTAAGTATTTTGTTCATAAACACCATCATTAAATTTTTGAAGCTCCAAGAGGACTGGCAAGCCCAACTATGCAATTAGCTAGACTTGCATGTTCCATGTTTCAACAGTAACTACCCCTTTAATTTCAAAATAGCCGATGGTCGTAAAGCGTCCTATAGCCTGGAAAGTTCATTCTACATAAATGTTTTACGTTTCAGTTTCGTATTATTTAAGAAAGCGGATATCCGAAACATCCTATATTTTCTTTACCTGCAGGATTATAATTTTATCTGCAATCATATTTTCACGGTTGGGCGCAGAAAACAATTTGGCCCAGAAAACGCTGAAATGCTATTGAGTAAATAATTCCGATAAAGCCAATTGATTTAAAAGATGAAAAGATGAAAAGTTTCTTATTAAAGCTAAATAGTAATTAGTTTATAGTTGTTGTATTGTTTTTTTTTTGTTGGCGTTGGATCCTCGATGATGTAGAGAATTTTTCATTTTTGATTTATTTATTTTTTGTCGGGTGATAGGAGGGTCGCTGTTTCGTGTGGACTGTCGTGAGTTGACTTCTTTTCCTTATAGATTTATAAGTTAAACACTGTTTAGTATTGTTTATGCCAAGTTTTAATATTAGTCATTTATTCTGTGTCGTTTCCCAAATAACGGGCCATTGAGCCCTTTGGGATATTGTTTTTGTGTTATTGTTATTTATGGAAATAAATGGAACTTGAACTTGAACTTGAATTTGGAACTATCGAAAAGTTAACCATATAGCCTCCCAGTTTCAGAAGCAACACTACCGGACGGTGGCGTATTGATTCCTAAGAAATATACACTCCGTTCAAAGTAAGTGTTTATATTTCGAGACTTTGATTGACTAAGTTGATTAATTTGAAGCTGTATTAATTTATATAAATGCTGCAGTGTTGTGCATCAAGTATTCATGCACAACGACCATCATAGAACGTTTCCGTAGTTTTCATAAGAACGCTATCACGCTATCATAAGAATGTTTTTGTAGTTTTAAAAACAAGGGCTAACACACTCCAAAAATCGTTGCGATCTTTACGAAAACTATACAAAGAAATCCACACTGTCTGAGAGCCTTAAGCCTACGCACAGATATATTTTCCCAGAAAAAAGATAGTCAAGAATGCGATTTGTTAGTATTTTCTTCCCAAAGTGATCATACCAAACCAGTGATCGTAAGTTACCGAGAGAGGGCTCCATTGAATGGAGATTTTAAGTCACCTTTTTAAGTAGCAACAAAAAAAAAGTTGTAGCAAAGTGCCTATTTCTGCAGATTTGTATGACAAAACAACAATTTTGGCTCAAACACGGCAAAAATAGGTACTGGTGCAATATGCGGGCACCGCGAAGGACTATATCAAGGAAACCAGTCACGAAAACACGTCAAACGGGGTATTTGCAAGAGACTGCTATAGATAAATGATTGCAAAGCGTTGATTCTAAATAATTTACAATATTTAAACGATTGTTTTTTGGGGTTTAGGGGGGGGGAGGAAGCTACCTAGGTTACGTTAGGTTACGTATTTAATATATGCTATGCTTTATCCCCCTCCCCCCTCCAATGTGCAACTATACATCCCAAATTCATTTCTAAACTATTATATATTCATCCTATTTTATTTCATTTGCATTAATCCAACTTGACTTCTTGGCGGTGCCAGCATAATGCACAATATTACCCAGAATATTATCGACCAAAACTTCTGGGAATGGGAAATGGTTTAGAAGTTTTGAAAGTGCCTAAAAATATATGCATCCATAGTAATTTGTTCCTATTTATTAGGAAAATTCCCTTTTGAGACGTAAAGATTCTCACATGAGGCCGTTTATGGTTGCAGCAACAGCTGCAACCTAGCAAGAAGCAAATCACAGCCCATAGTAACCAAGAGCTTAAAAAAGCGTTAATAAAAAAAAAATACTTACTGAGAGAAAATTGCCATTTGTAGCTAATTCAAAAAGGTAATTGTTTTTCCGATTAATCTTAATAGTAATCTTAAGAGATCTTAAGAGAGCCTGAAACTTCTCAAAAATAGCGTCTGACCGATATGAAATGTACAACATTGTCAAAAGCCCCTCTCTAAAAAACCCACAGCCCCCCAGCTAGATGAAAACCGCTAGTTTTTTCGGACTCCTACAAATATAGGGAAATATCAAGAGCCAGTTTATTGGAAAGAGTGTTTTTAAAATATATTGCGTAAACTACGAAGCAATAATTTTGTTCGTTTTAAGTTTCAAATCCACTCTTTACTTTCATCAGAAAAACGTAGTTGTTTTAAAAATTAATATATAAAAGCATTTAGCAAACAGCAAGGGATCCCCCCTCTATATTTAGAATAACCCTAAATCTGGTATAATCAAAGAAAAGAAACTAAATGAGAAAAAAAATTGTCTCAAACAAAAGTAAAAAGCGTCATTAAAATTTAAACCTAATCGCGTCATTAAAATAAGTTAACCGATATATGAGGGGGAGGGAGGGCTCCTCGTCTTAACAAGCAGTCCCTGTTTTTTTATGTTCGTTTTAAATTTTAATATTACCCTTTAATCTTATTAGAAAAAAACTTATTTTTCTTATTTAATATACTGCTAAATCCAGAATGTTTCTTGATACTTTTAATATTTCGTTACCACGAACTGTTTGATAACGTGGTAAAGACCCGGCTCAATAGTAACCGAAACTCTAAAAGACGGAATTTTAATACCAATAGATACATCAAAAGAATCAATTTTTATGCTGATTTTAAATATATAAGTTTTCATCAAGTTTAGTCCTACCCATCAAAAGTTACGAGCCTGAGAATATTTGCATTATTTTCGAAAAAGGGAAAACCCCCCTAAAAGTCATAGAATCTTAATGAAAATCGCACCATCAGATTCATCGTATCAGAAAACCCCGCAGTAGAGGTTTCAAGCTCCTATCTGTACAAATGTGGAATTTGTTTTTTTTGTTTTTTTGCCAGAAGAAGGATCACGGATGCGTGTTTATTTGTTGTTTTTTTTTTTTTTCAGGGATGATCGTATCGATCCAGTGGTCGCGAGAATTACGCGAGAGGGCTCATTCGAACGGAATTAAAATTTCTAGTGTTTTTTTTTTAGGTGAACAAAAATTGAAGGGTAACTAGGTCCCCCTCCCACGCTCAATTTTTCCCCAAAGTCACCGGATCAAAAATTTTGAGATAGCCATTTTGTTCAACATAGTCAAAATATTTAATAATCATGTCTTTGAGGAAGACTTATTCTACCACAGTTCTCGGGGGATGGGCTGCAAGTTATAATCTTTGCCCATTGTTTACATGTAGTATTGGTTATTGGTAAGTATACAGACGTTTTCAGGGGGTATTTTTTCTGGTGGGAGGAGGGTGGAGGGATTGGGTTACGTGGGAGGATCTTTCCATTGAGGAATTTTTCATCGGGGAAGAGAATATCCATGAAGGAGGCGCTGGATTTCCCAGCATTATTTAAAAAAAAATTAGAAATTAAATAGAAAAAAAAGTTTTTTCTACTGAAAGTAAGGACTAACATTAAAACTTTAACGAACAGAAATTATTCCGTATATGAGGGGGTTCGTCCCCTCGTCAATACCTCGCTCTTTAGGCTAAAGTATTTTTAGTAATTTCAAAAGAGCTATTTATTCTAATTAAACGGCCTTTGATATTCAGGGTGATTCTTTAAAGTACCAAGGACACCAAAATGAAAACACATTTAGCCCTCTTAATCTATTTTAGGTCTATTCATACCTGAAAATCCGGGTTTCCTACGAGTTTTTGTTTAGCTGCTATTAGCATTTTTAGTTTGAATAAATTCGCAAAACAGTGTTGTCAATAATAAAACAACGATAAACTTCGGAGCTGAATAATATTAGCGAAAACTATTTCCTACGAATCCGACACTGTTTTTCATTTGTGAAAATTCAAATTTACAAATCTGTTGATTGTTATATATATATTAGTGAAAATACATTTTGTGAAAAAATATGACCTCAAGTTCAGAAAGTGACTATTCTGATGTGTCAGAAAATATAAGCGCTAGATGGTATGCAAGATACCATTTCAGGATACTTGGTCCAGCTAGACCCCGACGCCGTGCCGGCGGATTGACCAAACGCCGCCGACGAGAGGCTTGGCGCCACCGAAGTGTCGTAATGCCAACGGCGCGCTGCAGGCACGCCGCCGCCGACAGAGGCGGCGGCGTTCGGTCGATTTCAAATTAATTTTGCGGCAATTCTTTATTGCGTCAACCGCAAATTCGGAGCTTTTCCTTCTTGTGTGGTTTAGTATTTCGATTTTCCTGATTAGAAATCAAGCAGGGCTTGTACTATCCCCGAATTTTCGGGTATTTCCCCGAAAATCTATGCGTCACCCCGAAAAAAAATTTGGTTCCCCGAATCCCCGAAAACCACGCAATCACGGTGCCACCCCTAGCGATTTATCACCAGTGACTTTCCCTGCCAAATATTACTTGGTATATCATAATTCTTCACTACTCTCTTGTTCATTAATTTTCGTCTCTTTTGTTACTTTGCATAAAAAGAGACAGATGCAATTGCCAATATTGCAATATACACAGTTCTTCATATGTTGACAAAAAACAGGATCGTCTTTATGAAATGAGTTCAAATCATTTCGAATGCAGTTTCCCAATCGCTATTTCTTACATCGTTTGTAGTCAAGAATTTTATTTTCAAGTTGAATCCCAAAAAAAACCTTCTATTGTGACAAATTTAGCTATAGACTAAGCTATGTACAAGGTTTGGGAATTAAAGATTGAACTGGAAGTTACCTAAAAAATATGATTCAAAAATAAATTGTAAATTATTGAATATAGGAGGGGGGATAGGGGGCTATCATTTTTAAATGATAATGCCTCATTTTTTTATTGAAAGCGGGGATGCCAAAAGGTTAATTATTTTTTTCATTTAAAATGGAGACAGAAGAAAATGATATCAAATTCCCTAGGAAACCATTGAAATATTTTGATAGACCCAAGCCCCCCATTAGGACTTTGTTCATTGTCTTGGGTGTTTTGCGACTTCTCATAGGCTACTGGCCTAATTTGGCTTTTTGTGTGTGCTCCTTTTAATTGTATTCTTTGGATCTTATCGAATGCCACGGCAAATCTATGACTCAGTTTTCCAATAATTTGAGGTATATCTGAGTAATTTTGACATTTTTGTTGTTGTCTTTGTACCCCCTTACTCATACCCTCAATTTTTTTTCAAGGAACACAAAGCTTTTTAACGTTATTTTGCATGTTTGTTTGAACCATATAGTGACCTAGTTAATTATTAAGTAACTTATTTTTCTAATGAAAGCTGAGACAGAATCCTATGAATTGTGGTATCCAGAGGGGGGGGGAGGGAAGTATTACATTTAAATGATAATATATCGAAATTTTTTTTTATTGAAAGCAGGGATCCCCAATTTTTTTTTTCTAATTTGAAGCAGAGACGGTATTTTATCAAGGTGGTATCCAGAGAGGGGGGGAGAGTAGTGGGCTATAATATTTAAATCATAATACCTCGATTTTTTTTAAAGAAGGGGTGCCAATAAGTTAAATATTTTTGTTATTTAAAGCACAGACAGTATCCTATCAAGATAGTATAGAAGAGGGGGGGGCATAGGGAGCTATTATATTTAAGTGATAGTACCTTGATAGTACCTGTTTTTAATACAAGATATCTTTTTTAAGAATCCAAAAGAGCACAAAAAAAAAAACAATCAATATCAAAGTCACCCATTTCAACTGTTTTAAATGTGATAGGCAAAGGGCATTATAAAAAAAATTAAGCTTCTAAGTTCAAAGCTATATTCAAAGTTTTCTGATTAGCATAATTTAATATTAAGATGGTCTGGCCTAAAAAATAAGACACACGTATAGTCATAACTCCATTGCAAATCCATATATAGCTAAATTTATAAAGACTCCCCCCCCCTCCCTCCATAATGGTGAAAAATATACCCTGAATTATAAATCAACACCATATTTTTGGTATATAGCCTAGACTGCAGTTTTCAACAAAATTTAGCGTTTCAGCACAATTCAAAAATGAGTAATGAGTATTTTTCATGCTCTTTTATAATTAAATAATCACTTTACAGGGACAATTAATTTTGAGCCATGAAGGGGCTAGAAGACTCAGAACAGAAATTTTGATTTTTCACAAAAAACTAATTGATTCCTATTCATTATGTTTCCCGGAAAAAAAAAAATCAGAAAGTGCTCCAGTGATAAACCTTACATAAATAATCACATAAAAACATTAATTCGTACGAAAATAAGCTTATTTAAGAGGGGTAATTTAGCTGAAGCAAATAAGTTAAGAAAGGAATTAAAAAGTCAAATTAGAAAAGCTGCCCGAGCCTATTATAAAAATAAAATTAAAGACTTGTGCCATGATAAACCAAAGAACTGGTACTCTGAAATTAAAAAACTTACCGGCAAGAGTCAAGAACAACTAAATTTTAATTTAAATGAACCTCCAAAGACCACAGCTAATAACCTAAATAAGTTTTTGGCTTCTATTGTCCAGAGTCTCCCGCCACTATCTTACGAATTTCCAGATATTCCTGTTCCTTTTTCACTCCCACATATTTCTCCACTTGATGTTGTAAAAAAAATTGAAAAACTAAAACGATCAAGCATTTGCCCTTTAGATATTCCTGTTCCTCTGATTAAAGCTTTCAGTGATTACCTCTCAAAACCCCTATCCACCCTGTTTAATGAAATTACCAAATCTGGACAGTTCCCTCAATATTGGAAACAAGGCTTTATTACCCCAATTAAAAAGAAAAATGGGAAGCCTGGTTTTGATGGCATTCGTCCTATTACCCTCACCTCGATTTTTTCAAAATTGTATGAAAGTTTTCTCGCAGACTGGCTTAAGATGAAAGTCCTCCCCCTCATTGATCTTAGACAGTTTGGTAATCTTAAATCCACGTCAACCTCTCATTACCTGATCCATCTTGTTGATACCATGGGTAAATTACTTGAAAAACCAAACACTTGGCTTAATCTAATTTCTATTGATCTTCAAAAAGCCTTTGATTTGATTAACCACAATTTACTCATACATAAACTTATAAATGAATCCACATTGAAAACTTTCCTTGTTAAGCTCGTTGCCTCTTTTCTTTCTAATAGATCTCAAGCAGTTAAATATCTAAATTGTTTCTCAGATCATCTCTCCCCATATTTAATGGCATTCCTCAGGGGACTATTCTAGGCCCTCTCCTTTTTTCACTTATGATTAATAGCCTTTCAACCCTTTATGACAATAGATGGAAATTTGTTGATGACTTGACAGTTTTAGAGATATGTCATAAAAACATCTTTAGCAACCCAATGGGCATACTCCAAGATATTGCCTGTGAGGCCTCTTCCCTTGACATGACTGTTAACCCTTCTAAATCCGCAATAGTCTCAGTAAGTTTCCTTAAATCCCCTCCCCTTTTTCTTGCTCCTATACCTCCTGAAACCTCTGTCACATCTCTTAAACTCCTTGGTGTTACAATTTCTTCTAATTTGAAATGGGATGCCCATATAAATAATATCCTACGACAAGCAAACTCCTCGCTTTCCTCCTTAAACTTTTAAATAAATTCAGTTGCCCCCAATCACATTTACTACAAGTATACATTTCTTTTGTGCGTCCCATATTAGAGTACGCTTGTCCTGTGTGGCACCCTGGCCTCTCTAATGAAGCAACACGAAAAATTGAAAATGTCCAAAAGAGAGCTCTAAAAATTATTTTTAAAGAGGACAAGATACCGTATTTGTATTTGTTAAATATTTCAAACCTAGAGACCCTCGAGAGACGAAGAAATAATTTGTGCCTCCGTTTTGCAAAAAATGCCATAACAAACCCTCGGACGGCAAGTATTTTCCCCAAATGTCACTCCCCATCCAGATTACGGCCGCCTCGAGCTGTTTCTGATCCTATCCCTGTTTTGTCCCCCATTCACTGCGTTACTTCGAGATATGAAAAAACTTTTGTCCCCTTTATTACAGGAAAATTGAATAAAATGTCCCCAATAGTTTTCTTTTTTTTTACTTTTCTCTTATCTTTATCTTATCTTTAGCTATAACTGACACAATTAATAGTTTCTAATTTGTACCTAACCAATTTCTTGTATTGCCAAAGTAGCAAGTGTTTCATAAATTTTTATTTTAATGTCATGTTCGAACTTATTTTTTACTTCATATTTTTATCTTTTACCTGACCTCAGAATTTTGATCTTTTTATTTGACTTGATTTGTGTGTTATTGTCTGTTATTTGACTCAGAATGCGAATTCGGCCTTCAAAGGCTAGTGATAGTTCATTTTTGGAATAATCTTATCTTATCTTATCTTATCTTATAACAGCCCATAGAAACCTAGTAACCCTATGCTCAAAAATTTGCTTCTTTAAATAACTGGCTAAGGAGAAAAATAGGTCATATTTAGCTGACTTAGGCTATATATTTTCCATATTAGGCGGGGGGGGGGGAGTAAAGCATAGGCTCGTGGTATCAACTTCAAAGTCTAATAACCATAATAATTTATTTATTATGAAGTAACTAAGCAAGAGTCTTTTATTCAGGCTCATCACTAAACAAAATATAACCCAGTTGTGCTGATGATCTGTATCTGGTAATTATGTCAGTGATTCCAATCCTCAAAATGTAAATGGGGGGCAAAAATAACCAGTTAGCCATGATAAAATAAAAAGTAGCAAAATAGAAATAAGAAGGTATTTTTCAAAGTCTAACTGAAGCAACTGCTCCCCCCTCACATAATTGGCACCCCAAAATTATGTGGCCTAATGCTGAATTAGAATAAACAGTGTACAATGGCAAGTACAAACAATACAATAATATATTGTATATGATTCATAATACAATAATATATATTACATAATAAACAATGACAGATAATGATCTAATAGTATTGATTTATTTAATCAACATTTGTCATTCAGAGAAGCCATGACTCTCTAATTTTGTTCTTAATATAATTCCTGTTTTGTTCCACTAAATTTTTTTTGGTACTGTTCTAATATATGGGCAACATGCAAGAATGCAACTTGAGAAAAGCCAAGAACAGATAACATTACCCAGTAATTTCCTATCTTATGCTCTATAAACAAGGGGTTTCTCACTCCAGGAACTATATTCAAGCTTTAGTTTTTGGGGTTTAGGAGGAAAAAAGGTACCTAGGTTAGTTTAAGTTATGTATTTATTATATGCTATGCTTTACCCCCACCCTCCTAATGTGCAAATATACAGCCAAAATTTGTTTCTAAACTATTATATTTTTTTTATCCTATTTTTGTTTTATTTCACTAGCATTAACCAAACTTCACTTCTCGCATGTTCCCCAGATATTAGAACAGTACCTTTTTTCCCTGCATTGCTTTAGTATAACAGTGTGACATCCTTTTCACTAATAAATACCCATAATTTTTTGAAGGCCTATAGGATATATGTTCTGAAAATTCAATCGATTATTATTATTGTTGCTGGTCTGCCTGTGAGTATTTGATGTTCATATGTTAGTCCTAAAACTCAGCTGCCCTTGCCTGAGACTATAGGCAGGCAGACCTTATGTCACTTGTTCACCCTGCAAATCCAGGCAACTTGTTGGGTCAACTAATTTTGAATGAATTTTGTGTTAGTGTAACTGTCTGAGCTTATAAACTGGGTTGCCTGTCTAAGACTTTAGGCGGGTAGACCCTATGCCACTTGTTTGCACACAAGGCCAGGCAACTTTTCAGTCAACCAATTTTCAATTAATTCTGTTTTAGTGTAACTGTCTTGGCTTATAGATTGGGTTTTCTGACTGAGGACTGCAAGTCCAGGTGACTTAGTGGTCATGTTAATCCTAAAACTTGGTCAAAATGCCTTAGACTCTAGGCGGACAGGCCTACTTGGAAAGTCTACTTGAATTACAATAGAGATGGCTAAGATTTTTGGGCTGACTCACAACAGACAATGTCTATGGAACTTGCTGATGAAGAAGCATCCTAAGCCTAATTTTCCTGGCCACATAAATTCTCAAGGTTGACTAAGTTTTAGGATTGATATGTGACCACCAAGTTGCCTGAACTGCAATTGGAACTATGAAAAGCCATCTGTATGACTTTGTTGTTTTCTCTATGTATCAGTTGGGTAATGTAATTTCTTTTGTATGACATTTTAGTGGATCATATATTAAATAAGAAAACCAAAAAGCATTCTGTATAACTTTATTCATGTTTCTCTATAATAATTTGATGTTTAAAAAGTCATAGAGAAGACTTTATATCATTCTCCATGTTTAAAGGAAACACAATAGGCTATTGCCTATTGTTTTGATTTTATAGTGCTTTGTATATAAGAGTAAATGACAATATTTGTTGCTTAGAGTATAAAGAACCAATGACTTTAATAGGCCTAGTCAAACAGTGCTCACCCAAGTAGGCTAATTTGTATTTCTAATATAAAAAAAGAATAAAAGGTATATGCTACTATTATATAGTAACTATGAGGTAGATTTATATCAAAATATTCAAGCAAATCACACAACCTACTAGGTGTCTTACCTTAGCCTACATAAGGTAGGCTATCAGTGGAAGTCATTAGGTCTGCAAAACTACCAATAGGGTAGCCTATATATTGATACTTTCTTTTAGAATCATTAATGTTTACCTTTACACTGCTTCATGGTTAAAAGATCCTGGAATGCCAAAAATCCTAGTAACATCAAGACTAGGCCTAGTCTAGCCAAGCTCTTTTCAAGAAGCATTCCTTAAAAGTATTTTTTTCAAAGAAAAGAGCTTTGCTGAACTAGGTTCCGATTTCTGTTTTACCAGAAAATACAAGAAAACAACACTTTCTAAGGCTATATGCTGATTTTTTTTTTTTGGTCATTTTCTGCTGTTTAACAGCACACGTTCTTTATTTTTGAAATTGGCCACGAACTTGCGTATTGGAATACATTATGTGAACAGGCGATTTTTCTCCTTAAAAAATGAATTATCGGTTTTTCACACTAATTTAAGACGTATATGGCTGTGTAAGTTTGCAATTGACCAATTTAATGAATTAGTTTTCATTTTAGGTGTCCTTGGTACTTTAAGAATTGGAACGAAATTCGAACTTGAGCGTACAGAGTGACGTACTGACGAGGGGGCGAACTCCCCCATATTACGTATATGAGGAAAATCGCCCCCTCGTCAATACCACGCTCTTTGCGCTTAAGTTCGAATTTTGTTTAATAATGGCCGACATAAGCAATTGTTTGTTTGTGTTGTTTTCCGGCCAATCTTAGTATTTAATTTTACCTTAAGCAGCTTCATAACTATGATTTTTATGTGATAATAAACCAAAGATATTGTATGTCTTCGGCTTAAGGTTGTTATTAAATACAAAAAAACAAGTTTTGAAATGAAACTGAAAGTAAGGAATAACATTAAAACTTAAAACGAAATTAAATTATTATGTATCTCTTTTAAAGATCTTTTTTTCATTCATTTTAATCATTTGAGAATTTCTCAACTTGTGACTTTCTATTTCATAAAAATAGTTTTGACCTCTTTGGCCGTTTTGTTACTATGGCTTACAAAATTCGTTCCGCAAATATCGCTAATTGGTTACGTGGGAGAATCTTTCCATAGAGAAATTTCTCGTGGGGGAAGGGAATTTTCCATGGAGGAGGAGCTGGATTTCCCGACATTATTTAAAACCGATCAGCAATTAAATAAAAAACAAGTTTTTTCAACTGAAACTTGAAACACATATTACGTATGGTGTGCGTGTAACTAAACCACCGTGTAACAGAACCCCAAGCAACTGAACCCATGTAACTGAACCACCGTGCAACTGAACCCCCATATAACCGAACCTCCGTGCAACTGAACCACCGGGCAACTGAACCCCATTTAACTAAGCCCTCGTGTAACTAAACCCCCGTGCAACTCAACCCCATTTAACTGAACCCTCATGTAACTAAACACCCATGTAACTAAACCCCCGTGTAACTGAATCAACGTGCAACTGAACCACAGTAAAACTGAACCACCGTGTAACTGAACCACCGTGCAACTGAAAATATATATTCCCCTAATGTGGAAATATACAGCCGAAATTTGTTTCTATACTATTATATTTTCATCCTATTTTGTTTTATTTCATTAGCATTAACAAAATTCCACTTCTTGCGTGGGTTCCAGCTAATTGGCATGTACTGCGATATCCTATATATCAGAGGCAACGGTATAGCGTTGCCTATAATAAAGGCGACACGGCTCCAATGTTTTATTATTTATTTATTTTTCCCCAGAGGCACTTCATACGGAAGGGGTCGTCGTAGAAACTTCAAAGGGGACTCATTCGATTGGAAATCGAGAGTTCTAGTGCCCTTTTTAAGGGTCAAAAGTGATTGGAAGGCAACTAACATCCCTTCCACGCGCATCAGTTCCCCAAACACATCCAATCAAATTTTGAAAGAGCCAATTTGTTAGAAATAGTTCAAACATCAGATAATAAAAACTCCGAGGTTGACACAAACCCATTTTTTCACTTTGATTTTGTTCCTTTGATACCAGTTTTGATACTTTGATGAACAGGTGATTTTTTTTTTAAGTTTAATTTTTACAAAACTTGAAACTTTTTGCAATCAAAAACGAACAAAAATTAATTTTAAAAAAATAAACTTTCCGAAAAATAAGTTTTTCAAAGAAAAGTAAAGGCCATTTTAAACTTAAGCTCAGCAGACACAAATAACTGTTAAAATTCAAACTCAAAACGACTAGAAATCATAGGCAGCGCAATAGCGCTGGCCTAAGTAAAGAACGATGTTGGCAATGTATTATTTTTTTTTTCATACCCGGGCACTTCTTGTCAAAGGAGTTGTAGAAACTTCGAAAAGGGCTCATTCGATTGGAAATTGGAGTGGCTAGTGCCCTTTTTAATAGTCGAAAGTGACTGGAAGGCAACTAGCCCCCCCCCCCACGCCCATCATTCCCCCAAACACATCCAATCAAAATTTTGAGATACCCATTTTGTTCAGCGTAGTTGATTTCCACATAGAAAATATTTTTTGAGAAGGACACTCCCCCACAACCCTCGTGGCAAGGGTTTTAAGTTATGCCCTGAGGGCATATAAGAACGGATGACAACCCCTCCCCCCACAGCCCTCAGGGCAAGGGTTGTAAGTTATGCTCTGGGGGCATATAACGTTTTTATTGAAAGCGCTGTCGTAGAAACTTCAAAAAGGGTTCATTCAATTGGAAATTGAAAGGGTTAGTGCCTTTTTTAGTAGTTGAAAGTGATTGGAGAGCGACTAACGCCCCTCTCACGCCCCACCATTTTCCCAAACACATCAAATCAAAAATTTTGAGATATCCATTTTGTTAAACGTAGTTGAAAGTTCTTGAAATTATGTCTTTTAGGTTGATAACCCCCTCAGAGCCCTCAGTGCAAGGGTTGTAAGTTAAGCCCTGGGGGCATATAAAGTTTTATATAGAAATTTGTTGTAGAAATTTCAAAAAGGGCTCATTTGATTGGAAATTTAAATTGCCCTTTTAATAGTCGAAAGTGAGCGGAGAGTAATTAACCCCCCCTGTCACGCCCACCATTTCCCCAAAAACATTCAATCAAAGTTTAGAGATAGCCATTTTGTTCAAAATAGTTGAAAGTTCAGGAAATTATGTATTTAAGGATGACAAACCCCCCAGAGCCCCAAGGGCAAAGGTTCTAAGTTATGCCCTGGGGGCATATAATGTTTTTATAGATAGAGTTGTCGTAAAACTTCAAAAGGGGCTCATTCAATTGGAAATTGAGAGGGCTAGCGCCCTTTTTAATAGTCAAAAGTGATTGGAGGGTAACTAACCCCCCTCTCACGCCCACCATTCCTCCAAACACATCCAATCAAAAGTTTCGGATAGCCATTTTGTGCAACGTAGTAGAAAGTTCTGGAAATTAGATCTTTGAGAATGACACCCCCCGCAGCCCTCAGGGCAAGGGTTGCAAGATATGCCCTGGGGGCATATAAGAATTTTATTGAAAGTCTTGTTGTAGGAACTTCAAAAGGGCTCATTTGACTGGAAATTGAAAGGGCTAGTGCCATTTTTAATAGATGAAAGTGATTGGAGAGAGACTACGCCCCTCTCACGCCCACCATTTCCCCAAACACATCCAATCAAAATTTTGAGATAGCCATTTTGTTTAACGTAGTTGAAAGTTCTGGATATTAGGTCTTAGAGGATGACAACCCCCCTAACAACCCATAGAGTAAGGGTTGTAATTTATGCCCTGGGGCATATAAGGTGTTTATAGAAAGCGTTGTCGTTTAAAAAGGGTTCATTCGATTGGAAATCGAAAGGCCTAGTGCCTTTTTAATAGTCGAAAGTGATTGGAAGGCTTGACATTTTTATAGTAAAGATCGATGTGGGTATTATGTATTATTTTTTTTTGTTGTTGTTGTTTAGACCAGGGCACTTCGTATCGAGGGGGTTGTCGTGGGAACTTCGAAAAGGGCTCATTCGGTTGAAAATACAAAGGGCTGATGCTCTTTTTAATAGTCGAAAGTGATTGGAGGGCAACTAATCCCCCTCCCACGCCCATCCTCCCATTTGCCCATTATGTTTTAAAAAATAAATGTTGCCTTAAGATTAAATCAAAATGCACTGTGTTAATACTAATTCCCAATAAGGCATCTCAGCAGTATCCCAAGAACGACTGAGGGTATTATGTTCAGACTTTCGGGGCTACTTCTGCTCTTAAAATTTAACCAAATCAAAATAGCGTTATCAAAGAAAGTAAACAGATTTTTTTTACGAATGGTATCAAGTTTTCCAATTCAGGTCAACTAGAGGAGGTGCGAAACTAAATTAAACACTACTATTTGTGTCCAGATTTTTAAAAGGGTGTATGTTATTAAAAATTGCTGAAAATTTTTTCCAGCATACAAATAGCAGGCCAAACTATAAAGTCTTAAAAAAGAAAAGATTTAAAGCATTATTTTCTTTTCCCTGAAAAGACCATGTCATTATAAAACGAACAGAAATTAATTAAAAAAAACTTTTTTCCACAAAATAAGTTTTTTCAAAGAAAAGTAAAGAACTCCATTAAACAAAAAATGATCAAAAATCAAATCAAATAATTTACCAAGTGTGAAACTACCACAAATCAGCATCAACAAATAAATGAAACCCAAAACGAACAGAAATTACAATAAATCACCGAGTCAAACTCAAAACGAGCAGAAATTAACATAAGTTGGGCTCAAACCCCTATGCCTTCCCAAGGCCAGAATAAAATTTGCACTTTACTGAAAAAAATACAAATAAATGTGCATTGTTAGTTTAATATACATATACTGATATTTAGTAATCAAAATGTTAATATTATTTGATTTATTAAAGTTATAAAAGTAAAAACATGTATATTTTTTTCAGTAAAGTGTGAAACTATATTCGTCTTGAACAACTTTAAAAAGAGCTAATATATTAAACTAAATATTTGATGTATAATGATATTAATGGCTGAAAGCTCATCAGTTCAAAATGTTACTACAATTTTATTGTTTATTTTCAATATTAAGTACAAAAGAAAATATTTGTCATAAAATTGGTTTTCAGTAAAGTGCCAATGACGCAGTAGGTTTTAAACTTTTACAGTGAGAGAAGGAGGTGATACCCCGACTCTTGTTTGTAGTGATTTTTGTTCGTTTCAAGCTTGATTTGCATAAGCAATTTAAGTTTGACTCGTTTTAAGATTTATTTATTAATTTACATTAATATCTATTGTATATTTGTTTGCATTGATTGTTTATTTAATTTCTGCTCGTTTTAACTTTCATTTATACTTCAATAAGAAACTTTTTTTTTTTCGTTTTAAGCTTGATTTTCATATTCAATCTAAGCATTACTCGCTTTAAGATCTATTTATTCATGTATATTATTAATTGTTGTATATTTTTAGCTATGATTGTTTAGTTAATTTCTGTTCGTTTTGGGTTTCATTTATTCTTTAATAGTAATTTCTGATCGTTTGGAGTTTTAATTTTAACAGGTATTTGTATCTGCTGAGCTTAAGTTTAAAATGGCCTTTACTTTTCTTTGAAAAACTTATTTTTCGAAAAGTTTTTTTTTAATTAATAGCTAGAAATATTCTTGAAACTTTTGAAGGAGCTAATTCGATATAAAGTTAAAAGTTGTAGGGCCCGTTCTAGAGCTATACAAAAATGTGGTTCAATCCCACTTTCTAGGGCTATAATGATAGAAAGTAGGTAAGGGCTAGGACACGTGCTGCGGCTGAAGGATTGCCAAAGATTGTCCTTGTTTGCCAACCATCTAGGACCAAACAAGGTTCTTGTTTATTATTCAGAAAACACAAAGAATTTGGATCTGCAAGATCAGACAATAACTGGTCTGTTTTCGGAGACAATCAACTTAGGCTCAAGAGAATAACTACAGTAAATTTTTCGTTATTCATATTATTGACTTACAAATAAAGTAAACATAACACTCAATGCCTTTTTTTATACTCTTTCCAAATATAAAAATCATTTTTGTCGGAAATGAATTTCACCCCGCCCCTATATATACCAATTCAGGATATATATTTGCAAATTAGGGGGGTGGGAATAAATTTTATTTCTGATGTAAATGAGAGGTATGTTTAAACTTCCCCTCCCCCCTAATGTGCAAATATATACCCTGAATTGGTATATAAAGGGGTGGGGGTAAAATTCATTTCCGACCAAAATGATTATTATATTTGGAAAGAGCACAAAAAAAGGCATCGAGTGGTATGTTTACTTTATTTGTAAGTCAATAATATGAATAACGAAAAATTTACCAAAACTACGTTGTAGTTTTGTTTTATTTAAATATTTAACATATAGAGTTGGTATTTTGGTTAGGGTAGGTTACGTTTTGCATGCACCACCGTTATATTTTAACCCCCACCCCCCTAATATGAAAATAAATTGCCCAACTATATATATCCTATCTATCTATCCCCCAAGCGTTTCACTTGTTTCAACCCGTATCTCTGTAAATTGAATCAACTGGGGGGTTTTTCTGAATAATGGACAAGTACCCCAAACGAAAAACAGGTTATCAAACCAGGTGAGGAAGAGTCAAACTTCAGCGTAAAGAGCGGACGTTACCCCTTTCATGTAAGGAATAATTTCTGTTCGTTTTAGGTTTTGATGTCGCTCCTTACTTATAGTTTTAAAAAAAACTTTTTTAATTTAATTTTTACTGGAGCGTTAGAACATTGAACGATAGTGCTAAAGGCTAATATATTTAATAGTACGTACCTCTGGCAGCGTTAGCCCGGTCCAGATTTCTACACGCTAAGATCACTCTTGCGCCCCTCAATGCCATGTCCATTGCTGTTTCTTTGCCAATCCCTGTAAAATTTAAGACAATCAGTAAAAAAAAGTTAATAGACATATTTTCTAACTAATCGGTAGAGGACGTGCTTTCTAGGGTTTGACGTTGGATTTACGTATTTATCCGTTCAATTAAATAAACTGATCACCTCTCAAGGATCAATTCCATATCAGGGTGGCCAATATGGTCCACACGTGTCTTCCACGTAGCCTCTTGGTCTCGCTGTTTTTTGACTAGTACGCTTGCTCACTGTATAAAGATTCTACAAGCTTTGCCAAAATATCCAAATTTGAAACGACTGTCCCGTAGAATTATTGTTTTTTTTGTAAATAAATATAGTTTTTCTTACCTTTCTCTTCAAGTTCTCTGTATTTTCAATGGGGTTTCTGGTGTTAAATAAAATGGAAACTTGGCTTTTCATGGATTGATTGAAAAAAAAAATTATTAAATGAAATCAAATAATTAAACAAAACACAAAACGAACAGAAGTTACAATAGATAACCGAGTCAAACTCAGAACCAGCAAAAATTAACACGAATAGGGCTGACAACCCCCAAGCCACTCTTAAGACCAGAACATTATTTGCACTCAACTGAAAAAAATATATTTTAAATGTTTTCACTTTTTTTACTTTAATAAATAAAAATTATCAAAACTATCAGGAACAAATATTAGTATATGTATAAAAAACTGACAATCCACGGTCATTCATTCCAAAATTTGGAATACATTCCAAATTTTTCGCCTTAATATCCTTAGTTTTAATAGTAGCAGTAGTAGTGACAGCAGTAGCATTAATAGTAGCAGCCTTGGCTTTGGTGGCAGTAATAGTAGTAGAAGTAGTAATGACAGTAGTAGTAGTAGTATGAGTAGAAGCATTAGCATTAGGATGCAAATATTTCTTTTTGGTTAGTTCCTAAGACTTTGCTATTACACCCTTTCGACAACATGCATACAGGCTTAGGGGGGGGGGGGGGGTGAATGGTTGCCACCCATTTACTTTTGACTCTTAAAAAAGGCAATAGAACTTCCGACTTTCAATCAAATAAGCACCCTCCGATCCGAAGTTTATACGACCACCCGTTCCATAAAAACCTTATATGCCCTGAGGCATAACTTACAACTCTTCTCCCTGGGCTCTGGGGGGCTGTGTCCACCCTGAAGACATTGTTATAGGCTCTTTGGACTATTGCGAACAAAATAGCTATCTTACAATTCCGATCAGATGCTGTTTGGGGAAACGAAGATGTCAGGAGTGGGGGGACTAGTTGCCCTCCATCACTTTTGACATTTGAAACGCAACTAGAACTACACATTTCCAATCAAATGGGCCTCCTCTAAAGTTCACACGACCAATCCTTCCATAAAAACATCATATACCCCCAGGGCATGACTGAAAATCCTTGCCCCTAGACTCTGGGGGGGAGGTCAATCCAACCCCCATCTTTGAACAAATGGCTATCTCAAAATTTCTGTCAGATGGATTTGGGGAAAACACGACGTGTAGAGGAGTGGGGGGTTCAGAGCTGCCCTCTGATCACTTTGACTCTTAAAAAGGGCACTGGAACTTCTGATTACCAGTCCAATAAGCCCCCTCCGAAGTTTACACACCCACCATTTATATAAAATAACCTCTTTCTTAGATGCCCAAGGGCATAACTTATAGCCCTTGCCCCAAGGACTGTAGGGGGTTGTCACCCTCAAAGACATAACTTCCAGACCTTTCAACTACTCTGAACAATATGGCTGTCTCAAAATTTTGATTGGATGTGTTTGGGAAAATGATGGGCACGGGAGGGGGGGGGGCGATTGCCCTCAAATCCCTTTTGACTATTGAAAGGGGTACTACGCCTTTCAATTTCTAATCGAATGATCCCTTTTCGAAGATTCTACGACAAGTCCTTCTATAAAAAGTGCCCTGGCCTAAAAAAAATAATAATAATAAATAAATAATACATTGTGCCCCACGTCGCTTTTTACTTATGCAGCGCTATTGCGCTGCCTATGATATACTAATCTTGACTATAAGTTTAGCCATTTCTCCGTTATGAAGGACCAAGAATAAACAGGTATATCTACATATAAGGCGAATAAACATACTTTTTCTTACTTTTTTCTTCAATTACTTAATTGTTTTAATGGGTGTCAGATAGGCTTCGGGCAGAATGAAAGCATGGCTGTTCCTAGCTATCTGTGTATTATAAAGTTTTAAAAGAACAGGCATATGTTCATGTAAGATAAATAAACATACTCTTTCTTACTTTTCTCTTCAGTTTCTTTATATTTTGAACATGCTTTAGATCGAATGAAAGCGTGGCATTGCAAAGGCATACTAACTTTGTGGCAACAGCTTCAGATAATCATGTGCTATTAAGCTTATACTAAGAAAGCATTTGCACGTATAAGCAGGACATGAATAAAAATTCTTTTTTTTTTTGTTTAATATTTCAGAATAAAGAACCTGATCTAGATGTATAAAGCGATCAGGGAGAGCAAGGAGTATATCATTTGCGCTGTTTTCTAAAGTGTTTTGGTCCTTTTTGGCCCTATAGGCTATAAACAAAAGTTAGCTAATTTTGTGTAGTTGCTATTGTTTTTTTTTTCTGATTTCTCACCAACAATTGGTTCATAATGCAAAATAAATTTTATCGAAAAAACTAAACTTTTGCGGAGGGTCTAGGGCCGTATTTGGCTCACTAAGAGGAAGGGATGAGGCTAGTGAGCCAGACCCGGCCCTAGACTAGCTGCTAGTCTAAACTAGCTGGACTTTACCATTCTAGCGGATCGAGCCCATTTTTTGACATTTATTTTTTAGAACCAATGATCGAACATAGTTGAAACTCGACATATTTCAAGGCATTCAGGAACTAACTCAACGCTTAATAGCCTTATTACAATTAATGCTTATAATTTTTTTGGCGTTCAATAGGCAATTGCAATTTTTGAATTGCGTCTAAGAGCACTTGTTGAAAAGTATTTTTATAAACTACTTTTATGAAAAAACAATTAGTTTTGAAACAGCCTCAACGTTCAATAAGCTTACAGCAATTCATTTTTGTAATTTTTAGTGATCAATAAGCAATTGCAATTATTTAATTGTGTTCAATAGCGCTTATGGAAACTATTATATTAATTATTTGCTTATTGCGCGTCCGAACCCAATAAGTTTCAAGTCCTTAATTCCAGATAGAAGATTCTTCGTGTGTTCATCTATAAGGACAAATTGAAAAATCTTCCTGTTGGAACCTTTCTTAGAAAGTGGTGTGGAGCTGCCAGATTTTTAACTTTAGATTTTTTCATTTTAACTATTACTTTTGGTACAATAGAAGCATCAGGGGGGCATATAGAGTGAAAGACAAACCAATAGAATTTAACTATGTCTTCCACTTTTCAAATTACTGACAATTAGAATAATAATTGCAATTACTCAATAACAAATCGTAATTAATCAGAAAAAGAACTATGTTGAACTCTGGGAAAGTTCTAGTTTTCAGACATCTCCCAAATCTCCTACAAAGGCTTCAGACGCTCTTTTCAAATTTTATCAATTGTATGTAAACTTCTATTATATACAAGTTGACATACAAGTATATACAAGTTGACATCTACTCCAGTCTGAAGAACAATTGGACAAGAACAATTCGTCCAGTTTAACGAAAGACGGCCGAGAGCAGGACGAAACCAAAAACAAACTTATACGCCACAAATAAATGGTTCACTAATTAAAAGTCAAGAAGTTGTTCTTCTGAGCCTGCTTCCTCAAACTAATTTCAGATAAAGAAGAAAAATCTAAATCAGCGTATTTCAAAACAAAAAAAAACTTTTCAAATACTGTTAGAAATACACAGAAGGACACAAATCTTAAACGAGGAAATGTTATTTACCTGTGTTGGCACCGGTGATGATGACTGTTTTTCCCGTCCAATCGATTTGTTGATGTACATACTCCACATGTCCAATGTAAATAGATCTTAATCACTAAAATTAAACTGGCCAAAAATATAATGGTTTGGGTTGACCAGCTTAATTCAAAAAGCCACATCATTGACCAAAAATAAAATGCAAGATGAACCCAATTTCTCAACTCCTAACCTGCAATAAATAATCTTTATCTGACTTGTTTATGTTCAAAGTTTAAATAGAGAGAGAGATAGAGATAGGAAAATGACTTGGATACTAATTACTTGGTGCTTGATTAAATTAAAAAAAAAAACGTTTTTTTAATGCAAAAGTAAAGAGCGACATTCAAAAATAAAACAAGCAGAGATTATTCCGTATATGAGAGGGCTGCTCCCTCCTTAATCCCCGGGTAAAAAAGAATAAAGAAAATCCACAATAAAACATAACTTTCCAAGTATTTTCGAAAAACGATTTTTTCCTAGAAAACGCAGCTCTCTGGAGTCATGGTACCAAAGTGGGTCAGTCGTTGTTTAAAGTATGTAGAGGCGATGGTATATCCATAAAAGAAAATATCTGCAAAACTTGGTTTTAAATGATGATCATCCTTTCGCAGTCTTCTACTCTTAAACTGAGCTTTGAGCCTTTGATGCAATGCAAGCTTGGCTAGGCACCAACATTTTCGTTGATTCAGGACTACTTTTGAAAGAGAGCAGATATGCTGATTGGTTTACAGTAATGGTGTCTAAACATCAGTGTCTAGCAAAGTATAATCATCTACGTAACAAGTACTGACAAAACTCTCCAAAAGTGACCCCGCGTACCTCAGCGCCTCTAGACGCAAAGTGCTGTACTACTTAATCGCTCCGAGCCAATAAATTAAATTTAATACAGCTTTTACGGAACAAGTATAATCACCTACGGAACTTAGCCTATTATCCCCCAGGTTCGCATAGGTATGGAATCGTCTCCGGAGACGCGGACAAAGGGTCACTTTTTTTGTGTGGAGAGGATAGGTTTTCTCAGTACTTGTTGTATGTGTTTATACTTTGGTGTCTAGCAAAGTATAAACACATACTGATTAAGTACTCACAAAACTCTCCAAAAGTGACCCCGCGTACCTCAGCGCCTCTAGACGCAAAGTGCTGTACTACTACTTAATCGCTCCGAGCCAATAAATTAAATTTAATACAGCTTTTACGGAACAAGTATAATCACCTACGGAACTTAGCCTATTATCCCCCAGGTTCGCATAGGTATGGAATCGTCTCCGGAGACGCGGACAAAGGGTCACTTTTTTGTGTGGAGAGGATAGGTTTTCTCAGTACTTGTTGTATGTGTTTATACTTTGGTGTCTAGCAAAGTATAAAACACATACTGATTAAGTACTCACAAAACTCTCCAAAAGTGACCCCGCGTACCTCAGCGCCTCTAGAGGGTAAATGTTATACTACTTAATCGCTCCGAGCCAATAAATTAAATTTAATACAGCTTTTACGGAACAAGTATAATCACCTACGGAACTTGTGATTTACTCGCCAGGTTCGCATAGGTATGGAATCGTCTCCGGAGACACGGACAAAGGGTCACTTTTTTTTGTGTGGAGAGGATAGGTTTTGTCAGTACTTGTTGTATGTGTTTATACTTTGGTGTCTAGCTAAGTATCTAAGCCACCATATCAATTGAGCTTTCGGATTTTAGAAACCAGAAATAAAATGTATGGGTCAAATATAAAATTCGTAAAAAACTAGCATAGGAGGAAGCATCTGGGTTCTTAAACAAGAAATTGGAAGATGCGAGGGTTAGGTGGTTGTTTGCATCGAGTTAATTTTTCCGCTCTCATGCCATGCTTAGCACCATTACAATACAAATGCGTGCAAATCGAGGGGGATTTGCACTGACATTGTTCCAAAGGACCGCAACTCAAAAATGCCAAAAAAGTGATTTTTCTCGATTTTCCGGGCCCCACCTGTTAATTATCGGAAAAGTCCTCTTATACCCCACTGCCATGGTTGGAAACTTTGTGTACCAATAAGAACATGGAAACTTTTAACTCGTGTCTGCGAAGTTGCATTAGCCAAAAACCAATATGTAACAAGAAACAAATTGTTCTCGTTTTTGAAGAGCAGTAAAAATATATGTTAAAATATTGAAGACAAATAAAATAGTCACTCAACCCAACTGCAAGAATTCACATAGGATATTTTCCTCCTTTTTTTACCAGTAAAGAGCGAAAGGTACTGTAGGATTTACAGGAGGGGGGCATATTTCCTCTTCTAAAACTAAACTTCATTTATCTCTAGTTTTCACTCTCACCGTTTACAATCGACTATTGTCAATCAGTTAACACAATCAGAACGAAATTTTCTTTAACTAACCAAAATTGGCTATGTGAGCAAACACAGCGTATTCTTACGCAATTGTGAGCGATTGAAACACTAAATTTTGATCATTGACTTTCATGAGCTTTTCGGCAAGCATAAAACAGTGGAACACACTAGAAAAAAAAACTGAATTAAAAATTTATCACATTTTCTGTCAAATTTCTAAAACTAGGATGCTTAAATCAAGGACATGGTGTATACACACATTAATTTATTTCGTTTTTCACAAGGTATCAAAAATCATTCTTGATGTTATTGACTTTTCCTTACGTAACATGAATGAAAACTTGCGTTTCCAGTCCAACCAGAAAGGCGAAAGTAAATAAAACACTTTGGTACTTCAAATACCTTGTTGGGCGAATTTGATTTAACGATATATCGATATTTTACTTTCGATATTCGATAATCGATTTCGATATTTCTGATCTTTTTCTGTTGAGATAACTCTCGGCTTTGGCAAATATCAATAAAAAAAATGTGTAGTTAAATCGTATTTTGCACATTTTTTTTTTTTTTAATATTAAATCAAACGTTAAAACTAACTTGGATTACATAAATAAATATCATAGAAATACAGATTTGAAATTAATCGGGCTCAGGACAAAGAAAGATAACCTACTGGCTACTTTTGGCTATTCAAAATCAGCAATATGTCAATGTTTTTCCCTAAGAATTGGTTCTACCTTTCAGGGACTAAATAAGTAAAAAAAACAAGCTTGTTTAAATGAAAGTAAGGATCAGCATTAAAACTTAAAAATGAATAAGAATTATTGCGTGTATGAGAGGGACGCCCCTCATATACATTTTTTAGTATTTCAAATAAGTTTTTTATTCTAAATAAATGAACCTTATGTTCCAGGAGCAGTTCTAAAACATTGGGACACAAAGTTAAACTTAAGATATAGGGTGAGGCATTGAGGAGGGGTGTTTCCCCTCATATGCGGTATGGTTTATTTTCGTTTTAAGTTTCAATTTTATTCTCTAGTTTCAGTTGAACAAACTTGTTTTTTTTATTTAATTTCTGATTGTTTTCAAATAATGCCGAGAAATCTGCCTCTCTCTTCCGAGGGAAATCCCTCCCCCACGAAAATTCTTCCATGGTAAGCTCCATCTTCGTAAAATACCCTCATGACAAATCCGTCCCTGCTGAAAATTCCGCCCAAAAATTTTCTTGCAGACAATTTCGCCGAGAAAATTCTCTTTAGCCTACTTTCATTTAAAAAAGACTTGTTTTTCATTTAATTCATAATATTTTTTTTTAATTATGCCGGAAAAAACCCCTCAGTGGAAAATTTCTCCTGAAAATTCCATCCTCCCAAATGGAAAGTTTCTCCCGTAGAAAATTCTCCCACGAAAAAATACCCCAGACAATTATAACCTCTCTGACAATTTCCCCGGAACATCTCTAGATGTAAAGTTAATCGGCAAAGAGAAAGTAAGACAAATTTCGTATAGGAGTTCTGGCAAATTCTCCCATGTAAAATTTCGCCTTGTAAGTTCATCCCCAGAAACTTCCCTGTCGATGAAAAATTTTCCCATGGTAAATCCTCCAGCTAAAAATTCCCCTTTAACAATAAAGTATGTTTACTTCCAAATAACAAATACTAGGCTATTTGTAAATAACAGAAAAAATCCATAACCTATAGCCCTTGTCCCAGGTGCTGTGGGGGGTTCATGACAGGTTAACCGGTACATTTCTAAGCGAAAAATTGAATTGGCAAAGAAAAAGTAGGGCAAATTTTGTACAGAAGTTCTGGTAAGTTCTCCCATTTAAAATTACCCCTTGTAAGTTCATCCCCGGAAACTTCCCTATCCATGGAAAATTCTTCCCTTGGAAAACCCCCCTCCCTGAAAAATGTCTGTTTACTTAAAAATAAAAAAATACTATACGTAGACAAGAGGCAAAATTCATAACATATAGCCCTTCCCCCCCTCGTTTACGGGGGGGGGGGTCATGTTTATCTCCATAGGAACAAAATAGAAATCGTACAATTTTGATTGGATGATTTTTGGGGGAAAGGGCGTGGGATAAGGGCTAGTAGCCCTCCATTATTTTTGGCCACTTTAAAGGGCACTAGAACTTTTAATTTTCGTTCAAATGAGCCCTCTCTCGATATTCTTCGACCATTAGTTAAATACGATCACCCTGGCGAAAAGAAAAACAACAAATAAATAAATACGTATCCGTGATACGTGTGTATTTGTGATAAGTGTTTACTTTCTTCTGACAAAAATACAAAATTCCACGTCTTTGCACATTGGAGGTTGAAACCATTACAACAGGGTTCCATGATGTGTTCAATTTGATACTGCGCTTTTCATTAAGGTTCCTTGAATTTTGGGGGTGTTTCTTCCCATTTCGAAAATCACGCAAATTTTTTCTCCGTTTCGTAGCTTTTGATGGGTACATTAAACTTAATGACTTGTACATATTTGAAAACAGCGTAAAAAGCTAATTCTATTGATGTATATATTGTTATCGAGATCCTATTTTTCGAGTTTCGGTTACTATTGGGCCGATTCGCTCTTTACTAACAGGTTGTTACCCCAAACTATTTGATTGACTCATCAGCATTTGAACTGATCACCTCATACACATATTTTTTAGATCCATATTACATGGGCGCCGGCAAGGGGGGGGGGGGAGGGGCAAGGGGGCATGCCCCCCCGGTAATTTGGGACTATAAAGTAATTATAATGAAAAACAAATAAAAGAGAGAAGAATAGGGGAAAACCATGGAAAAGTGTGTGTTGCCCCATTGGCTGCTTTCCAATAATTTTTGACCCTTAGTAAGGAAAAATATAAGTTCTAATTTGTGACTGAGTGACCCCTTTCTAGTTTTCCACAGACATTTTTTTTTTTTTTTTATATGATTTGGTTGGAGCACCAAAAAAATGAAATTCCTAATAGTAATGAATGGTAGTTATATACTTGTCAGTAACGAAAGTATAAGAACCTAACTATTGATAACATTCAATCAAAGAATCAGCTTTTTATGATGATCTTGAATATTTATTTGTTTATTAGTAATTAGTGCAGTTAGTAGTGCACAAGAAAGTTCGGATAATTGTAAAAAACAATTTAATAAGGGGCAATTTCAGTAAAAATATGCCGTCAATTTTTGCTTGCATTGCAAGAGTATCCATGGGCTGGTATATGAACCACTAAGCTAATATATACGCCACTATAATCAGAAATGTTTCCCTTGAACGGAATGCTGGGGATTTCTGTATTTTACCCGTGAACGGATACGTTCTTTGTGTTTTTATTAAATAAAAATAAAGTTTTTTCAGCAGAGATTACGGAGCAACATTAAAACTTAAAACGAACAGAAATTATTACGCATATGAGGGGGTTAGTCCCCTAGTCAAAACCTCGCTCTTTACGCTAAAGTTCGAATTTTGATCGAATCACAAATCCCTCACAGAGGCCGTTTAATTAGAATAGATAGCTCTTTTTGAAAATACTAAAAAAAAAAAAAAAATAGCGTAAAGAGCGAGGTATTGACTAGGGGTGAACCCCCTCATATACGTAATAATTTTTGTTCGTTTTAAGTTTTAATGTTGTTCCTTACTTTCTATTGAAAAAACTTGTTTTTTGTATATTTAATTTCTGATGGTTTTTAAATAATGCTGGGAAATCCGGCCACCCTTCATAGAAACGTCCCTTCCCCGATAAAACATCCTCCATGGAAAGATCATCCCGCGTAAGCCCCTCCTCCTACCCCCCCCCCACCAGAAAAAAATCCCTCCTGGCAACGTCTGTATACTTCCCAATAACCGATACTATATGTAAACAATGGGCAAAGTTCATAACTTGCAACGTTTCCCCCGGGAACTGTGGGGGATTAAATCATCCTCAAAGACATATAGACTATGCTGAACAAAACGGCTATCTCAAAATTTTGACTGGTCATTATTTTATTGGTCATTTAAAAAGGGCACTAGAACTTTTAATTTCCTTTCGAATGAACCCTCTCAGAATATTCTAGGACTACTGGATCAATACGATCACCCCTTAGAAAAAAAAAACAAAAACAAACAAAAACAAACAAACGCGCATCCGTGATCTTTCTTCTGTCAAAAAATACAAAATTCCACATTTTTGCAGATAGGAGCTTGAAACATCTACAGTAGGGTTTTCCTGTTACGCTGAATCTGATGGTTTGATTTTCATTAGGATTCAATCCCTTTTAGGGGGTGTTTCCCCCTTTTTTCGAAAATAAGGCAAATTTTTTAGTAACTTTTGATGGGTAAGACTAAACTTGATGAAACTTATATATTTGAAATCAGCATAAAAATCCAATTCTTTTGGTGTATTTACTGGTATGAAAATTCCGTTTTTTGGAGTTTCGATTACTATTGAGCCGGGTCGCTCCTTACTTACACTTCGTTACCACGAACTGTTTGATTATGATTTTTTTTTTTTTCCAGCAGTGATTGTATTTATCAAGTTGTCGCATAGAAAAGGATTTAATTTTTTACAGTTATAAAGTATAAAGGTGTTAAATATATTGGTTTTTGGCATTCAAAATTAAATTAAAAATATTGAATTAAAAATTTATATTTGATTTACTTAATCTTAGTTTTAATGTTTTACTTTGAAAAACTACTTTGATAATGCTATACTTTTTAAAAACACTGAGCAGTCTAAAGGCATTAAATATTTTGGTGTTTGATAATCAAGTACAAACCTGTCGATATTGTTAAAATTAATTGAAAAAAACTTTTTCCACAAAATAATTTTTTCAAAGAAAAGTAAAGAACTCCATTAAACAAAAAATGAGCAAAAAAAATCAAATAATCTACCAAGCGTGAAACTATCACAAATCAGCATCGATAAATAAATGAAACCCAGAACGAACAGGAATTACAATAAATAACCGAGTCGAACTCAAAACGAGCAGAAATTAACATAAGTTGGGCTCAAAAATCCATATGCCTTCCAAGGCCAGAACATAATTTGCACTTTACTGAAAAAATACAAATGAATGGGCATTGTCAGTTCAATATACATATACTGATATTTAGTAATCAAAATGTAATATTAATTGATTTATTAAAGTTATAAAAGTAAAAACATTTATATTTTTTTCAGTAAAGTGCAAAGAAAACTTGATACCATTCCTAATAAAATCTGTTTACTTTCTTTGATAGCTTGGATACACTTACCCTATTTTGATTTGGTTAAATTTTTAAGAGCAGAAGTAGCCCCGAAAGTTTGAACATAATACCCTCAGTCGTTTCTTGTGATACTGCTGAGATGCTTTATTGGGAATTATCATTAACACTGTGCATTTTGATTTAATCTTAAGGAAACATTTAGTTTTTTAAACATAATGAGCAAGTGAGAGGGTGGGCGTGGGAGGGGGATTTTTTGCCCTCCAATCACTTTCGACTATTAAAAAGGGCATCAGCCCTTTCATTTTCAATCGAATGATTCGTTTTCGTAGTTTTCCCACGACAACTCCTTCGATACGAAGTGCCCTGGTCTAAACAACAACAAAAAATAATACATTATACCCGCGTCGATCTTTGCTATAAAAATGTCAAGCCTTCCAATCACTTTTGACTATTAAAAAGGGCACTACGCCTTTCGATTTCCAATCGAATGGGCCCTTCTTGAAACGACAATGCTTTCTATAAACACCTTTTATGCCCCCAGGGCATAGATTACAACCTTTGCCTTAAGGACTATTAGGGTGGTTGTCATCCTCTAAAACCTAATTTCCAGAACTTTCAACTACGTTAAACAAAATGGATATCTCAAATTTTGATTGGATGTGATCGGGAAAATGGTGGGCGTGAGAGGGGCATTAATTGCTCTCCAATCACTTTCAACTATTAAAAATAGCAGTAGCCCTTTCAATTTCCAATCAAATGAGCCCTTTTGAAGTTTCTACGACAACACTTTCAATAAAAACATGATATGCCCCCAGGCCATAACTTACAACCCTTGCCCTGAGGGCTGAGGGGGGAGGGATTGTCATTCTCACACACCTAATTTCCAGAACTTTCTACAACGTTGAACAAAGTGGCTATCTGAAAATTTTGATTTGGATGTGTTTGGAGGAATGGTGGGCGTGAGAGGGGGGTTACTTACCCTCAAATCACTTTCGACTATTAAAAAGAGCACTAGACCTCTCAATTTCCAATTGAATGAGCCCCTTTTGAAGTTTTCGACAACTCTATCTATAAAAAACCTTATATGCCCCCAGGGCATAACTTACGACCTTTGCCCTGGGGGCTTTGGGGGGTTTGTCATCCTTAAATACAAATTTCCGGAACTTTCAACTACGTTGAATAAAATGGCTATCTCTAAACTTTGATTGAATGTTTTTGGAGAAATGGTGGGCGTCAGAGGGGGGTTAATTACTCTCCACTCACTTTCGACTATTAAAAAGGGCAATTTCGATTTCCAATCCAATGAGCCCTTTTCGAAAATTTCTACAACAACTTTCTATACAAAACTTATATGCCCCCAGGGCATAACTTACAATACCCTTGCCCTGAGGGCTCTGAGGGGGTTATCATCCTAAAAGACCTAATTACCAGAACTTTCAACTACGTTGAACAAAATGGATATTTCAAAATTTTGATTGGATGTGTTTGGGAAAATGGTGGGCGTGAGAAAGTGAGTTTGGGAAAGTGATCGGAGAGTTAATCACTCTCCGATCACTTTCAACTATTAAAAAATGCACTGGACCATTCAATTTTCAATTGAATGAGCCCTTTTGAAGTTTCTACGGCAACGCTTTCAATAAAAACCTTATATGCCCCCAGGGCATAACTTACAACCTTGCCCTGAGGGCTGTCGCGGGGGAGAGGTTGTCATCCTTAAAGACCTAATTTCCAAAACTTTTTAACTACGTTGAATAAAATGAATATCTAAAAATTTTGATTGGATGTGTTTGGGCAAAAGGTGGGCGTAAGAGGGGGGTTAGTTGCCCTCAAATCACTTTCGACTATTAAAAAGGGCACAAGCCCTTTGAATTTCCAAACGAATGAGCCTTTTTTGAAGTTTCTGCGACAACACCTTCTATAAAAACCTTATATGGCCCCAGGGCATAACTTATAACCCTTGCCGTGAAGACTGTGGGGGAATGTCCTCCTCAAAGGTATAATTTCCTGAACTTTAAACTGCGTGGAACAAAATGGCTATCTCAAAGTATTGATTGGATGTGTTTGGGGAAATCGTGGGCGTGGAAGGGGTGTTAGTTGCCTTCCAATCACTTTCGACTATTAAAAAGGGCACTAGTAATTTCAATTTCCAATTGAATGAGCTTTTTTGAAGTTTTTACGACAACGCGGTCAATAAAACCTTATATGCCCCCAGGGCATAACTTACAACCTTGCCCTGAGGGCTGTGGGGGGTTGCCATCCTCAAAGACCTAATTTCCAGAACTTAAAACTACGTTGAACAAAATGACTATCTCAAAATTTTGATTGGATGTGTTTGGGGAAAAGGTGGGCGTGAGAGAGGGGTTAGTTGCCCTCTAATGATTTTCGACCATTAAAAAGGGAACTAATCCTTTGAATTTCCAATCGAAAGAACCTTTTTTGAAGTTTCTACGACAACGCCTTCTATAAAAACCTTATATGCCCCCAGGGCACAACTTAAAACCCTTGTGGGGGAGTGACCTGCTCAAAAACATATTTTATATCAATGAAAACCAGCTACGCTGAACAAAACGGCTAGTTGCTTTCCAATCACTTTCGACTATTAAAAAGGGCACAAGCCACTCTAATTTCCAATTGAATGAGCCCTTTTTGAAGTTTCTACGACAACTTCTTCGATACGAAGTGTCCTGGTCTAAAGAAAAAAAAATAATACATTGTGCCAACATCGTTCTTCTATGCCCCCAGTGCATAACTTAAAACCCTTGCTCTGAGGGTTGTGGGGGAGTGGCCTCCTCAAAAACATATTTTCTATCTGGAAATCAACTACGCTGAACAAAAAGACTATGTTAAAATTTTTGATTGGATGTGTTTGGGGGAATGATGGGTATACGAGGGGGTTAGTTGCCCTCCAATCACTTTCGACTATTAAAAAGGGCACTAGCCACTTCAATTTCCAATCGAATGAGCCCCTTTCGAAGTTTCTACGACAACTCCTTCGATACGAAGTGCCCTGGTATGGAAAAAAATAATACATTGTGCCAACATCGTTCTTTACTTGGGCAGCGCCATTGCGCTGCCTATGATATCCGTCCGACGCTTCAGCATTGCTCAACAGAACTGAATGCTGGGAGTTTATGTCATAGTTTTGTGAGTAGGCTATCGTTTTGTGTATTTTGTTTTAATTACTCACTTTTTTTATTTTTATATACTTTTACTTTAATTGAAATTTTTTTCCATTGCCTTTAAAAACAAAAATGTTTGTCTCTAAGCATCATTAAATAAAAAAAAAAAAGTTTTTTCAATTTAAATTAAGGAGAAACATTAAAAATTAAAACGAACAGAAATTATTACGTATATAAGGGAGGTTGCCCCCTCCGCAACACCTCGCTCTTCACGCTAAAGTTTTTCGGCACTTTAAAAAAAGTTACTTATTGTTCTAATTAAGCGACCCTTGCGTTTCAGGAGTTGTTTTTAAAGAATTTGGACGAAATTCAAAATAAAACTTTAAACAAAAAATAATTTAAACTTTAAATGAAAAACAATGTCAGGAAATCTGGCTCAACCTCCACAGAAAGATCTCCCTATCCCACTGAAATATCCGCTGGACAATTCAATCCTGGCAAAAATATACCCCGGACAATTACCCTTAACATCTCCACGCGGAAAAGTGAATCCGTAAATAGAAAGCAAGAAATATAAAGAAATTTCGTATAGGATTTCTGGCAAATTCACCCACTGTAAAATTTCCCCTGAAAAGTTCACCCCCTTGAAACTTCCCTCTCCATGGAAAATTCTCACCGTGCAAAATCCTCCCAGCAGAAAATTCGTCCTCCCCACCCAAAGAATGTATGCGCACTTCCCAATAACAAATACTATACATGAACAATGGGCAAATTTTAAACAAAAGTTTTTTAGTGCTTTGAAAAATCTTTTCTTTTTTTCAATTGCCTATTTTCTTTAAAGATTTGGACGAAAGCCAAACTTCAAGGTAAAGAGTAAGGAGCTAAGAAGGAGACATCCCCCTTCATATAAAGAATAATATGTTCAAATAGGTTTCAAGTCTGTTCCTTGCCTTCTGTTGAAAAGCTCTTTTTTTATTCAATGTCTGGTTGTTTTCCAAATAATACCCAGGCCTAAACAAGATGTAATTTTGGGTACTGGTCCCTTAAATCCCTGGTTAGTTGCTTTTAAACTGTAAAAATCAATAATGGCAAGTTGATTAGAACTGTCCTACGTTTAAATTTGCAATTTCAATTCTGGGTAAAATTTGAATATACTTAAAAAATTGGCGATGAATAATAATTTTGGTAATAGTCCTTGCTAATATTACTGCTAAAGAATTTTGGTTGGACGAAAAGGGGTATTATTGTCTGCATGGATGGAAATCCTGTGAGACTTTTGATCTGCTACATAACTGAAGCCATCGCAACCTCTACAATAGGACTTTCTTATCGATAAATACATTACATGCATTTGTTTAAATACATTGAAGTACTTCATATAAATAGAAAAAGAAAAAATTACCATTTAAAATTGCTGAAAACTAGGTTCCTAACAGTACTTGCCACCAAAAAGATAGTTCCTGGCGGGGCTGATGGTGGCCTCTCTTGCCATTTCCACCTCTGTGCTGGTAGATTTGGGATGTAATATTTTAGCTGTATAGAGAAACATTTTAATTATTTCCTACTCCCCCTACTACTTTCAACATTTATCTGAAGTCTCATGAAGAGTAAGCAGTTTGTCCATTAAAATATACTTTTTTTGGGAATCTACCCTATTCCTACCTAAACAATTACTCATCCCCCCTTCTCCCCTTATTATAGCTGATACGCAATTACATATCACCAAACGTAGCCTAATTACATTACACATCAAGCGAATCAACTTGGCTTTGAGGTAAAGTCGTAGTTTGGTGCCCTAGAATAGCGGAAAACAAGACTTTCCCCTGGCCCAACCTGTATAGTCACTTAAAAAGAGCTTTAAATTTACGTTTGAATGAGCCCCCTTTCAATTATCTTGGACCTTCGGTTTGATACAATCACCCCTTGGAAAAAGAAAAACAAAAAAAACAAGCATTGACGATGTTTCTTCTGAAAAACAAAGCGAAACTCCATGTTTTGAAGATTGGAGCTTGAAACCTCTACGGTAGAATTCTCTGATATCATGTATCTAATAAAGGGACTTTCAATAAGATCGCTTGCTTTTTGGGGAATGTATCCCTTTTTAGTAGAGATGCCCCTATTGATCGTGACACTCACCCCTGCTGCCACCTACAACTTTTTTACATAGTTTAATGGGGTCAGTGTCAATGACCTCTTTTTCCAAGGTCGATTTATTGTTATTGTTTTGGCCAAGTGCCCGCTAGGGGAGAATGTTATGATCTAGGAAAGAGTATTTGTTGTTTTTGGCCAATTGCCTGCTAGGGAAGAATGTTATGATGTCAGAAAAGAGTATTTGTTGTTGTAAGTGCACGCTCTCAGCGAATGTTATGAGTTTCCAGAAATAGAAAACCGTATTTGTTGTTGTTGTTGTTTTGGCCAAGTGCACACTCTCAGCGAATGTCAAGGTCGATGTTGTTGTTGTTGTAAGTGCACGCTCTCAGCGAATGTCAAGGTCGATTTATTTAATGCTCCCCACGAGTACACCAAATTTGGGCATAGAGTCATTAGGGAGAACACGTGGTTAATGGGGTCAATGACCTAAATTTCCAAGGTTGATGTTGTTGTTGTTGTTGTTTTGGCCATGTGCATAGAGTCATTAGGGAGAACACATGGTTAATCAAAGCGATTGGGAATTTGGAACACATGTGCTGTCAGTCATTAATCAAATTGTTTCCGGGCAAAGTTTAATAATGTCTGACAGGTACTGTCAATCATTAATCAAATTGTTTCCAGGCGAAGTTTAATAATGTCTGACAGGTGATGTCAACATTGATTGATATGTCACGAAATGGGAATTAATTTGTTGTTTCTAAGGGGAATTATTGATTCAAGAAAGGGGAATTAATTTGTTGTTTCTAAGGGGAATTATTGATTCAAGAAAGGGGAATTAATTTGTTGTTTCTAAGGGGAAGGTGGGGAAGAGATATATTGATTGCGTAATCGAAGAGAGAGAATTCCCGAGAAATTGATTACATAATCGGTAGAACCCTATAAGGAGCTCGTAGCGGGAATCCATTTATGGGCATATAATGACGTAATCGACTAAGACAATTGGATTCCCGAGAAATTGATTACATAATCGGTAGAACCCTATAAGGAGCTCGTGGCGGGAACCCATTTATGGGCATATAATGAGTAATCGGCTAAGACAATTGGATTTCTGAGAAATTGATTACATAATCGGTAGAACCCTATCAGAAGGTCATGACGGGAATCCATGTATGGGCATAGAATGACGTAATCGACTAGGACAATTGGATTTCTGAGAAATTGATTACATAATCGGTAGAACCCTATCAGGAGGTCCTGACGGGAATCCATGTATGGGCATAGAATGACGTAATCGACTAGGACAATTGGATTTCTGAGAAATTGATTACATAATCAGTAGTACCCTATCAGAAGGTCATGACGGGAATCCATTTATGGGCATAGAATGACGTAATCGACTAAGACAAGCAAGTTACTTTGTTAATGTCCCTCCTAAACCCATTTTCCAACTTGAAGTACTTATCTTTTTCACCCCCAACTATACTTTACAGCTTTTTGACTGTCCCAACACCAAGAAATACTTTTCAAAGACCATTTCAAAGCAAGTTACTTTCTTAATGTCCCTCCTAAATCCATTTGCAACTTGAAGTACTTATCTTTTTCCCCCACAACTATGCTTTACAGCTTTTTGAGTGTCCCAACACCAAGAAATACCATTCAAAGACCATTTCAGAGCAAGTTACTTTCTTAATGTCCCTCGTAAACCCATTTTCCAACTTGAAGTACTTATCTTTTTCACCCCCAACTATACTTTACAACTTTTTGAGTGTCCCAACACCAAGAAATACTTTTCAAAGACCATTTCAGAGCAAGTTACATTCTTAATGTCCCTCCTAAACCCATTTTGCAACTTGAAGTACTTATCTTTTTCACCCACAACTACACTTTACAGCTTTTGGATACCTCAACACCAAGAAATACTTTTCAAAGACCATTTCAGAGCAAGTTACTTTCTTAATGTCCCTCCTAAACCCATTTTGCAACTTGAAGTACTTATCTTTTTCACTCACAACTATACTTTACAGCTTTTTGGATACCTCAATACCAAGAAATACCTTTCAAAAGGCATTTCAGAGCAAGTTACTTTCTGAATGTCCCTCTTAAACCCATTTTCCAACTTGAAGTACTTATCTTTTTCACTCACAACTATACTTTACAGCTTTTTGGATACCTCAACACCAAGAAATACCGTTCAAAGACCATTTCAGAGCAAGTTACTTTCTTAATGTCCCTCCTAAACCCATTTTGCAACTTGAAGTACTTATCTTTTTCACCCACAACTATACTTTACAGCTTTTTGAGTGTCCCAACACCAAGAAATACTTTTCAAAGACCATTTCAGAGCAAGTTACTTTCTTAATGTTCCTCCTAAACCCATTTTCCAACTTGAAGTACTTATCTTTTTCATCCACAACTATACTTTACAGCTTTTTGGATACCTCAACACCAAGAAATACCTTTCAAAGACCATTTCAGAGCAAGTTACTTTCTTAATGTCCCTCCTAAACCCATTTTCCAACTTGAAGTACTTATCTTTTCACTCACAACTATACTTTTACAGCTTTTTGGATACCTCAATACCAAGAAATACTTTTCAAAGACCATTTCAGAGCAAGTTACTTTCTTAATGTCCCTCCTAAACCCATTTTCCAACTTGAAGTACTTATCTTTTTCATCCACAACTATACTTTACAGCTTTTTGGATGCCTCAACACCAAGAAATACTTTTCAAAGACCATTTCAGAGCAAGTTACTTTCTTAATGCCCCTCCTAAAACCCATTTTCCAACTTGAAGTACTCATCTTTTTCACCCACAACTATACTTTACTGCTTTTTGAATGCTCCAACACCAAGCAATACTTTTCAAAGGCATTTCAGAACAAGTTCTTTTCTTAATATGCTTCTTAAACCAATTTTACAAATTCTAAATTTTTCCATAGTAGATAGAAAAAGCTATATCATAGCAGTGAATATTTTCTCGAAAGATAAGCAGTTCTATTTCAATTTTAAATTTTCTCAATGAAGTGAAGAAAAGTTCAAGTTCTCTTCTGAATTTTTTTCTCAATGAAAAAGAAATTAGTTTTTATTCAATTCTATTTTTCCAAATAATATAAAAATTTTCCACTTTAGTTCAGATTTTTCTCAAAGGGATGAAAAATTTAAAATACTGTTCCAAATTTTCTCAACGAAGTGAAGAAAAGTTCAAGTTCTCTTCTGAACTTTACCAAAGAACACAGTTCAATTCTAATTTCTCCAGAGAAAACAAAAATCTTCCACTTCAGTTCTTTATTTCACAATGACATAAAGAAATTTAAAGTTCAAATCTAATTTTTCGGTGGAAGATAGAAAAAGTAATACCATACTTGTGAATATTTTCACGGAAGATAAAAAGTTCTAGTTCAATTTAAAATTTTCTCAACGAAGTCAAGGAAAGTTCAAGTTCTCTTCTGAATTTTCTCAATGAATAAAAAATTAGTCATTGATCATTTCTATTTTCCAAACAATATAAAAATTTTCCACTTTAGTTCAGATCTATCTCGAAGAGATGAAAAATTTAAAATACTGTTCCAAATTTTTCACAGAAGATAAAAAGTTCAAGTTCTCTTCGGAATTTTACCAAAGAACACAATTGAATTCTAACTTCTCCAGAGAAAACAAAAATCTTCCACTTCAGTTCTTTATTTCACAAAGACATAAAGAAATTTAAAGTTCAATTCTAATTTTTCGGTGGAAGATAGAAAAAGTAATACCATACTTGTGAATATTTTCACGACAGATAAAAAGTTCTAGTTCAATTTAAAATTTTCTCAACGAAGTGAAGAAAAGTTCAAGTTCTCTTCTGAACTTTACCAAAGAACACACTTCAATTCTAATTTCTCCAGAGAAAACAAAAATCTTCCACTTCAGTTCTTTATTTCACAAAGACATAAAGAAATTTAAAGTTCAATTCTAATTTTTCGGAGGAAGATAGAAAAAGTAATACCATACTTGTGAATATTTTCACGGAAGATAAAAAGTTCTAGTTCAATTTTAAATTTTCTCAACGAAGTGAAGAATAGTTCAAGTTCTCTTCAGAACTTTACCAAAGAACACACTTCAATTCTAATTTCTCCAGAGAAAACAAAAATCTTCCACTTCAGTTCTTTATTTCACAAAGACATAAAGAACTTTAAAGTTCAATTCTAATTTTTCGATGGAAAATAAAAAGTGAAGATGAATTATTCGACGAAAGTATGTGCACATGATAAAATCATCGTCGTGTTGAATCAGAAGTAGCAAGTTTTGCTTAACACTAACAAACCTTCTCATCAATGTAATGATATTTTACCTTAATACTAACATACTTTTACTGAACAAACAAAAATTTCTCTTTGAAATAATATTTTTCATCACTGATAACACTTTTCTGTTCGAACTAGCAAGTTTTCTACCAAAGATACCAAATATTTTCATAGAAGTAACATTTTTTTATTGTGATAACAACTTTTCTGTCAGAAGTAGCAAGTTTTGCTTAACACTAACAAACATTATCATCAAAGTAATAATATTTTACCTTAATACTAACATACTTTTACTGAACACACAGAAATTTCTCTTAGAAATAATATTTTTCGTCAGTGATAACCCTTTTTTCTGTTCGAACTAACATGTTTTCTACCAAAGATACCAAATTTTTTCGTAGACGTAGCATTTTGTTATTATGATAACAACTTTTCTGTCAGAAGTAGCAAGTTTTGCTTAACACTAACAAACATTCTCATCAAAGTAATGATATTTTACCCTTAATACTAACATACTTTTACTGAACACACACAAATTTCTCTTAGAAATAATATTTTTTTCGTCAGTGATAACACTTTTTCTGTTCGAACTAGCAAGTTTTTCTAGCAAAGATACCAAATTTTTTCTTAGAAGTAACATTTTTTGATTGTGATAACAACTTTTCTGTCAGAAGTAGCAAGTTTTGCTTAACAATAACAAACCTTCTCATCAAAGTAACAACATTTTACCCTAATACTAACATACATTTACTGAACAAACAAAAATTTCTCTTAGAAATAATATTTTTCATCAATGATAACACTTTTTCTGTTCGAACTAGCAAGTTTTCTAGCAAAGATACCAAATTTTTTCATAGAAGTACGTTTTTTTATTGTGATAACAACTTTTCTGTCAGAAGTAGTAAGTTTTGCGTAACACTAAACAACATTCTCATCAAAGTAACGATATTTTACTTTAATACTAACATACTTTTACTGAACACACACAAATTTTTCTCAGAAATAATATTTTTCGTCAATGATAACACTTTTTCTGTTCGAACTAGCAAGTTTTCTAGCAAAGATACCAAATTTTTTCTTAGAAGTAACATTTTTTGATTGTGATAACAACTTTTCTGTCAGAAGTAGCAAGTTTTGCTTAACACTAACAAACCTTCTCATCAAAGTAACAACATTTTACCCTAATACTAACATACTTTTACTGAACAAACAAAAATTTCTCTTAGAAATAATATTTTTCATCAATGATACCACTTTTTCTGTTCGAACTAGCAAGTTTTTTCTAGCAAAGATACCAAATTTTTTCATAGAAGTAACATTTTTTGATTGTGATAACAACTTTTCTGTCAGAAGTAGCAAGTTTTGCTTAACACTAACAAACATTCTCATCAAAGTAACGATATTTTACTTTAATACTAACATACTTTTACTGAACACACACAAATTTTTCTTAGAAATAATATTTTTCGTCAATGATAACACTTTTTCTGTTCGAACTAGCAAGTTTTTCTAGCAAAGATACCAAATGTTTTTTTTTCTTAGAAGTAACATTTTTTGATTGTGATAACAACTTTTCTGTCAGAAGTATTAAGTTTTGCTTAACACAAACAAACCTTCTCATCAAAGTAATGATATTTTACCTGACAGAAAAGTTGTTATCACAATCAAAAAATGTTACTTCTATGAAAATATTTGGTATCTTTGGTAGAAAAAAACTTGCTATTTCGAACAGAAAAGTGTTATCAGTGATGAAAAATATTATTTCTAAGAGAAATTTTTGTTTGTTCAGTAAAAGTATGTTAGTATTAAGGTAAAATATCATTACTTTGATGAGAAGGTTTGTTAGTGTTAAGCAAAACTTGCTACTTCTGATTCAACACGACGATGATTTTATCATGTGCACATACTTTCGTCGAATAATTCATCTTCACTTTTTATTTTCCATCGAAAAATTAGAATTGAACTTTAAATTACTTTATGTCTTTGTGAAATAAAGAACTGAAGTGGAAGATTTTTGTTTTCTCTGGAGAAATTAGAATTGAAGTGTGTTCTTTGGTAAAGTTCAGAAGAGAACTTGAACTATTCTTCACTTCGTTGAGAAAATTTAAAATTGAACTAGAACTTTTTATCTTCCGTGAAAATATTCACAAGTATGGTATTACTTTTTCTATCTTCCACCGAAAAATTAGAATTGAACTTTAAATTTCTTTATGTCTTTGTGAAATAAAGAACTGAAGTGGAAGATTTTTGTTTTCTCTGGAGAAATTAGAATTGAAGTGTGTTCTTTGGTAAAGTTCAGAAGAGAACTTGAACTTTTCTTCACTTCGTTGAGAAAATTTTAAATTGAACTAGAACTTTTTATCTTTCGTGAAAATATTCACAAGTATGGTATTACTTTTTCTATCTTCCACCGAAAATTTAGAATTGAACTTTAAATTTCTTTATGTCTTTGTGAAATAAAGAACTGAAGTGGAAGATTTTTGTTTTCTCTGGAGAAATTAGAATTCAATTGTGTTCTTTGGTAAAATTCCGAAGAGAACTTGAACTTTTTTATCTTCTGTGAAAATTTGGAACAGTATTTTGAATTTTTCATCTCTTCGAGATAGATCTGAACTAAAGTGGAAAAATTTTTATATTATTTCGAAAAATAGAAATGATCAATGACTAATTTCTTATTCATTTAGAAAATTCAGAAGAGAACTTGAACTTTCCTTGACTTCGTTGAGAAAATTTTAAATTGAACTAGAACTTTTTATCTTCCGTGAAAATATTCACAAGTATGGTATTACTTTTTCTATCTTCCACCGAAAAATTAGAATTGAATTTTAAATTTCTTTATGTCTTTGTGAAATAAAGAACTGAAGTGGAAGATTTTTGTTTTCTCTGGAGAAATTAGAATTGAAGTGTGTTCTTTGGTAAAGTTCAGAAGAGAACTTGAACTTTTCTTCACTTCGTTGAGAAAATTTGGAACAGTATTTTAAATTTTTCATCCCTTTGAGAAAAATCTGAACTAAAGTGGAAAACTTTTTATATTATTTGGAAAAATAGAATTGAATAAAAACTAATTTCTTTTTCATTGAGAAAATTGAGAAGAGAACTTGAACTTTTCTTCACTTCATTGAGAAAAATTTAAAATTGAAATAGAACTGCTTATCTTTCGAGAAAATATTCACTGCTATGATATAGCTTTTTCTATCTACTATGGAAAAATTTAGAATTTGTAAAATTGGTTTAAGAAGCATATTAAGAAAAGAGCTTGTTCTGAAATGCCTTTGAAAAGTATTGCTTGGTGTTGGAGCATTCAAAAAGCAGTAAAGTATAGTTGTGGGTGAAAAAGATAAGTACTTCAAGTTGGAAAATGGGTTTAGGAGGGGCATTAAGAAAGTAACTTGCTCTGAAATGGTCTTTGAAAAGTATTTCTTGGTGTTGAGGTATCCAAAAAGCTGTAAAGTATAGTTGTGGATGAAAAAGATAAGTACTTCAAGTTGGAAAATGGGTTTAGGAGGGACATTAAGAAAGTAACTTGCTCTGAAATGGTCTTTGAAAAGTATTTCTTGGTATTGAGGTATCCAAAAAGCTGTAAAGTATAGTTGTGAGTGAAAAAGATAAGTACTTCAAGTTGGAAAATGGGTTTAGGAGGGACATTAAGAAAGTAACTTGCTCTGAAATGGTCTTTGAAAGGTATTTCTTGGTGTTGAGGTATCCAAAAGCTGTAAAGTATAGTAGTGGATGAAAAAGATAAGTACTTCAAGTTGGAAAATGGGTTTTAGGAGGAACATTAAGAAAGTAACTTGCTCTGAAATGGTCTTTGAAAAGTATTTCTTGGTGTTGGGACACTCAAAAAGCTGTAAAGTATAGTTGTGGGTGAAAAAGATAAGTACTTCAAGTTGCAAAATGGATTTAGGAGGGACATTAAGAAAGTAACTTGCTCCGAAATGGTCTTTGAACGGTATTTCTTGGTGTTGAGGTATCCAAAAAGCTGTAAAGTATAGTTGTGAGTGAAAACGATAAGTACTTCAAGTTGGAAAATGGGTTTAAGAGGGACATTCAGAAAGTAACTTGCTCTGAAATGCCTTTTGAAAGGTATTTCTTGGTATTGAGGTATCCAAAAAGCTGTAAAGTATAGCTGTGAGTGAAAAAGATAAGTACTTCAAGTTGCAAAATGGGTTTTAGGAGGGACATTAAGAAAGTAACTTGCTCTGTAATGGTCTTTGAAAAGTATTTCTTGGTGTTGAGGTATCCAAAAGCTGTAAAGTATAGTTGTGGGTGAAAAAGATAAGTACTTCAAGTTGCAAAATGGGTTTAGGAGGGACATTAAGAATGTAACTTGCTCTGAAATGGTCTTTGAAAAGTATTTCTTGGTGTTGGGACACTCAAAAAGCTGTAAAGTATAGTTGGGGGTGAAAAAGATAAGTACTTCAAGTTGGAAAATGGGTTTAGGAGGGACATTAAGAAAGTAACTTGCTCTGAAATAGTCTTTGAAAGGTATTTCTGGTGTTGGGACACTCAAAAAGCTGCAAAGTATAGTTGTGGGGGAAAAAGATAAGTACTTCAAGTTGCAAATAGATTTAGGAGGGACATTAAGAAAGTAACTTGCTCTGAAATGGTCTTTGAAAAGTATTTCTTGGTGTTGAGGTATCCAAAAGCTGTGAAGTATAGTTGTGGGTGAAAAAGATAAGTACTTCAAGTTGCAAAATGGGTTTAGGAGGGACATTAAGAATGTAACTTGCTCTGAAATGGTCTTTGAAAAGTATTTCTTGGTGTTGGGACAGTCAAAAAGCTGTAAAGTATAGTTGGGGGTGAAAAAGAAAAGTACTTCAAGTTGGAAAATGGGTTTAGGAGGGACATTAAGAAAGTAACTTGCTTGTCTTAGTCGATTACGTCATTCTATGCCCATAAATGGATTCCCGTCATGACCTTCTGATAGGGTTCTACCGATTATGTAATCAATTTCTCAGAAATCCAATTGTCCTAGTCGATTACGTCATTCTATGCCCATACATGGATTCCCGTCAGGACCTCCTGATAAGTTCTACCGATTATGTAATCAATTTCTCAGAAATCCAGTTGTCCTAGTCGATTACGTCATTCTATGCCCATACATGGATTCCCGTCAGGACCTTCTGATAGGGTTCTACCGATTATGTAATCAATTTCTCAGAAATCCAATTGTCTTAGTCGATTACGTCATTCTATGCCCATAAATGGATTCCCGCCACGAGCTCCTTATAGGGTTCTACCGATTATGTAATCAATTTCTCGGGAATCCAATTGTCTTAGTCGATTACGTCATTCTATGCCCATAAATGGATTCCCGCAACGAGCTCCTTATAGGGTTCTACCGATTATGTAATCAATTTCTCGGGAATTCTCTCTCTTCGATTACGCAATCAATATATCTCTTCCCCACCTTCCCTTTTAGAAACAACAAATTAATTCCCTTTCTTGAATCAATAATTCCCCTTAGAAACAACAAATTAATTTCCCTTTCTTGAATCAATAATTCCCCTTAGAAACAACAAATAATTCCCATTTCGTGACATATCAATCAATCTTGACATCACCTGTCAGACATTATTAAACTTCGCCTGGAAACAATTTGATTAATGATTGACAGTACCTGTCAGACATTATTAAACTTTGCCCGGAAACAATTTGATTAATGACTGACAGCACATGTGTTCCAAATTCCCAATCGCTTTAATTAACCATGTGTTCTCCCTAATGACTCTATGCACATGGCCAAAAAACAACAACAACAACAACATCAACCTTGGAAATTTAGGTCATTGACCCCATTAACCACGTGTTCTCCCTAATGACTCTATGCCCAAATTTGGTGTACTCGTGGGGGAGCATTAAATAAATCGACCTTGACATTCGCTGAGAGCGTGCACTTACAACAACAACAAGATCGACCTTGACATTCGCTGAGAGTGTGCACTTGGCCAAAACAACAACAACAACAAATACGGTTTTCTATTTCTGGAAACTCATAACATTCGCTGAGAGCGTGCACTTACAACAACAAATACTCTTTCCTGACATCATAACATTCTTCCCTAGCAGGCAATTGGCCAAAAAAAAAAAAAACCACAAATACTCTTTCCTAGATCATAACATTCTCCCCTAGCGGGCACTTGGCCAAAACAATAACAATAAATCGACCTTGGAAAAAGAGGTCATTGACACTGACCCCATTAAACTATGTAAAAAAGTTGTAGGTGGCAGCAGGGGTGAGTGTCACGATCAATAGGGGCATCTCTACTCTTTTTTTCAAAAATAAGAATTTTCTCAGATTTTTAGTTTCGGGTGGGTAACACTAAACTGAAAGAATTTTATATATTTAGAATCAGCATAAAAAGCTACTGTCGGTGTAGCAATTGTCATGAGAATTCCATTTTTTAGTTTTGGTGAATATTGGCCCAAGTCACTTTTTACTTTATTTATTTGATAAGATTCTCCTGTGACGAAAATTTCTTTTGAACCTGTTCATTTTATTTAGTTGAATAAGATAATAAAAAGAAAGAGGGTCAATTTGACAGCTGGGTAGTAAGTTTTTTTTCTTTCGCTATTCTATTATTTTTTCTTTAATGTCTGAATATATAAGGGATTTCAATTCGAGGGGGGGGGGGAATTGTCCTGTTACGAAAGAGATACATTTTACATGACCGTTATAAAATCAAAAAAAAACTGTTTGGTACGGGGGCGTTGGCAAAGTATAAGGTTCTAGTCTACTGGTATGTATGTTGTGTATCAGCATGTATGAGTCAATGGATTAAATGCATAATTGTTCTTCTTCTTGGCCATTTTCGAAACAATTGCCATTGGCCATTTCCGAAAACAATCCTTTCTGCAGGATGATCACAGCTATATAGCAGAAAAAGCTAAAAATAATCAAAAATTTTCAAACATCGTTTTCGATACCGATATTTACGTCTCGATATTCGATATCGATATTTGCTCCGATATATCGATATATCAATATCGATATTGAATATCACCCAACACTATAAATACCTCTTAAGCAAATTGGATCCAATCTTTTTCAAAAATCAAACAGTTCGTGGTAACGAACTGTAAGTAAGGAGCGACCCGGCTCAATAGTAACCAAAACTCTAAAAACCAGAATTTTGATACCCATAGATACATCAATAGAATCATATTTTTATGCTGATTTCAAATATACAAGTTTCATTAAGTTTATCAAAAGTTACGCGCCTGAGAAAATTTTCGAAAAAAAGGGGGAAACACTCCCAAAAAGTCATAGAACTTTAATGAAAATCACACCATCGGATTCAGCCTATCAGAAACCCCTACTGCGGAAGTTTCAAGCTCCTATCTGCAAAATGTGGAATTTTGTATTTTTTGTGTCAGAAGAAAGATCACGGATGCGTGTTTTTTTTCCAGGGGTGATCGTATCGATCCAGTAGTCCTAGAATATCGTAAGAGGGCTCATTTGAACGGAAATTAAAAGTTCTAGTGCCCTTTTTAAGTGACCAAAAAATTGGACGGCAACTTGGCCCCCCCCCACGCTCATTTTTATCCCAAAGTCACCCAATCAAAATTTTGAGATAGCCATTTTGTTCAGCATAGTCGAAAATCTAATAAATGTCTATGAGGATGACTTAATCCCCCACAGTTGCCGGGGGATGGGCTGGAAGTTATGAACTTTGCCCATTGTTTTATATATAGTATTGGTTAATGGGAAGTATAAAGACGTTTCAGGAGGGATTTTTTTTCTGATGGGGGGGGTGTCGGAGGAGGGGTTACGGGGAGGATCCTTCCATGGAGGATGTTTCCTTGGGGGAAGGGACATTTCTATGAAGGGGGGGCACCGAATTTCCCAACATTATTTAAAAAACGATCAGAAATTAAATTAAAAAAACTAGTTTTTTCAACTGAAGTAAGGAGCAACATTAAAACTTAAAACAAACATAAATTATTACGTATATGAGGGGGTTCGCCCCTAGTCAATACCTCGCCCTTTTCGCTAAAATTTTTTTTTTAGTATTTTCAAAAGAGCTATCTATTCTAATTAACTGGCCTTTGTGATTCGAAAAAAATTCGAACTTTAGCGTGAAGAGCAAGGTGTTGACTAGGGGGCAAACTCCCTAATATACGTAATAAAGCATACGGATATAGAAGTTCGTTACATAAGTTAATTCGTAAGTTACGTCAGAACAAAAATTTCGAGAAAGCCATTTAGCTAAAAAAGTAAATTTAATATGCCAATTTCGTTTTAATTATTCCTGTACGGTGAGCCAAAATCAAAGCTGCATTAATTCAAAAACGTTCAGATATTAAATAAAAAAAAAACAAGTTTTAAGTTTTTTTTTAACTGAAAGTTAGGAGCGACATTAAAACTTAAAACGAACAAAAATTATTCCATATATGAAAGGGACTGTCCCCTCCTCAATACCTCGCTTTTTACGCTAAAGTTTGGATCTGTCACACAACTTAATTTGTTAAAACAATAAAATACTTTAGCGTAATTGAGGAGGGGACAGCCCCTTTCATATATCCTATACGGAATAATTTTTGTTCGTTTTAAGTTTTAATGTCGCTCCTTACTTTCGGTTAAAAAAACTTGTTTTTTTATTTAATTGCTAAAAGAAACCTAGTAAAGAGCAGTCATAATTCGCTATACATGACCAAAAACTTGTTTTGTAAAAAATGAAAAAAAAATACACTCAGGACCACTCAAACAGGGAAATTGCTGGCCTAAATTCCCTAGAATTATATACTAGCCACATTATCCCAAATAAAACTTTGCAACAATTTCGGTATGCTGTTTTATGGAAGAAGAAAACTTATACGGCCGCTGGGGACTTCGATAGTATTTGAAAGACGAGTCAATGAGAAATAGCACTTATTTAAAATGCATGAAATCATCTTTAGCTAAACATAGACAATTATAAAAAGCCTCGTATTCTGAGCCTACGAGTGATTTTAAAGCAACTCCCTAATTTTCACCCTGACGAAACTGCTTTCAATATCCTGAAATAAAAAAAGCAGATCAGAGGTAACACTATAGCTTTGTCTATAGTAAAGGCCATGAGGCTCGAATGTTTTTATTATTTTTTAGTCCAGAGGCACTTCATATGGAAGGGGTGGTCGTATAAAATTCGGAAGAGGCTCATTCGATTGAAAATCGGAAGTTCTAGAGCCCTTTTTAAGAGTCAAAAGTGATCGGAGTGATCTCAAAAATTTTGAGATAGCCATTTTGTTAAAAAATAGTTCAAACCTCAGATAACGAAACTCCGGGTCGACAAAACCACTTGGAGCCCGGGGGCAAGTGTTTCAAGTTATGACCCGGGGCATTTAATGTAAGGGGTTTTTATGTAGAAGGGTGGTCGTATAAGCTTCAGAGGTGGCTCATTTGATTGGAAATCGAAAGTTCTAGTTACCTTTTAAAGAGTCAAAAGTGATCGGAAGGCATCTACCCCCCCCCCACACACACACCCTCTTTTCTCCAAATACATTCAATCAAAATTTTTAGATAGCCAGTTTGTTTGAATAATTCCAACAATCAGATAACAAAAACTTAACCCCCACATAACCAACATAACCCCCAGAGCCCGGGGGAAGGGTTGTAACTTGTGCCCCGGGGCAATTAAGGTTTTTAGGGAAGAAGTAAACTTCGAAGGCGACTCAAATGGCTAGAAATTGGAGGTTTTAGTTCCCTTTTTAAGAGTCAAAAGTGACCCGATGGCAATTAGCCCCCCCCCCCCCGCATACATATACACCCTCTTTTCCCTAAATGCGTCCGATCGAATTTTTTAGATAATCATTTTGTCCAAAATAGACCAAAGGTCCTATAATAAAACTCCAGGATTTAAACAACCCCCAGAGTCCGGGGGCAAGAATTGTAAATTATGCCCCCGGGGCGTATAATGTTTTTATGGAAGGGATGGTCATATAAACTTCGGAGGGGTTCATTCTATTGGAAATTGAAAGTTCTAGTTCCCTTTCAAAGAGTCAAAAGGGATCGGAGGGCAACAAGCCCCCCTCACCTCTTTACCCCAAATCAACCCGATCAAATTTTGAGATAGCCATTTTGTTAACAGAAGTCAAAAGATCAGATAACAAAAAACTCAAGGGTCAACATAACCCCCCAGATTCCGGGGGCCAGTTTTTTATGTTATGCACCGGGGGTATATAAGGTTTATATGCGAGGGTTTTTAAAATAGTTCAAAGATCAGATAAGCCCGATCCCCACCCCGACTCAAAAAAACTTATCAACGACACTTTGTTCCAAAACTTCAAGGGGCTAACCCCTTGCCCTCCTATCATGGCCCGACTCCCCTCCCCAAAAAAACAACTGATTAACGATATTTTATTCCAAAAATCATTGGAACTCACCCCTGACCCTCCCTCCATACCCCCCCCCCCTTTCCCCTCCCCGAAAAAAAACTTATATGCCAAAAATTAAGAGAGCATACCCCTGACCTCCCTCCGTGGCCCGACCCTCCTCCCCCCCAAAAAAAAAAATTACTAACTATATTTTTTTTAAATCATGGGAGCTCGCCCCCATCCCTCCTTCCATGGTCCGATCCCCCCCCCCAAAAAAAAGTAAGGATATTTTATTCCGAAAATCATGGGAGCTGAACCCTGGCCCTCCCTCCACGGTCACCCCCCCAAAAAAAAAAAAAAAACTAATTAACGACACTTTATTCCAAAAATCATGGGAGCTGACCCATGGCCCTCCCTCCATGGCCCAAACCCCCACCCCCACCCAAAAATACTTATTAACGATTATTTTATTCAAAAAATCATGGGAATTCAGTTTAATTTTATTAGTTCTTTCCCAAACTGTTAAGGCACCAATAGTCTTCACTACAAACAGGAGTTTGGATGCTGCCCGTTTCCCTAACAGTAAAAGCATAAGGCCTAATGCGTACTTGGCGCTATACTAAAACGAATTATATTACAAATATTTTCTTTTGTACTTATTACAACATTGAAAATGAAGTGAAAATTGCAGTGAGAACAGGCTAGGATTTACTAACACGTCCACTTTGCCTTGCGGCTTTCACTATTCCCGAAGTTTTGGGGATTTCCCCGAAAATCTTTCAAAAACGGAGCGGCAAAAATGCTTGGGCCTAGAAGCGTCAAAGCTTTAAATCCGGCCCTGAGTGAACAAAATCTTGAGCTGGTGAGCTTACAGCAATTATCATCATTATATATCAAATATTCAGTTTAATTTCATAGGTTCTTCCCAAGACTGTTAATTTATTTTGGAATAAAAATTATTTTGAAAAAGGGAATTTTGGAAAACTTGAAACTTTGGCAATCAAAAACGAACAGAAATTAATTTAAAAAACTTTCCGAAAAAGAAGTTTTTTAAAGAAAAGTAAAGACCATATTAAACTTAAGATCAGAAGAAATAGAAACTTACAACAACTCAAACTCAAAACGACCAGAAATTATTATTAAAGAATAAATGAAACCAAAACGAACACAAATTAAAATAAACAATCATGGCAAAAAAAACATACAACAGGTACTAATATAAATAAATAAATCTTAAAACGAGTACAGCCTAAATTGAATATGCAAATCAAGCTTAAAACGAACAAAAATATTTTGCAATCGAAGAATAAATGAAACCCAGCACGAACAGAAATTAAATAAACAATAATAGCAAACAAACATACAATAGGTGCTAATATAAATATATATAAAAAAAACTTAAAACGAGTGAAACTTAAACTGAATAAGCAAATCAAGCGGGATACAAACAAAAATCCCCACAAACAAGAGTTTGATTTTTGCCTCATTCTCTCACTGTAAAAGTCCAAAACCTACTGCGTCATTGGCGCTTTACTGAAAACGAATTATAATACAAATATTTTCTTTTGTACTTATTACAACATTGAAAATAAGCATAAAATTACAGTAAATTTAAATTTTGAACTGATGAGCTTTCAGCGTTTAATATCATTATATATCAAATATTCAGTTTAATTTTATTAGTTCTTTCTAAGACTGTTCAAGACAAATATAGTTCCACTACAAACAAGAGTTTGGATACTGCCCCCTTCCCTAACTGAAAAGCCTTAAAGCCTACTGCTTCATTGGAGCTTCAGTGAAAACAAACTATATTACAAATATTTTTTTTATCCAGTTATAACATCAATGAAAATGAAAATAAAAGTTACACTAAAATAAAATCTTGAATTGGTGATCTTTAAACATTTAATATAATTATATATAAAATATTATGTTCGATTTTATTTGTACTTTCCAAGACTGTCCAAGATACATATAGTTTCCGATTAGTCTTCCATTCAAAATTTTGAGTTAGCCATTTTGTTCAGCATCATCAAAAGATCTAACAAATATGATTTGAGGATGAATTGACCCTTCACAGCCTCCGGAGGAAGGGGTAAAAGCTATGAACTTTGCCCATCGTTTACATACCGTATTGGCTATTGGGGAGTATACAGAAACTTTTCGGGGGGGATTGGATTTTCTGGCGGGGGGGATACGCGGGAAGATCTTTCCATGGAGGAATTTTTCGTGGGGGGGGGGGGGATTTCCGTGGAGAAAGGAATTTTTCATGGAGGGGGAGCTGGATTTCCTGGTATTATTTAAAAAATGATCATAGATTAAATAAAAAAAAAAACAAGTTATTTCAACTGAAAGTAAGGAGCAACATTAAAACTTAAAACTAACAGAAATTATTAAAAATATGAGGTGGGATGCCCCCTCCTCAATACCTCGCTCTTTACGCTAAAAATTTTTTTAGAACTTTTAAAAAAGCTTATTATTCTAATTAAACGGCCCTTATGTTTCATGAGTCATTCTTAAATGATTGGGACAAAAAGTCAAACTTCAGTGTAAAGAACGAGGTATTGAAGAGGGGGCTATCCCCCGTCATATTTCTAATAATTTCTGTTCGTTTTAAGTTTTAATGTTGCTCCATACTTTTAATTGAAAAAGCTTGATTTTCTTTTTTTTTTTTTTTTTTTTTTAACAAAGAGTTTATGGTGTATGACGAGATTTAATTAATGGAGAATATATTATTAGGGCTATATGTGGTAATATCGAGGGGGGGGGTATTTTTAGAAAATCGACCGTGATATTTGTAGACCAAAAAATTAGGAATGTAATGGTACTACTTTTATTTTATTAGAATGTTTCCTTCAGAAGAGGTAAATCCCTAAAATTTTACCGAAACTACTGGAATAATCGTGAAAATTTTGAATTCTTGGAGGAAACCGCAAGCACTAGTTGATTCTGTAGATATTATGATGGACATTCGAGGAGACTATGCTGCAGAGAACTAATAGAAAATCTGATCTTTAAGATACCAGTCAAAAAGATTCATATTTTTCTTAAGCAAGGTCTGCAAAGGAAATAAACTTTCATCTTGTATTTTAAATAAAATGAAAAATGTCTAGATCCCATCAGAGAGGTGTCAGCCTTGAATGCACGGATTCCTTCAGTTATATAATCTCCTTAACCAGTCATCATCTATGGAAGAATTCCAACTGTTTTTTCTAGAATGTTTGCAAAACTGGACCAGTTTTTATAGTTAGCACGTCGTAAAAGAAGAACACAAAGCGAACTTTGCATCTCTAGTTTTACTAATAATCCATGACATAGCATTAACTTCGTAAAGAGTGACGTAAATCCCAAGTAATTTTACCTCATTATTTTGAACCGATGGTCCTAAGAACTTCGAATAGGGGCACATCGGAAAATATCTCGGAAACACCTAAGGGTATTAGGAGGGAAATTTCAAGGCATATTGAGGAGGATGCTGAACTAAATCACAAGTCATTATCTGCAGTATTTCAGAAGCAACTGAGGGTACCAAGTTGAAACTTTCAAGCAATATTGAGGAGGATTTTAAACTAAATAAAAGACACGGTGACCGTCCAGGCTGTCAAAAAGGTGTATCTGCAAAATATATAAAGACAGCAAAAGGTATTAAGTGGAAACTTTCAAGGAATGTTTGGAGGGGAGAGTTTCAACTAAATAAAAAAAAAAATATGTTCATCCAGATTGCCAAATGGCCGTATTTGCAATGTTTCAGAAACAGCAAAGGGTTTTAAAATAACACTTTCAGTGAGGTTGAGAGGGATATTGAACTAAATCAAAAGACACAGTGCCCATCCAGGTTGCCAAAAGACTCATCTGCGTTTGGAGGGAAAGGGTGTTGAATTAAATCTAAACACAGTAGCCTATGTGCATCCAGATTATCGAAAGGGGGTGTGTACAACATGTCAAAAACAATTAAGGGTATTCAGTTGATACTTTCAGTGAATGTATGGAGGATTGTTGAACTAAATCAAAGACACGGTGTGCACCATGGTTGTCAACAGGGTGTATCTGCAATATCTGGGGAATGGCTAACAGTATTAAGTTGAAACTTTCAGGGAATATTGGGGGGGGGGGGGGTGAGCGAAGTCAAAATACACTATGTGCATCCAGGTCATCAAAATAGCCTATCAGGAATATCCCAGAAACGGATAAGGGTTTTAAGATGAAACTTTCAGGGAATGTTGACCTAAGTCAAAAGACACTTTTTGTATCAAGGTTGTAAAAAAAGGGAGTACCTTCAATATCTAGGGAATGGCTAATGATATTAAGTGAAAATTTCAGGGGATGTTGAGGGAGATGTTGAACAAGATCAACAGGCATTACATGCCTCCAGGTTATCAAAAGGCCATATCTTCGACATCTCAGGAACGGCTAAGGGTATCATGTGGAAATTTTCAGGGAATGTCAAGAAGGATACTGAAAACTAAACCAACAGAATTTAAGTGTATCCAGATTGTCACAATGGTACATCTGAAATGACTCACGAGCGACTTAGGATATTCAATCAACCAATCATAATTCATTTTATTAATACTAAAAAAAAAAAAACTATTACAAACGTAAAGCGATTACTAGACCCAAGAAACTTGGCTTATAGTGGGCTAGACAAAATAATGATAAACAGGTGACTTGTATAATAATAAACGTTAGAAACTGTTATTACTTTTATAACTTAATAACGGGATAAAAAGTTGAAACTTTTAATGGAATGTTAAGGGATTGAACTAAATCTAAAGACACTATATACATCCAGGTTGTCTAATCCAAAGACACAACGTATATCCAAAGAATGTGTAGGGTATCATAGATGTCATCCATTTTATTACCAGATAAAGGTCCTTTTTTTTCCTTTTATATAAATTTGCTCTTTCCCTTTTTTACCGTTGCTCTTTAAATGGCTTAATTTTAAAAGCCATAAATTTGTTAACACAGATTGGCTTATTGCATTAATATTCTCTTCAGGCATTCGTAAGTATCGCCAGGTTAGCTGTTTGATTGGACCCCGTTCATTTTATTCCCTGGAGGTAGATGAATTAAATTAAAAAAAAAGTCTATTCATACTTACTTTTCCTGCTTGGTTCACATCCCCTGGTCTGCGAATATATGACTTTACTTGGTTTTGCTGATGTGTTTTTAGTTTAGTTTCTTAGTCAAGTAAGTAAAATTAAGTTTTTCTATATATTATCTGTGACTATTCTTAACCCGAGTTAGGTTGGGGAAGATGGTCAGGACTGAGGGTATCAGTTTCGTTGAAGAAATTTCCCAGAGAGGAGGAATATCATACCAGTGATTTTCATTTGCTGATATACTGCTGGACATATTACATGTGTCATACTAATTTCATCCCTCTGGGAGAAAAATCAATTGTTGACATTAATGACGCAAAACTAGGCAAGCAGACCTACACTCAGGGTCTAATTGTTGACAATGTTTAGGTTTTGGGCAGGATGGAGAGAGATACCAGGAAATCCATTCATGGTAAATGTACAGGATAGGACAAAAACTAAGCTGACAATTGACACTATTTTGACAAGGTGCAATATACCCACCTTTTATATTTTAAAATACATGTCAGAACCTTCTGTTTCATATGGAGTATACGCATGATTTGAGACCCTTACCCCTGAAAATGAATTTTCGTGTATTCCTCCCCTCCACTTTTCGTGGCACATTTTCTGGATTTTTTAATCATTCTTATTTAAATGGGTATCTTGAAATTTTGAGCCAATTCCATTGGGACTGGAGAAATGGGCACCCTGGGGCATTGAAAGGCTGTCAGTAAGCCTTTTGAACAGTTAAGTCCCGTAAATAAGGCACTGGAACTTTTGAATTGAATGAACCTTCAAAATAAAAGAAGAAACTAGAGACTAGAGGAACATCAAATATCTAGCTGCCAACAAGGAACGAAACTTATTTTTTTGACATTATCCACTTGTTAAGGTGCACTAATGTTGTTTAACAAGTTTGCGTTGACCCCAAGCCTGTTTTATTTTATTTTATTCTGCTGGGGTTATGAATAAAATGCAAATCAAAGAATTACAAAAATCATTTGAAGCTGATGATTTAAATAATATGAAAATTACAACTTGGAATTTTTTACAACAATAAGGAAACAACTCTCGTATTGACATTTTGACTGACACATTCAGAAGTTTTGACATGGACTTGTTAGCAGTTGGGGAGAAACTCATATCCCAGGGATAGGAAACATGAAATTAGCTGATATATAATTTATTTACTCAGGCAGGAACAATGGGGTGCATAGGCAGGGAGTAGACTCATGATGAACAAGGAAGTAGCTAAGTCTTGCTTAGGTTGAGAAGGTGTTAATAATAGAATTCTAGTTATTCATTTATTGAAAAGTGCAAGGTATCAGTCATAGTAGTGTACACCCCTGTAGAACCCATTGATGGAGATAATAGTGACTCAGGCGAATTTATTCACACCTAAAAGAACAAATAAACAGGATCCCAGTTAGAAACACGGCATTTTTATTAGGGAATTTTAATGCTGAGGTTAGTGGAAATAGGGAAAGATGGTATTTTAGGCTAGGAAAATTTTGGTGTAGGAAAAGAAAATAGTAACAGTTATAGACTGCAGCAATGTTGTAGGTACAACAATCTAGCTATAACCAATAAAGTATTTGGTCATAAAATGGCCCATAAAATAACACAATAGTCAAATGATGGTAAGAAGGCCAACCTTATCGATTATGTTATTGTAAACAGAAGACTGGCAGGATCGATACAACATACCAATGTACGTACATACGAGTGCTGTTAATGATGTTAAAAATAAAGATCACTATCTAGTAGTGTCTAGGGTTAATCAAAAGCAGAAATTTAGGAAGGACAACTACCTTCCGGGAAGTTATGACGTAGGTAAACTCCAGGATGATAATTCGAGAAAAACTTTCCACAAAAACAATCGGATATTAAATTAAAGCGTCTAAAATTAGACAATATAGAAGATGGATGGAATAAATTTAGGAAAATAGTTTTGTGAAGTAGCAGATGGCGTCTTAAAGAAGAAAATTAGAAACGCGACTACGAACATAAGTGAAAATGCTTTGAGTTTAGTAGAGAAAAGAAGGGGCTTGTACAAGGAACATTTGACTGAAAGATCATATGAAAATAAGAGGAATGTATGGAAAGCAGAGAAAACATTAAAATATGAACTAAGGATGTGTGAAGTAGTGGTCATGGATAAAACTGCTGAAGATCTAGAAGATGCAGCCAGACGGGATGTTAGAAAAAATATTGTATTGCATGTTAACAAACTGGGAATAGTCAATCTAGAGCTGTCCCAGTTAAAGGTAAGGACCTGTCCCAAATTATTGGTAAGCCATGATATAGTTTCAAGAAATATATGGAACAGAATGAAAAATTTTGTAGTACTTTAGAAATGAAGGAAGATTTATTTTGTTTAGAACAATTAGAGGTACTTGTGTATTATATGCCACTCACTCAAGTTTATGCTGTGTAAAACTCGAGAACAAATTGGTTTCTTCGTTAGTTTCTTTCAGCTTAGCGTGAAATAAGACGAAGATAAGAGACAGAATAGATGGGAAATATATAATTTAAGCTATATATTTGCAAACTAGGGGGGGGGGGGGGGGGGGGGGTAAGGTATTTGGACAGTTTGAAGTTAGAAAACAATTCTTACTTTATAATATGCAGAATAATTGTACCTAACATATTTTACATGCAGACCCGCCATACATTGCGCCAAACCCCCCCCCCCCCTAACGTGCAAATATATAGCCCAAATCTGTATCTTAAGTAAAGAAGAAACTAACAAAGGAATCGTTTGTTCTCAAGTTTTATGCAGTGTAAACTTGATTGAGTATTGTATAATACACAAGTACCCAATTAGAGACAGGACTCAAAGGATCAAAAAATAATAAGCCACCAGGTGCTGATAGTATGGTAAATGAGTTGTTATTTCTTTTTTTTAAATATGGTGGTTGAAGTTAGGGGTAAATTACTGAATATCATAAATTACGAAAAAAAAGGATAGTACCTAGCAAAACTTAGGAAAACTTTAATTAAACCCCTTTATAAGAAAGGTGATACAAGTGAGTGTGATAATTCTAGAGGCATTAGCTTAGTTTCTGTAGGAACCAGATTACTTAGTATGATGAGTCTTTTTGGACTTAGAGAGATGCTGTAGGTAAAGTTTTAAGAGAAGAACAGTGTGGTTTTAGGAAGGGGGAGTGTGTGTCAACAAAATTTTTACTCTTACATTAATAATTGAGAAGTGCCTGAGTCATCAGACCCCTTTAGTCCTTAGCTTTATAGATTTTTAGCAAGCGTCTGATTCAGCTGATAGAAGATCTTTAGCAAAAGTCCCATCCTTGTATGGTACACCAGATAAATACATTAAAGTGTTACTGCTATGCACAAGAATAACATTGATGCCGTTAAAGTAGGAAATGAGGTTAGTAGCTGGTATCGTACTCAATCAGGAGTTCAGCAGAGTTGCGTTCTATCCCCATTTATGTGGATCATTTTGATAGATTTAATAGGAAACGGCGAACCCTATGGGAGAGCATGAAATCTAATGGGAAAGTAAAACTCCTCCTAGAATTAAACTGTGCTGATAAGTTGAGCATCCTAGATGAAAATGTTTAGCAAAATGAATGATTTTTTTTTTTCGAATTCTCAGGGTGCAAGTTCAGGTGAGAGTTCAGGGTGCAAGAAAAGGCTTGAACATTAATGTTAAGAAGGCTAAGTCGTTTAGATTGGGAATAAGCGAAGGTGAAGAGGTGATGTTGGGAGAAGATCGATCAAGTGGATAGCTTCATGTACACAAAACTTACCCAGATAGCATTATTATTACAGATGGTAGATGCGGTGAAGATGTTGAAAGTAGAATAGCCAAGGCCCAGGGGTGTTTTTTCAAGGTTGAAAAAAAGTTTGTGAGAACAGGAAGATAAGCCAAAGATCATCCTTTTAGGCCCGCCACCTAGATCCAAACTAAAAGTAGGTTGTCCCCAAATGTGTGGGGAGGAGATATTAAGGAAGAATTTAAAGAAAAGTTAAACTTCTTGGGAGGGTACAAAGAGGGATGTTTTAAACAGATTATGATGGAAGAGAAACGTGCGTAGTTGTGCTGGCTTCAGGCAGTTTGGTGCTTCTGAGTTTTCAGTAGTAGTAGTAGTAATAGTAGTACTTTTTGAAACCAAAAAGGGCCAGATTTTTTCAGTTTTTCAGTTTTCAGAAGAAAAAAATGATGTATTAAATTCTAACTTTTCTGATAGTATATGCATGAATGTATTTATGTTTGCTGTTAAATACATGACTGCCCATCTAAAAAAATTTAAGTTGATTTGTAATCACTCAAAAAAAAAAAAAGAAGAAATATTTCATTTTTCTTGGTGTTCAATAAACAGTTGCCTGAACAGAGGAGCCAGTGTACAGGATCTGTCCATCAATCTTGAAGAATCTAAGTTTATCTACAGTTACCAAAAAAATTTTAGGTTATTTTTTGGGCCCAATTAGATAAGTAGGCTACTAAGGATTTGCAAAGACCAAAAAATAAAAGAGGGTGAATTATAAGGAATTGTGGAAGGAAAACATACAAGTTCAAAGGTTTCACGACAAGAGGGGGGGCAGGGGCTTCCTCCTATGAAAAGCCCAAGTGTAAGCTACACCAGATATTTTACAACAAATTAGAACAAGCACAAATACAAGTTTACCTCAGTCGAAAAGTGAGTTCTTTTATGACTTAAAATTATGTCGTGGCTAAAAAGTTCAGTGAAATAAGATCAATCAGCAAGAAACAAGCATAAATACCCATATCTTTGCAACATACAATTCTTTGAAAAACTTTTCCACTGTACAGAACAGTCATTGTATATATCCATGTTACTGGTTATGCTAAGACATACAAGTTCAAAGGTTTCAGGGCAAGAGAGGGACTCTTCAGAGATGAAATTCCAGCACAAGCACCAGGAGTGCAAATTACCCATTACACATGCTTAGTTTTATCAAAGGTAGTACTGTAGTACTGCCTAAGTAAAGAGACATGTGCCTACCATGTCTTTCCAAGTTTCCATGTTTTCCATCTTTCCATGTTTTCCAAGCTACTTTGAATGGAAGGAGTGGTTGTAAAAAACTTAGGTGAGGGCCCAAATGATTGGAAACTAAAAGTGCTAGTGCCCTTTTGAAAAGTCAAAAGCCCCTCTCTCCCTCCATACCCACCCCAGCCCAAGAATTCTGATCAAATTTAAGATAGGCACTATGTTAAAAATAATTAAAATGTACAATAAAATACGCCTTTGAGGATGGCAGAACCCTCACAGCTTCTGGAGCAAGGCTGTGAATTGCTGGAATTAACACCTGTTCACAGGTAGATTTTATACATTTAGCAAATAACATCATGGGCGTCCAGTGACTCAAAACCTCCAGTGACAGGATTCATTCTATGGGTCAAAAGAATCATATAGGGCCTATTATGTTGTAGATGCAGGGGGTCAGGGTCCAGGAAAGAGGCTGAGAAACTTTTTGTTCCTGATTAGTTTTCAACTTATAGCCTAAGTCTTTGGGCCAATACAAAACTAATGTACAAAATTGATGTTAAAGGGAATGTTTCAATTGCAAAAAAAAGATAGTTCTCCTAAGGGGCTTGATACTTATATTTTTAAGCTGTTGGGCTAGGGCAACCTCCAGGGCCGGATAGACTAAGTGCAGGGCCCCCTCTACATATTAAATTTTAAATAAAATTCAAATCCAACATGTATATATATATATATATAATATATATATATATATATATATATATATATATATATATATATATATATATATATATATATATATATATATATATATATATATACATGATTTGAATTTTTTATTTTAAAAATTTAAAATTAATATATAAAATTTAATATTTTAATGTATAAAAAAATTCAATAATATTTAAAAATATATATATATATATATATATATATATATATATATATATATATATTATATATATTTATTTATAAGTATATATTTATTTTTATATATATATATATATATATATATATATATATATTATATATATATATATATATATATATATATATATATATATATATATATATATATATATATATATATTTATATATACATGTTGGATTTGAATTGTATTTAAAAATTTAATATATAGAGGGGGGCCCCGCAAAAAATTTCCATTTGGGCCCCACATTTAGTCTATCTGGCCCTGGAGGTTGCCCTGGCCCAACAGCTTAAAAAATATAAGTATCAAGCCCATTAGGAAAAATATCTTTTTTTTGCGATTGAAACATTCCCTTTAACAATCAATGTTGTACATTAGTTTTGTATTGGCCCAAAGACTTAGGCTATAAGTTGAAAAACTATATATTGCATTTTCATGTAACCTTTAGCAAAGCCGTTTTGTGTCTCACAATATTTCTCCCAAGAGATCTATTGGGTTACAACTAATTTAATGATTTAAAAGATCTCCATTGGGGTCTGAAAAGTACATTTGGCCATATGAATATGGCTCAAAATCACCTTCAGGGGTCTGTCATGGGTGTGCTGCTAAATTGAACTTTGTGATAAATTTGTCCAGCTGTTTTGAAGCTTAAAAAATTACAACTGTTTAGCTTTGATCATTGCTTATGTTGAATAAAGTTAAAGCAAAACATGAGTTCCAGTTTTGCATTTGTAAGTGGAACTCTTTAGAAAGCAAGTGATGTCCTATAACAGGCCAAAAAAATTCATTTGGAAATTGTTGATGCAGGAATGCAATTTGACTAAGCAGGCAGCAGTCCCCAAGTAACCCATCTTTGTTGGCTACTTTTACTGCAGGATAATAGAGGACTCCATAGTGAATACAGAGTTGAAAAAAAGCAGAGTTGATACAGAGTTGCATACAGAGTTGCCCTAAAAACTTGTAAGTAACACTTGCGTAGTTTATGGCATCTTTATAGGTTTTCACTGGGTTCAACGCCACAGTTAGTTAGCACCAAAGATTGTGATGGTGCTGTTCTTCTAACATAATATTTTATCTTCTGCACTTTCATTTTTGACTCATTCTGATTCTCACTGTCCTTTAACAACATAGTTCTTTGCTCTTCACTGCCATTTTTGACACTTTCTGATACTCATTTTAGCATGTCTACTAAGTATACAATTCTTTGTTCTTCCCTTTCCTTTTGACATGTTCTGTTGCTTGTAATTCTTGCTGCTGACTATCTTCTAAATGCAAATTTCTTTGTTCATGCAGTTTTATATCTTCTGACCACACATTTCTCTGTTCTTTATTTTCATTTGTTCTGATCTCATTGTCATATGTCTAGTAACTGCATATTTTTGTTGTTCTTTACTTTTGTTTTTGTGTGGTTGAGATTCTTCCTGCCACTTATCATTTAACTGCATATTTGTATGCTCTTCAATTTCGTTTTTGACTTGTTTTAATTGTCGATTTTGCTAATATTCTAACTACATATCTCTTTGATCTTTATTTTCGTGTATCATTGCTTTGGACATTTTTAGTGCCTTTTGCCTTAGCTGCTTGGATTGGTCTTGTCACTTTTGATAGTCTAAGCTTTTCATTATTGCCTGTCATAAATTTACATTTCTAAGGTTGTTCTCTGGATCTTGTCTCACTTGACAGTCCAATTTGTTCATTTTGAGATTATGATTTTGTCCTCCTTTCTTCTTTTTGTGCTTAGCTTAATTTACATTTATGTCCCCTAGATATTATGAAAATTCCTTTTTGAAATTTACATCAGCAAATAGGGGCAAGTGAATTTACAAATAAATCTTGGTTTTGCAAATGCTTGTAAAAAACTTTTTTCCTTGTGCCCTCACTTTTAATCAACATAATTCCTTAACTATTTAGTCTATCCTGATTATTGTTGATTACCTTAAAATTACCTTAAAATCACAGCTTGGAGTGAATAAGGACTTTCGATCCTGTTGAATCACTCCTTATGATATCAGGAAGTTTTTTTTTTATTATTATTGGTTTTAGCCTGGAAAATGATCTCATTTTGTGCTTACTTTAATTTACATTTTGTGTCACCTAAATAACATGAAAATGCCTTTTAAAATTTACATAAGTGAATATGGGCATGTGAATGTATATAAAAATCCTTCTAAAACCTTTTTTAAAATCTATTTTCCTTTGTGTCTTCACTTTTAATCCTTGTAATTGCTTGACTATTTAGTCTATCCTAATTATTGTTGATATCAGGTATTTTTTTTCATTGGTTTTAGCCTGAAAAATGATCTAATTTTTGTGCTTACCTTAATTTACATTTGTGTCCCCTAGATATTATGAAAATGCCTTTTGAAATTTACATCAGCAAATATGGGATGTAAATGAACATATTTCAAAATTTTTGTTCTGCAAATGCTTCTAAAACTTTTGTAAAATCTATTTTCCTTGTGTCTTCACTTTTCATCAACATAATTGCTTAACAATTTAGTCTATCCTGATTATTGTTGATATCAGGTAGTTTTTTTTATTGGTTTTAGCCTGGAAACGATCTCATTTTGAGCTTACCTTAATTTACATTTATGTCCCCTAGGTGTTATGAAAATGCCTTTTGAAATTTATATCAGCAAATATGGGCATGTGAATGCACATATTTCTAAACTTTTGTTCTGCAAATGTTTCTAAAACTTTTTTAAAAATCTATTTTCCTTGTGTCTTTACTTTTAATCAACATAATTGCTTAGCTATTTAGTTTCTATCCTGATTATTGTTGATATCAGGTAGTTTTTTTTATGGGTTTTAGCCTGGAAAATGATCTCTCTCTAGAAGCAATGCTTACTGGAATTGTTAAGAACATTTCACAATTTCAAAAATCAATTGTTTGTTTTGATGGCAGTGTGGAGTCCCTTCAAACGTGGGGCCCAATTGCTACAATCACCCATTATCCAGCCCTGGGGACCTCAATGCAATAGGAAAATGGAAAAAGAATACTGTTTCCATCAAAAACAGCACACAAAAACAAGGGCCTGATGAAGGCCCAAAAAACCTTTTCCAGGGGTCCTTCATACAAAAGGGGTGGTAGCAGATGCTTAGGATGAGACTCATCCAACTGGAAATTGAAAGTTCTAGTGGCCTTTTTAAGGACTGAAAATAATTGGAGGGCAACCAGCCTCCCTCTTATACCATATTCTTCTAACTGGTTTGATCCCATGATATCAAATCAAAATTTTGGGATAGCCATTTTGATCAGAAATGTTACATCCTGCCATAGCCCCATGAGCAGTTATCTTAAATAATGTAAATAACCTATTATTCATGTATAGGTTTTAGTAGAAAAGGTGATTTTCCAACCAGCTAAGAGCTCTTAGGGACCATTTAATAACACCAAGGCCCTGGAGCTGGGAAATGACATGCATACAAACTGGAAATGACACAAAACTTATAACAAGTCAGTTATTACCTTTAAAGCTGAAGAAGCTAATCTTGTGTCTGAGCTAATCTGTTGGGTAATAGGCTAAATATACTTTGTCTCTGGTCAACCTGAACTTTTTTGCCCTTTAAGCTGCTATGGGACTTAAAATCTACAGAAACTATGTAAAATCTACTAGGCCTATGTTCTCCCAGGGAATCTAAACAGTTCATCTACAATATCTTGGGAATGGCTTTGGTGATTGAGAGTGGGGCAGAGGGTGAGATTCCAGATTTTCGTGTAAATCATCTGTTTTAAAATTTTGGAATTGTGAAGTCCTTGTTAGATTATAATCTATTCCCATGGAAGTAGCAATGTAGACTGAAAGAAAACCATGTGTACCCAGCTTATAAAAACAGTGTATCTACATTGCATTATCTCAAGAAGAGCCAGAGAGATTGATTTAAAGTTTTCAAAGGGGGTGGGGGTAGAGGGAGAGGACCTGTAATTTTAATTTCACTTGGGGTTTGTGAAATGAATTGAATTTAGTTTAATAGAAAAGTTACTTCATATAAATGTGAAGTAAATATAGCAGTCACCCTACCTTGTGTTTGGTTTGTGAATTATTATAGTGGACTTGTTTTAAAAGCAACAACCATACTTCATGAAACTAGAGGTTCTTTTTTTTTTTTCAATGTTTTTGCATAGCACTTGTGTTTTTTCTCATTTTTTCCTGTATTTATGCATCTGTTTAAGCTAGATTTTGTTTCCGTTCCCTTTTTTCCTGTTGATAAGGGCTTCTACATGTTAAGTTAAAATATTTGAACTTTTATTATTATTTGCATAAAAAATTTCAGTTGTTTTTTTTTGAAAGTTCACTGTTTTCTTAAAAGTTTTACCCATTTTCTATCATTTTCATTTCACTTCAAGCATAAATGGAAAGCCATTGTGGTCTAAGAAAATATCTATGAACCTCTACAGACCAAGAAGACCTTAATAAAGATAATGCATTGCGGAAGAAATAATTCTGATTTATATTGATCCTTAACATAAAAATTTGGATTTTTTATGCTCATCTGCCTTAAAATTTCAGGTCATTAACTTTATATGAATAAGTAGCCTACAGCAGGAAATTTTTTAACAAAATCATCTTGAGCAAGAAACAAGTGATATATGGTCATGGCACCCAAAAAGAATCAGGGTTTTTATCAGTCTTATAGTCTGTGGAGATTTTATTTTTATAAGCAGGTCACTGTTTTCAAAATGAACAACAGATTTTTTACATTAACCTGGAAAATAGCACAATTTTTGTGGAACTTTATAAGACACACTACAAGTTTTTGCATGTGACCAAAATTGTTTTGTTTCTATTCTAACTTTTATTGCAGTTGGCTTGAAATATAAAAAATCTCATCCCTCAAGTCATGTTTCACTCAAATGTTATTAAAATATATCTTGCATGGTACCCAAAAAAATTGTAATCACAGCACAAAATTGGCAGTCAAAATTTAGGCTCTGCATTATGCTGCCAATTTCCCCTACCTTTGCAGAATTTTATTGCAAGAAAAAAATTCCCTGAAGCTTATTTAGTTAAAAAAAAAAGGTAAAATTCTACTTTAGTTACTTTTGGCTATCTTTGAAAGGGGCTGGGTTAGGAAAATGAAACTTTCAAGGATGGGTCTACAGGCTAAAGTATGTCCTGGGAAGGTATTTCAAAGTAGGCTACCTACCTAAATTCCTTGTCCCTCTGGAGGACCCTGAAATTTGCCTACATGACAGGTCTAGCCTATACCTATTGAAATTATAACAAAAAAACATTTTACCTTAATTTTCAGTTATCAGTTTCTTTTTTCTCTGGTTTTAGTTCTGAAAATGCAATTTCTGTTATTTGAGCAGAATTTTAAGTCATATCAATGTTTTTTTTCAAAATTTGGGAATATATATATGTTTTAAAACCTTATATATTGGGACAGAGCAAAGTTGTGAAGCTGAAAACAATTTTGCTGTACTTCATTTAAGCAGAAGATCTATTTTGCAAGGTTTCACTTTCATACCACATAGATTTTTCAAAGGTCATCAAAGTTCAGGGCCCTCTAGAGGGAGAAGGAGTGGAGGTAGGTACTTAAAAATATCTGCCAGGATATACTTTAGCCTGTAGACCCATCCCTGAAAGTTTCATTTTCCTAACCTAAACCCTTCCCAAGATAGCCAAAAGTAGCTAAAGTAGAATTTTACCAAAAAAAAAAAAAAAAATATCTTACAGAGCTGAGCTACTGAAATGTAGTCGTACCTCTCTTTTCCAGCTAATCCAGCTCAAATCCACAAGACATCAGTAGTCAGTAGGACAAAACTTAATCATATAGAAAAAACATCTTAGCTAAGTCAGGGGTTGCCACTCTGGCCTGGAAGAATGTAATAAAACTGAGAGCAAAAGTTTACTAAGTCGCATCTGTTTTTACTAAATGCGCAGAAAAAAAATTTTGCGCATGAGGCTACCGCCGCACGTGCACCATCAAGCATCGATTTTTACTATAGGAAGATAATCAATAGGATTTCCAGAATCTTTTTTACTTTTTCTTCTTTTTCTCTTTTCCTCTTTTCTTTCGTTTTCATATTATGATTGAAAATTCCGGAAACCTATAAGTTCATCCTTTTTTTATTATTTGGATGTACTACTGGATAGGCTTCATATCCCAGATGTTGTGTATCCAAGACGTCAACCAATAGTCTGGAATCTTAGATTCTGGAAATTCTGCTGGTGAAGCCCGGATTTAATTTAGTAATGGTCTTCAGGTCTTAAAATTCAAATATATTGAAAAATTAAAAAACAATCAAACAGCTTCAACTCATATTCACGAAGCAATTCAGGCAATGGAGTGCTTAGAATCTGAAATGTGTTTGAAAGTGACGGCTTTTGAAGTTTTTCCCCCAGTCTCCGTTTTTAAGTTTGAAATCTAAACCCTTCAATTTTGCATTTTTAAGAGGAAATTTCCCACTTTTAAGATACTAATTGGGTTGGTCTTTAAATAAAGGATAAGCTGATTGCAAAGATTTGTGGCAAATTTTAAAAAAATTAATTTAGGATTTTTTTAAACTGATTTTTTCTGGATTTCTCTCTCGTTCGTATTCAAGGGAATCAAAAACCAGTAAAATCTATGTCACTTCAAAACGGAAATGACGTAATCGGCTACCGTTTAGTTGTAAAAATATGTGAATTAGAAATTGCACCTCAAATTGGACTAGTGCTGCCAAGAAAAAAAGAAAACTTATATAACATACAATAATTAATTTTTAGAAAATAACATTGTGTCAATATAAATTGTAAGGTAAATCATACAAATTGAAAAGTAAGAAGAAAAGTATGTAGTCACATTTAAAAAAAAAGTCGCCCTTATAAGCCTTTCATCGTCTCTCAGCCTCATCCGACTTTAAAGTAGCCACTAGTGTCGAATTCGGACTGAAGGGATCTACTTGTTTCCATTTCTTGATAGCCCGAGTCAAATTAATGGGGATCATCCAATCATGTACTCCACTTGACGACATGAGAACAACTTGCTTCGTTTCATCAGGGACGAAACACTCGAGACAATTAGCCTATTCGGGTTTTTAGTTTTGATGACCGACAAAATCAGAAACTATCTCTCTGCTCCAGCACTTTAAATCCAGCACTAAACTCTTGCAAGCTGCAAAGAGTCAGAAAGAACTTGAGCAGGTATGGAAAAAGTTCGTTTCCAGCAGCGTCTATAAAAAGTTACAAGGCTAACTAGCAAACGAAGGAACTGTTATAAGCCAGTCTCTATTTGGCAGATTCTGCCATTCTGCCATCTTGCAGAAAAAGCAACGTCGAAGGTTGCAGTATCTGCAAACTGCCAATAAGGAGCCGGAAAAGAAGTCTCCATTGAAATAAATTTGCAGATTGGCGGTGCAGATTTGCAGAATCAGCCAAATGGAGACTGGTCTTTTTGAGAGTCTGGGAAAATTTTCTGAAACAAATTAAGCCGGCATACCAGTCCTGATTTTAATCAGTTTGCCTTTCAAAGCGAGTATCAAGAAGAAGCCGAGAGAATAGTAGAGATCTTTTAGCGCTAGGGTTGACGCAAATCACAAAAAATGAGAGCAACAGTAGCTATAATATCTAACGTAATCGAAAATCAGATTTTGTGATGAATGGATCCTAGTTTTTTCCCTGAGTTCATGGAAAATAACAAAAGTTTTGTTTACTACAAATCATGACTTTTTACTAGATTTTCGGGAAATTTACTAGATCTTCTAAATTTACTAGATTTTTGTTTTTTACCAGATCTAGTAAAATCCTACTGACAGTGGCAACCTTGGCTGAGATTCATCTTTCGTTTCTGGTCATGAGTTTTTATGTAACGGTTTCAAAAAAAAATCCAAAAAGAAGAAGAAGAAAGGAGAAAACGCTAGTGGTCCTGTAATGGCGCAATGAGATTAATTTTGCTTGGCAATACAGAACTCAGAGCTTGCATTCTGCAGCAGCTACCCACTTAAGGTCCGGATTTGATTCCAGTAAGTAAATAAGGGAGTTAAGCAGAGTTGTGTTCTGTCCCCCTTTATGTGGATCATTTTGATGGACTTTGTCTTAAGGAGCAGAGGAAAGGCAAAGGGAGATCACGGAATCAATTGGGGAGGGAAACTTCTCCTGGACTTAATTATGCTGATGATTTTAGCATCCTAGATGAAAGCGTGAGCAAAATGAATGGACTTTTAGAAGTTTTGCGAGTTTAGGGTGCTAGAATAGATCTAAAAATTAATGTTAAGAAGATTAAGTCACTAAGGCTAGGAATAAGTGAAGATAAAAAGGTGGCATTGGGTAACGAAAAGATTGATCAGGTGGACACCTTCACTTACCTTAGTAGTATTATTAGTAAAGACGGTGGGAGCAGTGAAGATGTTAAAAGTAGAATAGCCAAGGCTCAGGGTGTTTTATAACAGTTAAAAAAAAGTTTGGAAGAATAGGAAGATAAGTCTGCAAACCAAGATCATAATATTGGAAGCTACATTGATGACAATGGTCAAATACGGCTTTGAAGCATGGGCACTGTGAAAAGTGGATGAAGATTTGCTAGATGTTTTTCAGAGAAATTACCTACGGATTGTTCTGGGTACCCGACTGACTGACTGTATTTCAAACAGTAGGCTGTACGAAAAGTGCGGTTCAATCCCGCTTTCTTGGGCTATAATGAGAGAAAGGTTGAGATGACTAGGGCACGTCCTGTGGATGAAGAATGACATATTGCCGAAGATTCTCCTTTTTGGCCAACCGTCTAGGGCTAAATGGAAAGTGGGTCGTCTGCGGTTGGGATGGGAGGATGTCATAAAGAAAGATTTAAAAGGAAATGGGAACTTCATGAGAGGGTATAAAGAGGGAGGCTTTGAATAAATTGGGATGGAGGAGGAGCGTGCGTAGCTAGGTTGGCCTCAGGTGGCTTGGTGCTGTGTTGACTTGTTAGTAGCAGTAGTAGATTTCACAAAATCATCTTTATACTAATCCAAACAAGAAGATGAAGAAATAATATGATGACGCGTCGGAACGGCTGTTTCAAGTAGTAATCCTCTTTACAATATAGATACCTCGGCGAATAACAACACTTGTCAAGTGTTATCCAATGTAAACATAGCTTGTTTAAAAATCCCTGAAGGTGTGCCAAATTTCACAATTACTGTCTCGTTGTGTTCCCTGCATTTAACTTCCTAAAATTTTATCATTTTAGAAATGGTAGGATTGTTTGTTTGCATGTAACAACTCCATTTATTTTTGTTAACTCCACCTATTCTAAGTTATCCTTCATTTTCAGTGGTCACAAGATGTAACTTAACCGGCAGCTGATACAGACCGTTTCAAGTAGTAATCTTCTTAATCTCTGATCTCATTTACATATAGTGAAACACTAAAGATAAGTGATCACGCTTGCCAGATCAGTAGTCATGGAATGTTTGAACGCGCTGTAAAGTATAACTGCACATGTATAAGAATGCACTATGATGCTTATTCAAGTTATAGTTAGTTCACACGGATTGGATTTCCATCATCCTCAAAGGAATTCCTTTCAGGATTGATCGTTTCCCCTTCATGTCTTTATGTTGGATTTTTTTTTTTGTAATTGTTTTCCTTGGAACCCGATGGGTTTCATGGGAATGCCAAGACAAAATATTCAAAAGTTAGAATCATGCCGAGGTTAAAATCATCCGCAGACCCATAATCTTATAGCCATGGTGGAGAATTATCAGTTTTTATTTGACACTTGTCACAAAGAATACAAAAACATAAAGAAAAAAACGACAAACATGGCAGGAAACCTCCTGAATTGGAAATTGTGAAAGGAAAATGATGGACAGACATGCCATCTTCTTTAATTTTTTCTTGATTAATTAATTCCTCAGATTTTAGCAAACTGGAGCTAGCTAAAACTACTGAAAACGCTGTCAAGGCTAAAGCGTCTGAGTCTGAATCGTTCATGCTGTATTGATTTGAAATGTTTGCTTCTCTTCATGACGTTTGATACATTCTGAACACCATCCCATGAGTGTGAACAGTTTCCATACATCCTTGATAGTTTTCCCTAATCTTTTTCCCATTCGTGTGAACTAACTATTATTTGGCAACTTATTGATTGGAACTCTATGGATAGCTAAGTACCTAACAATGTTAATCACGTGCCCTTCTCTACAAAAATAACTTATCTACAAATCCCTGAAGGTTTGCTATTTTTCACAATTACAGTCGCTTTTTGTTCTCTGTATGTGATTTCGTTGTTTTGTTTTTTTCCTGTTTGAAAAGACTAAATTTTTTGTTTACGCATACCGTCTGTTTTTGTTTTTGTTTACGTACGCCGTCTGAATTTTGCTTATCTTGCATTTTTCAGCGCTTAGGAAGTGTAACTTATCTGATATTTATATCTGTTACTTAGAGACCGTTTTCAAGTAGTAATCCTCTTAACCTATGATGTCATTTGCGTCTTGTGAAACACTAAGGATAGGTAATCGAGATTTCGGGATAAAAATTTTTGATATTCTCGAAAGCACTATATATTTAAATTGGTGTTTGCGTGGTCATTGCTGTTATTCGCATCGTTGTCCCAAAGTACTTAAGCTGGCATTTGGCTGGATAGGTATTTGTTGTTATCTTTGACAGATTAAGTCCAGGAAAGTTAATTTTAGCTTAACAAGACAGATACGGAATGCTTGAACGCAAATCAACTCGGTTATTTTCGTGCTAAACAGAGGGTCAGTCATAAAAGTACCTGGTTAATGAACATACACTCCTTAAGGGCAAGAGTGTTTTCTTACTCTCAGAACCGAAGAGTATAGGAGAGAAAACATCTGTGAGATATATATTCTAACCTTCAACAGGAAATGTTGCTTTTAGTATTTTCTATAGCATGTTGAATTGGATTTTCTATATTAGGGTACATTTACCATTATAAACTTGTCTAAAGACTGCCAAATCAGAAGATAATTAGGGCGTATACCACACATATTGCTTTATCTCTGCTTTGTACTTTGCCACGTTGGGGTTTGTTCGTAGGTTTTATTTCCCTTTTTCTTTGTGGTTAAGAGGTTGGAAATAAGTTACAGAAAATTATAAATATGATTTTTGAAAAAAGGAAGTACCTAGCGATTTTAAGAAAGCCCTAATTAAACCCCTATATAAGAAAGGTGAAAAAAGTGAGTGTGGTAATTATAAAGGCATTAGTCTGGTTTCTGTAGGTAGCAAATTACTAAGTATGATAGATACTGTTTAGACTTAGAGATGCTGTAGACAATGTTTTTTAAGAGAAGAACAGTGCAGTTTTAGGAAGGGTAGAGGATGTGTCGACCAAATTTTCATTCTTAGGTTAAAAATTGAGACGTGCCTGAGTCGTCAAACACCTTTAATCCTCAATTTCATAGATTATTAGCAAGCGTTTAATTCAGCGGATAATAGAGCTTTGACGAAGGTCTTACTTTTATGGTATACCATACAAATACATTAAAGTGATCAGTGCAAGCGTTTAATTCAGCGGATAGAAGAGCTTTGACGAAGGTCATACTTTTATTGTATACCATACAAATACATTAAAGTGATCAGTGCTATGTACGAGGTTAACACTGCTGTGGCTAAAGTAGGAAATGAGGCTAGTAGCTGATTTTGTATTAAATCAAGAGTTAAGCAGGATTGCGTTCTACTCCTATTTATATGGATCATTTTGATGAACTTGTCTTAAGGAACACAAGAAAGGCAATGGGATAACACGGTATCAAATGGGAAAGTAAAACTTTCGTGGACTTAGATTATGCTGGGGATTTAAGCATCCTACATAAAAGTATGAGTAAAATGAATGAACCTTTAGAGGCTCTGCGACTTCAGGGTGCTAGAAAAGGTTTGAAAATTATGGTTAAGAAGACTATGTCGCTAAGGCTAGGAATAGAGAAGATTGAAAGATGACTTTGTGTAGCAAAAAGATAGATCAAGTGGACAACTTCACTATCTTGGTAGTATCTAATATTATTAGAAAAGTTGGCGGGTGCAGTGCAAATTTTAAAATTAGGATAACCAAAGCCCAAGATGTTCTTCACAGATGAGAAAAGTTTGGAAGAATTGGATGATAATTCTGTGAAATAAAATTAGAATATTGGAAGCTACAGTGATGACAGTGGTCAAATTTGGTTCTGAAGAATGGGTTCTCCGAAAAATGGAGGAAGATTTGCCAAATGTTTTCCAGAGAAATTGTTTACGGATTGTTTTGAGTACCCAACTGACTGAGCGGATTTCAAACAGTAGGATTTACGAAAAGTGTGGTTTAATACCGTGTTTAGGGCTATAATGATAGAAAGATTGAGATGGCTAGGGTACGTTTTGCGGATGAAGATGACAGATTGCCAAAGATTGTCTTTTTTGGCCAACCGTATAGGGCTAAACAGAAAGCAGGTCCTCCTTTTTGGGGTGGGAGGATGTCATATGAAAAGATTTGAGGGAAATAGGAACTTCCTGGAAGGGATTAAAGAGGGAAGCTTTGAATATATTGGGATGGAGGAGGAGCGTGCGTAGCTGTATTGGCTTCAGGTTGCTTGGTTCTTAAGTGAGCTGTTAGTAGTTGTAGCAGTCGATCGTGAAATGGACGCCTGTGCAATATCCCAGGAACGCATAACGTTATGGCGTTAGAACTTTTCGTGCGTGTTTGTGTGGGATGATAAGCTAAATCAAATGACACTATGGGAATTAAAGTTTATCAAAGGGATGTATCTGCAATATTTCAGGAACGGCTAAGGGTATTAGGATAAAACTTTTTGGCATATTAATGTTTTAAAAAACAAAGTAGATACATCGAATACAAAATTTTCTTCAGTAGCGTGCATATAAAATTTCGGTCTTTTGGAGGGATAGGGGCTGGTATCTCATCTGTTACTTGCATTATTTTCTGTTTGTTTTAGATTTCATTTATTCACTGACAATGTTTTATGGTCGTTTTACGCTTGAATCATTTGTTGAATTTATTTCTGCTTGTATTTTTTTTAATTTAGCTCTTTAAATTTCTTTTGAAAAAGTTTCTTTGCACTAAACTATTGTAAAACAATAATACAGTAAAAAAATTGCATTACTATTGAAAAAAAATCTATGAAGCAGGGCCGCAAGAGACTTTCGTTCAACGCTATAGAAACAAGTAAAGGTAGCGCAAATTTGAAGCAAAATTTGAATTAATTTCATGAAGTCTGCTTAAAAAGCTAGGATCTGCTGGATGCTCATTAAAATCTAGAATATTGGTACTGAGGTAATGTAAGCCCACATAACGTTATCTAAAAATAAATTTGTATATGTTTCTTTTAGTTGTCAATCCTTTGACCTATGTTCATTTTGTGAAAAGATTTTAGCATATGGTAACCTAGTAGAGCCTATAGGCCTAGGCCTACTTGAGCAATTTTAATCTGATCAAATCTGAAATTGTTTCTTGGTATTCTACTTTAGCTAGTTTTGGCTATCTTGGAAAGGGGTTAGGTTAGGAAAATGAAACTTTCAGGGATGGGTCTACAGGCTAAACCTGTCATGTAGGCACATTCCAGGACCCTCTAGAGAGAGAAGGAGTGGAGGTAGGTACTTCAGAATATTTTTTAGGACATAATTTAGCCTGTAGACACATCCCTGAAAGTTTCATTTTCCTAACCTAACCCTTTCCAAGATAGCCAAAAGTTGCTAAGGTAGAATTTTACCATTATTTTTTAACATCAGTTGTTGAACCATTACAGGTTTAAAATAGCAACAGTAAGGGCTTTTGCAGTAAATATTTACCAAATCATATTATTGAGTTAGGAATAAAGTGAATACACTGTTTGATGCCTTTTTTTTATGCTGATTACAAATATAATAATTATTTCTATCAGAAATGAATTTCATCTGATCAATATATACCAAATCATGTTATTGAGTTAGGACTAAAGTGAATACACCATTCAATGCCTTTTTTTATGCTGATTACGAATATAATAAGCATTTCTATCGGAAATGAATTTCAGCCCCCCCTATATATGCCAATTCAGGGTTAGGTTAGGTTAGGTATAGCCTATATAGGGGGGGGCTGAAATTCATTTCCGATAGAAATGCTTATTATATTCATAATCAGCATAAAAAAGGCATAGAATGGTGTATTCACTTTATTCCTAACTCAATAATATGATTTGGTATATATTGACCTTTCATCCCCCCTAACCTAACCCCCACCCCCATATGTGCAAATATATGTCCTGAATTGACTTAAATAGGGGGGGGGGCTAAAATTCATTTCCAATAAAATGATGTTATATTTGTAATTAGCATAAAAAAAAGGCATCAAATGGTGTATTCACTTTAGTTTTTACTCAATAATATGATTTGGTAAATATTTACTGGCTTTTGCTTGAAAAGCCTATGGCTACAGACCTTTTATTGCCTAGCTCCAATTCTATCAGCTGCCACCATATATTATTAGTGTTCTACCTTTTGCTGGTAGGCTATTGTTCAGTTATAACTCAGGAATCAAATAGCTTAGGCAAGGTCTAGCAAAGAAAAAATATAACGTTTTTCATTTTTCATTCAGTAAACTTTCAGTGGTTGACCTGTTCTAAAGGAAACATGTCAACCAAACAAGAGTAGACTAAACTACTACTTTTTTGATTCCTGATTTTATGATCTATCCAAATACTATGTTTGTCCAAATACTGTCTCTGTTTGTATTTGCAAATTGTCAGATTAGGCTACTAGCCTAATTAGATTATCCACATTCTTAAGTATGGTAATGTTTTTATCAAACATTCCTCTTGCAATCACTTAACTGGAGTAGTTTTCATGGGTCAAGAATACAAGAAACAAGTATAAGGAGATATGACTCATCACAAGATGAAAACCAACAAAGAAATATCTGATATTTGAGCTCTGTCTGAAACCATTGAGGGGGGTAGGGTGAATTATCAGAAAAGCAAACATTTAAAAGAATTTTTTTCAGTAGAGTACAAAGTATATTCTTGATTTTGTCTATTAATAAGGGCACTAGCCCTCTCAATTCCTAGTTGAATAGCCCTTTTTTGAAGTTTCTATGACAACACTTTCTATAAAAACCTTATATCCTCAAAGACACAATTTCTGGACCTTTGAATTATGTTAAAATGGCTATCTCAAAAGTTTGATTGATTGTGTTCAGGAAAATAGTGGGCATGAGAGGGGGGTAGTTTTGCCCTCAAATCACTTTTGACTATTAAAAGGGCACTAGCCCTTTCAATTTCTAATTGAATGAGCCCTTTTTTTTTGAAGTTTCTACCACAACACTTCATATAAAAACCTTATATGTCCCCAGGGCATAACTTACAATCCTTGCCCTGAGGGTTTGGGTGGGGGGGGGGGTTGTCATCCTCAAAGACCTAATTTTGAGAACTTTAAACTACTTTGAACAAAATGGTTATATCAAAATTTTGATTGGATGTGTTTGGGGAAATGGTGGGCATGAGGGGGGAGGGGTTGTTGTTGTTGCCCTTCAATCTTTTTTGAATATTAAAAAAAACACTAGCTCTCTCAATTTCCAATCAAATGTGCCCTTTTTTAAGTTTCTACAACACTGCTTTCTGTAAAAAAACATTATGCCCCCAGGGCATAATTTACAACCCCTACCCTGTGGGCTGTAGAAGGGGGGGGTGTCATCCTTTATGACCTAATTTCTTTAACTCTCAACTACATTGAAAAAATGGCTATCTCAAAATTCTGATTGAATGAGTTGGCTGGTTAGTGTGAGAGGGGGTTTTCTTGCCCTCCAATTACTTTCTACTATTAAAAAGGGCACTAGCCCTTTCAATTTCCAAGCAAATGAGCCTGTTTTGAAGTTTCTATGACAATGCTTTCTATAAAAAAAAAACCTTATATGCCCCAAGGGCATAACTTACAACCCTTGCCCTGAGGGGTGTGGGGTTATCATCCTCAAAGACCTAATTTCCTAAACTTTCAACTGTGTTGAACAAAATGGATGTCTCAAAATTTTAATTGCATGTTTTTGGGGAAATGGTGGGCATGAGAGGGGTTGTTGTTGTTGCCCTTCAATCTTTTTTTGAATATTAAAAAGAGCACTAGCTCTCTCAATTTCCAATAAAATGTGCCCTTTTTTAAGTTTCTACAACACTGCTTTCTGTAAAAAACATTATGCTCCCAGGGCATAATTTACAACCCTTACCCTGAAGGCTGTGGAAGGGGGGTGTCATCCTTTATGACCTAATTTCTTTAACTCTCAACTACATTGAAAAAATAGCTATCTCAAAATTCTGATTGAATGTGTTGGTTGGTGTGAGAGGGGGGTTACTTGCCCTCCAATTACTTTCTACTATTAAAAAGGGCACTAGCCCTTTCAATTTCGTATCAAATGAGCCTGTTTTGAAGTTTCTATGACAATGCTTTCTATCAAAAAATCTTGTATGCCCAAGGGCATAACTTACAACCCTTGCCCTGAGGGGTGTGGGGTTATCATCCTCAAAGACCTAATTTCCTAAACTTTCAACTGTGTTTGAACAAAATGGATATCTCAAAATTTTAATTGTTTGGGGAAATGGTGGGCATGAGAGGGGTGGGTTGTTTGGCCTCCAATGACTTGACTGTTAAAAAGGGCACTAGCCCTTTCAATTTCCAATTGCATGAGCCGTTTTTGTAGTTTCTACAACAATGCTTTCTATAAAAACCTTATATGGCCTGAGGGCATAACTTACAACCCTTGCCCTGAGGGGTGGGGGCGGGTTGTCATCCTCAAAGACATAATTTTTTAGAACTTTCAACTATGTTGAACAAAATGGGTACTGTATCTCAAAATTATGATTACATGTGTTTGGGAAAATGGTGGGTGTGAGGGGGGACCTTAGCTGCCCTCCAATCACTTTTGACTATTGAAAAGGGCACTAGCCCTTTCAATTTCCAATCAAATGAACCCTGTTTGAAGTTTTTATGACAACGTTTTCTATAAAAACCTTATATGCCCCCAGGGCATAACTTACAAGCCTTGCCTTGATGGCTCTGAGGGGGTTATCATCCTCAAAGACCTAATTTCCAAAATTTTCAACTGTATTGAACAAAATGGGTATCTGAAAATTTTGATTGCATGTGTCTAGGGAAATGGTGGGTGTGAGAGGGGGTTAGTTGCCCTCCAATAACTTCCAAGTATTAAAAAGGGCACTTGCCATTTGAATTTCCAATTGAATGAGCCCTTTTTGAAGTTTTTTACAACAACACTTTCTATAAAACCTTATATGCCCACAGGGCATAACTTACAACCCTTGCCCTGAGGGCTGTGGGGGGTTTGTCATCCTCAATGGCCTAATTTCCAGAACTTTCAACTACATTGAACAAAATGGCTATCTCAAAATTTTGATTGGATGTGTTTTGGGAAATGGTGGGCATGACAGGGGGGTTTGTTGCCTTCCAATCACTTTTGACTATTTAAAAAAGGGCACAGGCCCTTCTAATTTCCAATCAAATGAGCCCTTTTCCAAGTTTCTATGACAACTCCTTCAATATGAGGTGCCCTGGTCTAAGACCAACCAAAAAAAAAAAAAATAATACATCATGCCAACATTATTCTTTGCTTAGGCAGTTCTATTGTGCTGCCTATGGTATGATAAATCACTTAAAACTTACCTTTCATTCAGTTCTCTATCCAAATATTGTAATTGTTCCTGTCAAAAATTTTTTCCTAGGCTACCTACAAAAGTTCTGGTTAAGGTTAGCTACAGGACAGAAGTCAGTTGTGCTTTGGAAAAAAGAAAGTAAACAGTCTAGATTGGTGTATCCACAGAAAAAAATATCTTAACAAAATAAAAGTAGTGCAATTAAATTCCTTATTTAATACTTTTTTCAAATACAATATTTGTATTTCTGATAATACACCCCACCCCTGCTGGTAGTCTCAGTCATAGCACTAGAATTTTTACAAAACTGTAAGAAAAAACTATGTAATTCTTGCTTTAGAATATGCAGAATGTTTCTATTAATCACATTATGATGTTTCCTGTCATTATTATCCCAATTTTAATGTCAGTTTTAAACAATATTTGGTATTCAATAATCTTAATTTTGATATTTAAAGATCATAATATATTTATACCCAAAGATCTTAATTTTTTTTAAATCAAGAGGCTTAATTCTATTGCAAGTCGAGAAGCCTGTTTACCATGAAACACAAAGCACCAGAGATTTAAAACAAAAAAGAAATATGTTATTTAGGTTTATATGTAGGACCATTGGGGGGAGGGTGTACTGTCAGGAACACAAATATGATATTCAGAAACAGAATAAAATGGCATCTATTGGTACTACTTTCATTTTGTTAAAAAGTTTCCTTCTGTGGAGATGCCAATCTAGAATGTTACCAAAAGGAAATATACCATTTGATTCTCTATCAGCAGTCTTTTTAAATATAACAGTGACTGCCAACACAATTGCAAGATATACCCCTTGGCCATCTACAAAATTTGCCAGGTTTGTGGCCATGCCATAATTTTTATGCTCATTTATCATTAACATTTGATTCATACTATCAAATCATAAGCAGCACATTATTGCTGCCTACGTAAGGAGCAATGTGGGTACAATGTGTTTTTTTTTTTTTTTTTTTTTTTTGGTCTTAGGCCAGGGCACTTTGTATCAAAGGACTTGTTGTAGAAACTTCAAAAAGGGCTCATTCAACTGGAAATTGAAATGGCTAGTGCCCTTTTAGTAGTTGAAAGTGATTGGAGGACAATTAACCCCCCCTGCCACACCCACCATTTCCTCAAACACATTCAAATAAAATTTTGAGATAACCATTTTGTTCAACATAGGTAAAAGGTCCAGAGATCATGTATTTGAAGGTGACAGCCCCCCCCCCCCCCACAGACCCAGGGCAAGGGTTGTAAGTTTTGCCCTGGGAGCATTTAAGGATTATATAGAAAGGGTGATTGTAAAAACTTTGGAGGGGACTCATTGGATTGCTAATAAGAAGTTGTAGTGCCCTTTTTGAGATTCAGAGTGATTGGAGGGTGGATACCTGCATCACCCCTTCACACACCTCATATTTTCCTGAAATGAATCTGATAGAAATTTGGAGATGGCCATTTGTTGCCATAGAAACTTCGACAAGGCTCATTTGATTGGAAATTGAAAGGGCTAGTACGCTCTTTAATAGTCAAAAGTGGTTGGAGGGCACCTAACCCCCTCCCACGCCCACCAGTTCCCCAAACACATCAACTCAAAATTTTGAGATAGCCATTTTGTTCAATGTAATTGAAAGGTCGGGAAATTATGTTTTGAGAATGACACCCCCCCCCCCCCCCTCACAGCCCTCAGGGCAAGGGTTATAAGTTATTACCTGGGGGGATATAAGGTATCATAGGGAGTGCAATAGCACTGTCTACGTAAAGAACAATGTTGATACAATGTATTATTTATTATTTTTGGTCGGTTGTAGACCAGGGCACTTTGTATTGAAGGAGTTGTCATAGAAACTTTGAAAAGGGCTCATCTGATTGGAAATTGGAATGGCTTGTGCCCTTTTTAATAGCCAAAAGGAACTGGAAGGCAACTAACACCCCTTCTACACCCACCATTTCCACAGAAATAGCCAATCAAAATTTTGAGATGGCCATCTCTGTTCAACATAGTTGAAAGTTCTGGAAATTAGGTCTTTGAGGATGACAACCCCCCTACAGTCCTCAGGGCAAAGAGTGTAAGTTATGCCCTGGGGTATATAAGGTTTTTATAGAAAGCATTGTTGTAAAAACTTCAAAAAGGGCTCATTCGGTTGGAAATTGAAAGGGCTAGTGCTCTTTTTAATGGCTGGGAAGTGATTGGAGGGCAACTACCTGCCCCCTTACACCCACCATTTCCCCAAACACATCCAATAGAAATTTTGAGATAGCTATTTTGTTCAGCATAGTTGAAAGGTCCAGAAATTATACCTTTGAGGATGACACTTCACCCACAGTCCTCAGGGCAAGGGTTGTAAGTTATGTCCTTTGGGCATTTAAGGTTTTTACAGAAATTGTTGTCATAGAAACTTCAAAAAGGGCTCATTCAGTTGGAAACTGAAAGGGCTAGTGCATTTTTTTTATAGTCAAAAGTGATTGGAGGGCAACTAATCTCCTCTCATGCCCACCATTTCTCCAAACACATCCAATCAGAATTTTGAGATAGCTATTTTTTTCAACGTAGTTAAAAGTTTTGGAAATTGGGTCTTTCAGGATGACAAACCCCCCACAGCCCTCAGGGCAAGGGTTGTAGGTTATGCCCTGGGGGCTTATAAGGTTTTTTTTTTTTATAGAAAGCATTATAATAGAAACTTTAAAAAGGGCTCATTTGATTGGAATTTGAAAGGGCTGGTGCCCTTTTTAATAGTAAAAAGTGATTTTAGGGCAACTAACCCCCCTCTCACACCCACCATTTCCCCAAACACATTCAATAATAATTTTGAGATAGCCTTTTTGTTCAGCATAGTTGCACGTTTTGTAAATTATGTCTTTTAGGGTGACACTTCCCCCACGGCCCTCAGGGCAAGGGTTGTAAGTTATATCCCATAAGGTTTTTATTGAAGGCGTTGTCAAAGAAACTTCAGAAAGCATTCATTTGATTGGAAATTGAAAGGGCTTGTGCCCTTTTTAACAGTCGAAAGTAATTGGATGGCAACTAACCCCCCTCTCATTCCCACCATTACCCCAAACACATCCAATCAAAATTTTGAAATAGGCATTTTGTTCAACTTAGTTGAAAGGTCCATAAATTATTTCTTTGAGGATGACACTCCCCCTACAACCATAGGAGCAAGGGTCGTAAGTTATACTCTGGGGCACATAAGGTTTTTAGAGAAAGCGCTGTAGTAGAAACTTCAAAAATGGCTCATTTGAGTGGAAATTGAAAGGGCTATTGCCCTTTTTAATAGTCAAAAGTGATTGAAGGGCACCTAACCCCCCTCTCACACCCACCATTTCCCCAAACACATCCTATCAAAATTTTGAGATAGCTGGTTTGTTCGTCGTAGTTGAAAAGTCCAGAAATTATGTCTTTGAGGATGACACTCCCCCCACAGCCCTCAAGCAAGGGTTGTAAGTTATGCCCTTGGGGCATATAAGGTTTTTTTATAGAAAATGTTGTTGTAGAAACTTCAAAAATGGCTCATTCGATTGGAGAGGACTGAGAGGACTAGTGCCTAATTTGTTAGTCAAAAGTGATCAGAGGGCAAATGCCCCCCTCCCCCGCCCATCATTTCCCCAAACACTTCCAATCAAAATTTTGAGATAGCCAATTTGTTCAACGTATTTTAAAGGTCTGGAAATTATGTCTTTGAGGATAACAAATCCCACCAGCCCTCAGGGCAAGGGATGTAAGTTATGCCCTGGGGGCATATTAGGTTTTTATAGAAAGCTTGGTCATATAAACTTCAGAGGAAGCTCATTGGATTGGTCATCAGATGCTCTGGTGCTCTTTTTAAGAGTCAAAATAATCGTAGTACAGCTACCCCCCCCCCTCACACACACATGTCATATTGTCCAAAATGCATCTAATAGAAATTTTGAAATAGCGATTCTATTCAAAATATTCTAAATATCATGTAACAAGGCTTTTGGGGTTGAAACAAACCCCAGAGATTAGGGTTAAGGGTTGCAAGTTATGCCCAGGGGGTATTTAAGGTTTTTATGGAAGGGATGGTTGTTTAACTTTAGAAGAGGCTCAGTCTTTGAAATGTTTTCATTTTTATAACTTTAAGAAATCAAAAATTAATTAAGATTTTAAGGAATTAATATCAGCATATATATATTCAACTGACAATGCATTTTTGTTCAGTAAATTCATTTGAATTTTTTTTCTGTAAAGTACAAATTATATTATAGCTTTTAGAAAGCATAGGCTTTTAGAACCCTACTCATATTAATTTCTGCTCGTTTTGAGTTTGACTCTAATATTTATTTTAATTTCTGTTTTTTTTTGGGTGTCATTTATTTATTGATACTGATTTGTGGTAGTTGTATGCTTAGTAGATTATTTTATTCTATGTTTGTTCATTTTTGGTTTAATGGAGTTCTTTACTTTAAAAAAAAAAACTTATTTTGTGGAAAAAGTTTTTTTTAAATTAATATACAGAAGGGGTGATTGTAAAAACTCTGGAAATGTGCTCATTAGATTAGAAATCACATGTTCTAGTGCACTCTTTAAGATTCGGAATAATCAGAGGGTGGATACCTCTCCTCCGCACACACCTCATATTTTCCTGAAATGAATCTGATAGAAATTTCGAGATGGCCATTTGTTGTCATAGAAACTTCAAAAAAGCTCATTCAATTGAAAATTTAAAGGGCTAGTGCTTTTTTGACAGTCGAAAGTGATGGGACTGCTGCTACCCCCCCCCCCTCCACACCCCACCATTTTCTCAAACATATCCAATCAAAATTTTGAGATAGCCATTTTGTTCAACATAATTGAAAGGTCATGAAATTATGTCTTTGAGGATGACAACCCCCCCAGAGCTTTCAGGGCAAAGGTATAAGTTATGCCCTGGGGATATATAAGGTATATATTGAAAGGGTGATATAAACTTCGGAGGGGCTCATTGTGTTGGTAATCAGAAGTTCTTGTCCCTTTTCTAAGATTCAGACTAATCAAAAGGTGGATACCTTCCCCACACCTCATATTTTCCCAAAATTTAACTGATGGAAATTTTGAGATGACCATTTGTTGTCTTGGAAACTTCGAGAAGAGCTCATTCAATTGGAAATTGGAAGAGGCAGTGTCCATTTTAATAGTCAAAAGTGATTGGAGGGCAACTAACCCCCTCCCACTCCCACCATTTCCCCAAACACATCCAATAAAAATTTTGAGATAGCTATTTTGTTCAACAGAATTGGAAGTTCTGAAATTACGTCTTTGAGGATAACAACCCCCCACAGCCCTCAGGGCAAAGGTTGTAAGTTATGCCCTTGGGAAATATAGGGTATATATAGAAAGGGTGATTGTATAACCTTTGGAGGATGCAAATTAGATTGGTAATCAGAAGTTATAGTGCTCTTTTTAAGATTCGGAGGGTGGATACCCCCCTCGCCCATACCTTGTATTTTTCCAAAATGCGCCTGAATTAAATTTTGAGATGGTCATTTGTTGTCATAGAAACTTTAAAAAAAGCTCATTCAATTGAAAATTTAAAGGGCTAGTGCTTTTTTTAACAGTCAAAAGTGATGGGACTGCTGCTAACTCCGCCCCCCCCCCCTCCCACACCCACCATTTCCTCAAACATATCCAATCAAAATTTTGAGATAGCCATTTGTTCAACATAGTTGAAAGGTCATGAAATTATGTCTTTGAGGATGACAACCCCCCCCCCCACAGCTTTCAGGACAAAGGTTATAAGTAATGCCCTGGGGATATATAAGGTATATATTGAAAGGGTGATAATATAAACTTCAGAGGGGGCTCATTGTATTGGTAATCAGAAGTTTTAGTCCCCTTTCTAAGATTCAGAGTAATCAGAGGGTGGATACCTCCCCCTACACCTCATATTTTCCCAAAAATGCATCTGATGGAAATTTTGAGATGACCATTTGTTGTCTTGGAAACTTCGAGAAGAGCTCGTTCAATTGGAAACTGGAAGAGGCAGTGTCCGTTTTAATAGTCAAAAGTGATTGGAGGGCAACTAACCCCCTCCAACTCCCACCATTTCCCCAAACACATCCAATCAAAATTTTGAGATAGCAATTTTGTTCAACAGTATTGGAAGGTCTGAAATTACGTCTTTGAGGATAACAACCCCCCACAGCCCTCAGGGCAAAGGTTGTAAGTTATGCCCTTGGGATATATAGGGTATATATAGAAAGGGTGATTGTATAACCTTGGGAGGATGCAAATTAGATTGGTAATCAGAAGTTATAGTGCTCTTTTTAAGATTCGGAGGGTGGATACCCCCCTCTCCCATACCTTGTATTTTTCCAAAATGCGCCTGAATTAAATTTTGAGATGGTCATTTGTTGTTGTAGAAACTTCAAAAATAGCTAATTCGATTGGAAATTGAAAGGACAAGTGCCCTTTACAATAGTCAAAAGTGATTGGAGGGCAACTAACCCCCTCCCACGTCCACTGTTTTCCCAAACACATCCAATAAAAATTTTGAGATAGCCATTTTGTATAACGTAATTGCAAGTTCCAAAAATTATCTCTTTGAGGATGGCCCCCCAGCCTTCAGGGCAAGAGTTGTAAATTAAGCCCTGCATATAAGGTATATATAAAAAAGGATGACCATATAAACTTCGAGGGGGCTCATTGGATTCGTAATCAAAAGTTCTAGTGCCTTTTTTTTAAGACTCAGAGTGATCAGAGGTTGGACACCCCTCCACACCTTCTATTTTCCTGAAATGCATCAGATATAAATTTTTAGATGGCCATTTGTTGTCGTAGAAACTTCGAAAACAGCTCATTCGATTGGAAATGAAAGGGCCAATGCTCAATTTAATAATCAAAAAAGATTGGACGGCAACTAACCCCTCTCCCTTGCCCACCATTTCCCCAAACACATCCAATCAAAATTTTGAGATAGTCATTTTGTTCAACGTAATTGAAAGGGCCGGAAATTACGTCTTTGAGGATGACCCCCCCCCCCCCCCAGCAACCCTCAGGGCAAGGTAAGCTATGACCTGGAGGCATATAAGGTATATATAGAGAGGGTGATTGTATAAACTTTGGAGGGGGCTCGTTGGGTTTTTAATCAGAAGTTCTAGTGCCCTTTTTAAGGTTCAGAGTGATCAGAGGGTGGATAACCCCAAGCCTTGTATTTTCCCGTAATGCACCTGATAGAAATTTTGAGATGACCATTTGTTGTCGTAGAAACTTCGAAAAAGGCTCATTTCATTGGAAATTGAAAGAGCTAATGTCCTTTTTATTAGTCAAAAGTGATTGGAGGGCAACAAGCCCCCCCCCCCCCCGCCACGCCTATCAGTTCCCAAAACACATTTAATCAAAATTTTGAGACAACCATTTTGTTCAGTGTAGTTGAAAGATCTGGATATTTTGTTTTTGATAACCCCCCTACCTTCTCAAGACCAGAACATAGTTTGCACTTTACTGAAAAAAAAAAATGGCTGTGGATGGTTAGTTTAGCATACATATACTTATATATATATTCCTTAAAGTTTCAATAATTTTTAATTTATTAAAGTTAAAAAATTTATAACATTTTAATTGTAATTGTTTTATTTAAACCATACAATAAATAACGAAGTCAAACTCAAAATGAACCAAAATTAACATGAGTAGGGATGACAACTCCCATGCCTTCTCAAGACCAGAACATAATTTGCACTTTACTGAAAACAAAATATATGTTTAAAATGTTTCTACTAGATATATGAAGGGGGGAGTCCTCCCCCTTGCACTCCAATTACAGCGCAAGTGTCTGGCACCCTTTTTAAGAGTGACAAGGGATTGGAGGGCAAGCAGCCCTTCTCGCAATCCCTTTCATTTTCAAACGCATACAGTTAACATTTTGAGACAGCCATTTTGTTCAGCATAGTAGAATGGTCCAGAAAAAAATGTCTTTAGGGATATTAGGCACGTCAACCCCCCACAATTATGCAATTGGCCCATTATGCTTTAAAAATAAATGTTGCTTCAAAATAAATCCAAAAGCATTGTGTTAAATGGTTGCCAATAAGACACCTCAGCAATATATTTAGAACAACTGGGAGATTAAGTTGAAATTTTTAAATAAATAAAAAGAGTGTAAGTGTATCAAGGCTGTCAAAGAGCATATATAGAATCTTTTGGGAATAAAATTAAGTTTTATTTTTCAGGTCAACTTCAGAAACTATAAAATTAAATTAAAATATACGGTTTGTGCCAGGATGAGCAAAAATAAAGTCAAATAATCTTCCAAGCATAAAACTACCACAAATCACTGTCAATAAATAAATGAAACTTAAAACGAACAGAAATTACAACAAATAGTCAAACTCAAAACAAGCAAAAATTAACATGAGTAAGGCTGATAACCTCTATGCCTTCTCAAGACCAGAACACAATTTGCACTTTACTGAAAAGAAAATATGTTTGAAATGTTTCCACCTTTTTTACTTTCATAAATGAAAAATTATCAAAACCTTAACAAAGAAATGTGAGTATATGTCAATTTAACTGACACTCCGTGGTAATTTGTTTGTTTGCTGTTTTTTCAGTAAAGCGCAAATTGTGTTCTGGTCTTGAGCAGACATAGGGGTTATCAGCCCTACTCATGTTAATTTTTACTCGTTTCGAGTCTGACTCGACTATTTATTGTAATTTATGATCGTTTTGAGTTTCATTTTATTTATTGGTAGTGATTTGTGGTAGTTTTACGCATGTAAGATTATTTGACTTTATTTTGTCTCATTCTCGGCTTAATGGAGCTCTTTACTTTTCCTTGAAAAACTTATCTTGTGGAAAAAGTTTTTAAATTAATTTCTGTTCGTTTTTTTATTGACAGTCTTTTTCATGGGAAAAAAATATTGTATATCTTTTCAGTTTTCTTTCATAAGAACCCATAGTATGGGTTGCTATTTGTATGGTGGAGAAACTTTTTCCACAATTTTTAATCCTGACACAAGCAGTATTTTCTAATTTAATTAAAAAAAAAAAACAGCTTACTTTTGTAAATTGCCTTGAACTATGTCTAGGCCCATTAGAGGGGAGGAGGTTGGGATGCAATTGTAATGGAAATGATAATTATATTTGGAAAGGGTATTGAGTAGGAAATCCAATGGTACACTCGTTTGTTTCCTATCTGATTTCTGTCTTATAAGTAACCCCAACAAGAGTTTACTGAGTTTTTTTTTCAAATTGGGATTATAAACCGATTGATGAGAAATAAATACAAACAATAATGCAAACTAACAAACTTTCATATATGGCCCAGGGCTATATCGAAGCATTAGGGGAGAGGGCTGGCATAAGGCCTAATTACAACGATAGCAATTATTATGTTTTGAAAGAGTTTTAAATAGGAAATCAACTGGTATTTTCTTTTATACCTTTTTATTATCCTCTTTTTTGGCTTTTCCCCCAGTTTATTTCTTTGTTTATCTTTTATTAGTTCTAGAATTTAATATGTTCCTTCTAGCATAAATACTTCTGAATTTTTATAGGCTATTAATTAGAAAAAATTTTCTGAGAAGAAGCTTTTTAAAGATAAATAAAGAGGCATATTAAAACTAAGACCAGCAGAAATAAATTTCTATAATAATTCAGACTAAAAACAATTAGAAATTACTATTAAAGAACAAATGAAAACAAAGACAAACAGAAATTAAAATAAACAATCATAGTAAACGTAGAGATAATAGGTGCTCATATTAATATGGATGAATATAAAAAAATCTTGAAACAAGTAAAAATTAAATTTAATATTCAAGTAAAACCTAAAACAAACAAAAATTACAACAAACGGGAGTTTGTCTATTGCCCTCTCCCCCTTCCTACCCACAACAAATTCTAAAGCCTGTTGCATCATTTGTGTCTTGTTGAAAATTATATGTATCTTGAACACTATGCTTTTGTTGTTCGAAACATTGACAAAAAAAAAAAAAAAAAAAAATCATGATGACTAGAAACTATAATAATAAAAAAAAACTGTAATAATCAACATGACTGGAAAGAACCAATGAAAATAAACTGAACATATAATATATAATGATATTAATTCCTGCAAATCTCATCAATTCAGGATTTTATTTTACTGTAATTTCTATTTTATCTTTCAAGGTTGTAAATATAAAAGAAAAATATTAGTAATATATTTTATACCTAAAAAGGGTAATGAGTGGGAGGGGGACTGGTTGCCCTCCAATCTCTTCAACATCCCCTCAATATACCTTGAAAGTTTCAGCCAAATACCTTCAGCTGTTCCTTAGATATTGCTGACATTCCATTTTCACAACCAGCAAGCACATCATCATTAGGGGCGTCGTTTGCTTTTTTTTTGGGGGGGGGGAGTGTAAGGAGGCAGTTGCCCCCCCCCCCCAATCATTTGGAGAGACAGTTTATTATATAGCCCATGCCCCTTGACTATCCGGATATGGACCCCTCTTGCCCCCCCCCCCCCAATAAAAATTTTCACAACCAGCAAGCACATCATCATCAGGGGCGTCGTTTCGAGGGAGGCAAGGGGGCAGTTACACCGCCTCCCTCCAATAATTTTGAGAGAAAAATTATTATACAACCCATGCCCCTTGACTTTCCGGATATGGACCCTTCTTGCCCCCCCCCCCTCCTATAAAAATACTGCAGATTCGCCCCTCATCATCATCATCCTGATGGTTTTATTGATGACCCATTACAAAAAAAATTGGGTAAGGCCCAGGAAAGACAGAGTAAAAATCAAGAAAAACAAAAAAGAAACAACAGAAAGAAAAATATACTTTAACAACCACAAACATAGGACAAATAGAAATTACCAAAGATGGGAAGAATCCTGGCATTCAGTAGAAAAATTGCAAATAGGCTTTCTCAGTAATCCCAGCTGGGTTTACCAGCTGATACATTCTCGGCAGAAAAGAGTTATTATCAATGTTGTCAGTCCCATAAAATACTTTGCAAATTTCAAAAAAAGGTGGCGAACTAGCTTTCTCTTACCACAGTTAAATAAGAATAAACATGAGCAAGTAGGCGAGGAACCACTAGGCTATTATATAACTGAGAAAAGTGAACTCTACCCGGATACAAAACGTTTGAAGTAAGGTATGCATACGCAGCATAAATCTTGCAAGTTTCATTTTTCAGTGCGAGGTTTGCAACTTCTTTCAGATTTACTCCAATTGGCATACCCTGGTAAGTAAGGCTGCTAGCAAAAGGAACTTCTGAGCCAGATAGACTTACTGAACTTCCAATTCCTTTATAATGAATGGTAGAACAACTGTTTTATCCATGCTAAAACTCAAACTATGTACTCATACTCTTCTTGGAGAACCTCAAAAGTTGAAATACATCCTCGGAAAGTGCAGGGAAAGTTTAGTAAATCATCTGCAAATGTAACTAGCAAGAGATCAACTTCTTTGATGATAAAGACTGCCGTCTTTAATTCTAGCTTTCAGATTTCTATACATTTTTTAGACAGAGAATTACCATGGCATCAACACCTTTCATATGAGCCTCACGCAAAACCTGCGCAAATATACACAAGTCAAAAGCTCTTGCAACATCAAGTTCACATAAATTCAAGTAATCAACTTGGCCTTCAATGTCCTTCAGCACATTTAGAAGTAGGTAGAGAACTTGCTATCTACCTAAACCTTGCTGGTACCTGAACTACCGAGGAGGAGCAGAACATTTTTCTTCAATGTCTCTTATTACAAATGACTCAAAGAGCTCAAATGTAGTACAGGAGACGGTAATGGGGCTATAAGAACTGCACATGGAAGTGTTGTTTTTCCCTTTTTAAGGATGGGAGTTATTTGTCTGACACAAAAATGCACACAGTAGAGCTAGATGTTGCTCAATTGAATGACCTTCAAGTTGCAGGTGCCTTGCTGAAATAGAATCAACTTCAGAAGGAGATTTTTTTTTTCTTTAATTTTGGAATTAAAGAGTGAACAACACTTTGCAACGCAAACAAGTAAGATTTTATCTTGTTTGGAAGAGCAAGGTTTAGCTGTTTTTCATAAAACTCCTCTGTGCTTTTGCTGGGTAAACTGAACTTGCTATCGAAAAATTCAACCCACTTTTTTCAGGCACACTGGTATTCTTGGCTTTGGTAGGCTTGCTACACCTCCAGAGTTTGGAGGGATCTTCAGCAATATGGAACACATTTTTCTTGATCAGCATTAACTTATGGTTTTTCAGTTCCTTATTGGATTTCCGTTTTGTATGGAATCTCAAGTCATTTACTAGACCATTTCAGGAGCGATCACAATCATTCCAAACCAAAAGCCAGAGCTTAGCCAAATTACATGCATTTACTAGAGCTGTGTTGTTGTTTTTTTTAACAGTCTTCAACCTGTGACTTTTTACAAACACGTCGAAGATTAACAGCACTTGATTTAGCGCGTGATTTATTTGTGCCAAGTAGGATGTGAGCTGAATTGAGGTACTCTTTTCACTTTGTGGCAGCATAGTACAATCGCATACAAGATTGACAGGCACTTTGATTTTGCTCAGCGTCTCATCACAGACTTTATTGGAAGTCTCATTTAATAGATTTTTTCAGTCTTGGCATGAAAACCAATTCGATTTTTTGTTTTCAGCCCTAGGTGGGAGAGGAGTAAAAGCAAGTAGAGATGGGAAGGTGGTCCGGATAGAATCCTTCTTTTACAACTTTGACCTTGTGATTGCTGAATGAAGTCTCTGCTAATAGCTTGCAAGGGAACCAGGATAGGATAGCAAGAGCACCAGATGGTCTGCCTCTCTGTCTCACAATTGCATTACAAAAGATTTTTTCAGTCTTGGCATGAAAACCAATTCGATTTTTTATTTTCAGCCTTAGGTGGAGAGGAGTAAAAGCAAGTAGAGATGGGAAGGTAGTCCAAATAGAATCCTTTTTTTACAACTTAGACCTTGTGAATGCTGAATGAAGTCTCTGCTAATAGCTTGCAAGGGAACCAGGATAGGATAGCAAGAGCACCAGATGGTCTGCCTCTCTGTCTCACAATTGCATTACAAAAGAGAAGATGAAAGTTAGAAAATAGTGGTAGCAGGCTTTTGCGGTTTTCTGACAGGAAATGCTCCTGAATCAGCACTAGGTCATGGGACTGTAATAACTGCAAAAGAATAGAGACTCGATTCGTATTTTTTCCATTAATGTTCCACAACAGAAGTCAGTAGCTAGATCTCATTTTGAACCAGATTTACCTTTCAGCAGAAGAGTTTGTTTTAAGTGAAAAAACAAACATAGTTTGTTTTGATTGTGCTTGGCTTCACTCTCAAAATTTCCTTAATGTTTCACCTTAATGCTCTCAGTTTTTTTTGGAGATCCAGGGCATCCTCTCAGATATCGAAATGGTTTACAGACTCAAATGGTTGCTTACTTGCCAAACTCTTACTTCCCTCCAAGATTGGTTGAAATCTGGTGACCTTTTGGTGGATATTGGGATGACAGAAATTTAAAGACCCCTCCCCCACTAGAGAGGTCAGAATGGCTACAAAACACTAAATTAAAACATGGATTAAGGCTAAAATGTAAATTTCAGGTACGATGAGATAAAGCACAGCAAGAAAAAAATACGAAGAAACCTAGAAGCAATTCATTACCTGACTAGTTGGCTAATGTATGTAGACAATGTAAGTTATTTTTGGGAACAAATGTGAAAGGTATGTTCTCATTGCCCCAGAAAAATGCTTAAACTATTTAAATTCAAAGTTGGAATCAACTCAGATGTCAACTCCTGAAAATTTGTAGAAGTTTTGCTCATCTAGGTCTAGTACTTTCTTCTGAAATATTGACAACAGTTTCTATAAGTCTATCCTAGGTAGTTTTTTTTTTGTAAAAGTGATTGCTAACCCTACTATGTAAGTATTTGATTTAACTCAACCCACACTGATATAAGTAACACCTCTTGAGTCTATTAAATCAAGCACTCCCTTCTAGATATTCCATCTTCTGCTTACATACCCTTATCCCTGCTTATTTGGAGCACCCTATATTCCCAATGACTAAACCTATCACCAAAATTAGCACACATATATGAAGCAATACTTTTGTTTTTATCTAGAAAGGGAGCCCCCATTGATAAATATAAAGAACTAACAGAGCAAAGTTTAAACAACTATGTTTATTTACCCAAAGTAAATTGCATCAGACTCGTGGTTCAAATTGGACTTGCTGGTCCAGTTTTCTGAGACTGAGGGCTTGAGCAGTATTTTTTTAGATTCATGGTGAAAAATGGTCAGACTTGTGTGTTTGCAAATGAGACTGGTGAACCACATTTGCCACCCTGAAAATGCACAGCTATAATTATTTGATTTTGTTTGGAGTTTCTGTTTAGGTACTGGCTGCTATATCTAATAGCCAGTGCTTCACACTTTTGTAGGGTTTTATTTTGGGTGCTCTATAATTTATTCTTTATAATCTAGTTCTATCAAATATTTTCCCTTTTAGCAGCAGCTTCAGTGCATGAGTTAATTTTTTTTTTCAAATTAAGAAAAATTCCTCCTACTTTTTATGATTATATTTTTTACTGTTTTGACTTAAGTTTAACAGCAAATTTTATTGGAATATAATGTATTCAGATTGTTATCTATTATGTTAACTACAGTTGGAACACTGTTCCAACTAGTTGGAACACTGTTAACTATTGATATAACCTTGTCAAATTGTTTGCTTAGATAATCTTTGAGGACAGCCATTGTCTTTGTTAGAATCATGACCCATGCAAAAACATTGCCTCCTAAATACGAAATACTCCGTATTAACTATCAATCTTGTGTATTTCAGTAAAAAAAAAAGAATTTTCTCTGAAATTTAGCTACAATTCTTTTTTTTTTTAACCAGTCATTATAAAGAAAGCAAGAAAAAAAGTGTCATGTTAGCCATAAAAATCACAACCTTCCCTGCAAAGAAACAAATTTTAAGCAGTTATATTTTTACCAGGCTGTATGGAAAAAACAACTGTAAGTATTCTGGGCAAGTAAGAGTCCATTAAGGCTATAAAGCTGAGTTTAGGTCTTGACTGTTTATGTTAGATTGCGTACCAGCTAAGAGTCAGAAGTTCAGCTCTGGGCATGCCAATTGAAACAATTAGGAATAGCTTTACAAAACATGGAATGACCCACCAAATAGCGAGTGTTCCTGTCTAGTTTTGCGCAACTCAGATGTTGCTAAAGATGTGGTTTACCTCTGTGAAAATTCGAAAAATTTGTATATGAAAGATTGGAACTTAAGTTCCTATTTCATCCTAAAATGAAAAAAAAAAACAAGAAACTTGAATTTAAGCTGTATTGAATAAGTTTCAATGCTTTGCTTTGCAGTTCTATTTTCTTTCAGTTTCAGTTTTTAACAGTATACTACTTCTTCTCTGTTTATTATCGAGCAGAGGGAGAGAGGGTCTACTCAAAAGAGCTGCTTCAACCCTTGAGAAAGTGGGAACCTCCTGCAAAAAATTGACTTTTTTTGTGTTTTATAAAGAGAAGGTTTTTATGGTATCCTGAAGCAAGTTCAGCATCTGTTGTGACTTATCTCTCTTTCCAGGCATATGATGGAAGCAATGGCATCAATTCAAATTGACGAATCTGAAATTGACATAAAAGAAGCTTACAATATAAAAGGACCCCCATGTACTACAAAAACATGCAAATCAAAGTAATTTTAGTGTTATTTTACTTTTTTCTTGTATACTTAGCATGTTTTCTTTGATCTTTTTGATTAGTTTGGTAACCACTGGTATTGCACATGAATATTACACCCTTGAATAATGCTATTTTGTGTCATAAACGCAGCACTCAGTTCAGTTCACATTTCTTTACAACCAAAAAAGACATTGCAGTAAACTGCTAGTTGTTTTTAGTTTTTTCATGAAGACGTTTCAGTTTTTTTCAAAGCATAAAAAATTAATGTCTTGAAGTTTTGAAGTGGTATTAAGAATAATTTGTTGAATTAAAAACATAATTACAGCTTTAAGTGCATCTTCATTAATTTGTGTAAATTATGATGGACATTAACATTTTTCTCAAACCAAATCATTAAATATGTTTTTAATTTGAACATTATAGTTTCAAGGGAAATTTCCAAAATAACCGATTTTCTTGAATCTATGTTTCCAGGATTTATGAAACAATTTATAAGGTAAAAGCTAGGCTAACTAAAAAGTGCCAGTGGTTATCATTTAAGAAGTCACCTATATATTTTTACTTTTAAATGTAATGAATTTTATCTAAAAAGATAAGACTAGTACATTTTGGATAGGCCTGAATGGTATTGTATACTAAAAATGAAGATAAACTAAGTTGAAAATTCAATTTGTTTTAGAATAAAAGTAAGGAGTGACTTTAAAATTACAGATGACAGAATTTGTCGTGTATTTGAGGGGGCTACCACCCCTGGTCTTTACGCTCTAAGGTTTAGTCATCAGTTGGTTATGGTTTTAGCTCTATAGTGGTTTGAGGTAAGTGGCAGTATATCGTGTGTGTAAAGTTGGCAGGTTTAGAGTGGCAGCATCCCTCTTATATAAAGGATAATTTCTGTCCCTTTTGAGCTTTAATGTTTTAAAATGGTGTCTACTCTTTACTTTTATTTGGATATAAAAACTGGTTTCTAAAAACTTGGCAAAAGGCAATAACCAGGTGAAGTATATAGAAACACATACGTTTTAGTTGGAAATGCTCTGAGGATCCTGAGATTTAGGGAAGGCACAGGACCAAAGTCACAACCTTCTCTCCCTGCATATTTGTCTGGTAGATAATTGTCATTAGTTGTGGTAATTATGACTATAATTGGGTTTCATTACGTCATTGTATCCTTTTTTAGGAAAACTAACTGTCGAAACAATCCATTGTGTTTGATAAATCTTGGGGAAAAGAAGTGGCTTAATGGTGGAGCTCAAGGATCTGATCAGCTATTACAAGGCATTGAAAGGGAGTCAAACGAACACCCAGGATTAACCAATCTTGGTGCAACATGCTATGTAAATAGTCTGCTTCAACTGTGGTTTCATAATCTAGAATTTAGGTAAGCTTCAGACAACTTAAAATATATACCAAAAGCCAAATGAATATGCTGCAAGTTCTACCATTGGAATGGGGCTCGATTAGAGCATCACCAATATTAAATTATGAACTCTACTAACATGCCATATTCGTGATGTACTAAGTGTTTTCAATCGTATTTATGCCGCTAATGTTGCATGGTCACCATTTGTCAGCATTGCTCCGTCAGTATTTAATCTCACAATTCTTTCCCTTTAGTGCTTTATCTGATCTGTAAATCTTGTTTGAGAAATTTGATGAATAGCAATAATATAGGAGTTTTCAATCAAATCAACTGAATAGGGCCAATAACGACTGATGTTTTTCACCAATGTTCATTGCCTGTTCTATCTGCTAAAAGAGACAGGAGGAAAACGACGACGGAAATAGTACACCGAAACGAAAACGACAAGAGAGTAGGGTAAAAACCCAGAAGTTAAAAAACAAAGACTTAAAGACCAAGAAACTGCTCAATACCGTATCTTTGCAGTATAGGGCATTTACAATTAGGTAACCTTCTGACTGCAGCTGAACTAGAAAGAAACTGCAAGTGCTTCTTCTTAGGTACATCAACTATTCTGTGTTCCCAATGCCAGTGGCGTCAATTCAAGAAAATGTAGTATTTGTGTGTTTGTGTGTGTGGGGAGGGGGCAATTGTGATTTAAAAGTCTAAAGCGGGAGTTTTTTATTCAATAAAAAATCCAAAAGGAGTATTTTCAAAATCTATTGAGTAAAAGCAAATTCCCTAACCCACTTTCTCCCCCAGTTGACGCTCCTGCTCAAGGCCTATTGCTTCCAACACATTTGTCCAGATTTTATCTGGACAAAATATCGCTTGTAATAAATTAATAAGGAACCTTAACATATAGATATTTGGGTTTTCAATATATTTTGACATTTTTCTCTTAAGCATTTTGAAATACTTGAAATTTCGAATTAGCTCGAATTCCCTTTGGAGAAAGCAATAGGCTATTGCAGTTTAGAATAAACCTAAGCAGGTTTTGGTTTATAATTTTTTTTATAGCATGAAAAGGGTTTACTACTATACGTTTTATGCTCCCTTTTCTTCTGACTAGTTCTATTTTGGCAAAAAAGTTTTTTTTTTTTTCAAAATTAACCATCCCTTGATGACATACAAAAAAAAAATTATATTTAATATTTCTTCGGTTGTTTTCTACACCTGAAAGAACATAGTTGAATACATTTATGTTAAAAAGTAAATAATGATTTATATTGATAATAAATTAATGAATGATAAATAAACTGAATATAATGAACGAAAATATGTTTTGAGAACAAAATATATCAAAAATGTTGTTTAAGAACTCTGACAACATCAATGTAGTTTTCCTTGATATTAACTCAAGCACTTTTTTCGTCTAGTATTGAGCAGTAAGATTCAATCTTGGATCATTGCAACATCTTTCAATTTTATTAGAGGTTTGTGGTACTATGAAGTAAAAACCTAATTTAGGTATGTTCTTTTTTGTTCTACTAATTTAAGAAGTTCTGGACAGCACTTCTTGTAGCATAATTTACAAGATTAACACAAGTAAATTTTGTAATTTCATGTTCTCTTTTGTTTTCTCTTAAGGAATGCTGTATATAAATGGAATGCATATGAAGATCCACAGGAAAAAGCCAATGAAACATTTAGGAACCAGTAAAATGCGTATAGTCCAGTGAGTCCCTTGGCCATCTCCAGAAGATATTTCCCTTCATTTGGAACCGTAAAATAAAGCTGGTCCTTACGTATTTCCAATGTTAGTGGGGAAGTAGTGGTTGGCCAAGTATAATACGTTTCACGCCAATGTTTAGATAGTGGACTTTTTGTAAATATTTACTATGGGTTTCTAATAAGTTTGTAGGACTTATAATAAGACTGTGTTACGTTTTAGTTGGTGGTATTGGACGAATCGTGCTCAGACGATGGCTTGGTTCTTTTAGTTTTGGCATGTAAAACGTGTAGACCGTATGCTATCCTTGGGTACCCTTTTCGGGTTATTCAACACTCGCAGTATGACATACGGAGACCAGAATATAGAGAGGTTAGTCCGCTTCATATATTTTCACAGCATCATCCGGAACACTGGACAACATCAAAAGAAGGACTTGGAGGAGATGAGCAAGGAACTGAAGTTTCCGATGGACTCCGCAGAGTCTGGAGGTCACAGAGCTTCTTGCTAGGATTGAGACTCCACCTTTTCAGCCAAAAAGTTGTACCAGCTCAACTTTATGCAGGTTTGACTTAGTATCTGAACCAGGACATGGAAAGGAGAATTTTCTCATTGGAAGACATTTTGCTGCGAAGAGTTTTGAATATTCACTGGCTGCAAAAAAAAAAAAAAAAAAAAAAAAAAAAATGAGCAGACAGGCTAATTTCTCGTGAAAAATGTCGTAAGAATTCACCGATGCCGGCACTTTGGTTTAAGGATGGATGACCACAGTCAACCACTACATTGTCAACCACAGGAGTCATTTCGGAGAGGTAAACGGAGACACCCCCCCCCCAGGTGCACCTACCATGCTAATTTGTTAAACCTCCACATCACCTTCCAGTCACAATGAGAGGGTATCTTAGCAGCAACCAATTGGAGGAATAACTGGAGGCCCTTCTTGGTAACCTGAGTGCCTATAAGGTATGACCCAGGGCAATTTTAGTAAACAGATAACTATAAACTTATCTTGAAGTGCAAATTATTAATCGATAATATAGCAAGGAACCTAAAGAGCCATTTTCAAGTTACAATATTCCCGGCAGTTCCATTAATCATGGCTCTCGCTGAATTTAATGTTTAGTTGCTTGCTGTTCAAGTGGTATTTTTGGCTAAAATTTATGCATCAAATATGCTCAGTTTTCTAGCTCGCGTCCATTTCTTTTCAAAAAATTGTGGGTTCTACCTATTATAATGAATAATATTTTTTGAGCCAACTGCCATACAATCTGAAAAATTGTGCAAGTGAGACTGCTGGTGTGCAAAAATCGCAGTATAACCAGACTTCCAAAAGCTAAAAGATCTAGCCAAGTGAATGCAAAAGTTATCATTTTTGCGGAATTTATATATTTTTAAGGAAAGTATAAGAGTGATAAATAATTGGCAGAATAAACCCTGAAAACAGTTTAAATCTAAAATAATTAGTCGAAGAAGGGTATTCATGTTCTTTGCCCCGAGATGGATTTAGGTAATTCACCTTTGTCTTATTCCAAGATGTGCAGGGATTAGTCTAGTAGCTATGTTGTGTTCATTTCATACACTTACTTGCTTAGATATCCGTTGACCTGAAAATTTAATTTGATCGAAAAAATGTTTCTCGTTCTTTCTTCTTAGGTTCTGGCGGCTTTTTAATTAGATTCACAAATTAGTTTAAAGGTACAATGTTTTCTGTCATTTTCAAGATCCTGATGACGCCGATAGATTTCTGTGTTATACTTGCAGTTAGTGTAAATTAAAACATATCTAGTTTACCGTTTTTCAGTTGTTTATTTTACTAAGTTCACTTTGAAATTGTTTTTCAGGATCGTCGATACTACGATGTTTGTCTCTAGTTTGGGCTTAGATTCAAGCATTCAGCAGGATGCTCAAGAATTTTCGAAGTTATTTGTTACTATGCTTGAGGAGAATTTTAGTCAGCAGTCCAACTCTTATGTGAATTCCTTCAAGAGAAAACTTCAAGGAACTTATGAATATGTTACCACGTAATATTTTAGCATTGTTATTAATTGCAATAACTTTTGTAAGTTTAGACAATTCACTGCCTATCCATAACAAAAAAAAAATCAGTAAAAATGTGGCGAGATAATTTAAGTAAAGGCTTTCTATGCAATGATATGGTATTATATTTAATTTAAAAACAGCAGAAACAGCACACCCAGGTCCATTGCAATAAAGGAAGCAATAAAACTGAACATTAAAAATAATTGATAAAGGAACATCCAATCAGCATAACGAAATTTCAATACAGCTTTGGTTATAATAACTACAATTGTCAGCGTAGCTCTTGTCTATCCTGAGGAGTCTCCCCAGCCGTCTAATATTATCATCATTTTATTATACTATACCATGATAATAACTTCATCATGTCTGAGCTGTTCTATCAATATATTGAGACTGTCTATAATCGCCAAAAAGCACATAATATGTATAGAGCCTAAAATTAGCCCTTACAGTTCATGTGGGATTTTCTATAAAAAAAAACACGGATGTTGAATAAACGTATGAGACTTCTGTATGTGTAATTGTTTGTTTGTTTACAGGAGAAATTTGGAAAAAAAAACTAAACAAAAACAAATAAGTTAATTCACTGTACAGCTTTTATTGATCGCTTAATAAGGTGATTATCCCTTTGGACGGTTATATGTTCCCAATGAAGCTCTCTCCCTCTGGTTTGAAATCAATGGTCTTGAGCTACATTTAGTATAATTTTTTATAAGGATTTCTGTTGAAATTTCGGCTAACAAGTATACAGTAGAAAAATCAGCAAAAATTCTTAACATTTTTTCTCTTATCAAAAATCAACAAATTTTGTTACTTGAATGACTGTGGAGAAACCTCCTTTATGCCATTGCAAGAGATTTTTTTTCTGTTTTGAGATGTATTTTGCAACTTTTCTATACTTAAAGCAGCGGGTGTGGTGGGGGGGGGGGATAAGTTGTGTTCGAAATCTGCCAAGAGTAGGACTCAAATCGATGACCTAAATACCGATTGTGGAATTCAGATTCGTAATCCCGTTTTGACAGACTCTTTATATCCATCCTTAGTACTGTTGTGAAGGTTTTTACACTAATTATATGTATCACCATCATACTCGCTTCTGATTGTTGATGTGGCAGTGCTCGCTTTGTGTATAAATTCTTGAAAAAAGCCTGTTAACCAAAATTCCTTTCAGTTTTTCGTGGGAGATGGGACAGGCACAACTGCTTCTATATAAAAAATATATTTTAAATTTGCCTTAAGAGGATATGAGATCATGAGAAAACGTATTAATGGAGAAAGGTGGCATTATTTTCTTCACTTTGCTATATATTTCTATTGTCGAAAGCGTTGTAAAAATATCAAAATAAAAAGTTACTGTTCAACCGCAAAAGTGTCAGCTTCAAATGAAATGTCAAATATATAAATAATTTGAATACAAAGGAATTAAATATTAATACCAATAGATAACTATACTTCTGATTCCAAGGCCCCATGGAGTATTGCTGCAGTGGTATCCAGGGGTCGCAGTTGTGGAGCAATACATGCAATTATATCTCACAGGTAACAAATGTTAATGCTCCCGTGTCATGTTTGCAGATGCATCATGGTTATTATATATTGTTATTTGTAAGGTCAACCCGTAATTAGAGAACTTTTAAAATAGGCTCTGTGTGTACGTAGTAGTTGTCAAACTCTGTATCCGCATTATTTTTTTTTCTGTATTAAGACTCTGTACTATTTAGTGCGAATTATGAACATCCGTGAAACAGATCATTGTGTAAACTTTTATTTCGTACTGTACGGTTGACTTTCGGGTATAGAAGAAACCATGTCTTCTTGCTTCTTTTAATGGCATTAAGCATCGAAAATATAATAAACATCGACATCTCTATCATCATTCAAAATTGTTTGATCTCCAAAAAGTTAATCTTTTAAGCTAGGGTATTTTAGTTTGACACCATGCAGGAATTTGCAGAATCTAAACTTGCAAAAGTAGAAAAAGTCTCTGAAAAGATTTATTTTTAGGACACCAATTTCAATTTCAGTTCTTAGAAGATTAAGATCTATCTATCTGCGTTGAAAATTTTTTTTTTTGCTCTGTCTATAAAAAAAAGTTACCTCTAGGATATCAAAAAATTTGATGAGACATCACATCTTTGGGAATTATTTCTGAATGAACGAAGCAATTTTGTTTATATGGAAAGTTCATGTCTTCTTGCGTGCTTTTCATAGTACTTCACGATTAAAATACGAGAGATATCAAACAAAATTTTCAGAAAGCAAGCCAAAAAATCGGAATTTGGCATCAGAACTATGTCCAAGAAATATAGAAGGGATATGGAATTTTGTTCTCCGTTTCTCAGAGAGATAATATAATGTTCTGCAGAAGTACGACATAAAATTGTTCTGAGGATGTTTACTTTCCCAACTAGGACATTTTTGTTTTGACATCATATAACATAAGGGAAAAAATTGTTTTTATTCTTTTCTAAAAAGCTGCTGGCAATTTCATAATCTTCACTGAAACTTTTCTGTCCCCTTTCACGAGTCCCCTATCCGTGAAAGATTTTGAGTTTGTATCTCCTAACACTTTCGAGCTACACACTGCTGATCACTAGAAAAAAAACTGACTGCTGATTGCGGAGGGTTGCTCCTCAACCCAATAAACTAGAGGTAAGTTTTTGGAAGGATGGGTGGATTTGATAAATTCGTCAAATCAACTAAATTATATTAACTTATTGACTTTATGGCACGGATCCACTGCTCGTGAAAATGACGCCAAAAAACAAAATTGAAATGTTAAATTGTCTATCAAGTTTCAGAACAAAATTAATTTAATTTACCTGTAAAATACTCACAAGGCATCAAATAGATAATTCAGCTAACAAGATGCTACGGGCGATACGATACCCATACTCTTTGGTATTGACGCAAATATTTTCGCGTGTGGAGGCCATGGATTTTTGTTGCCATTCATTAGTGATTGCGGAGTCGGTGGCGATGTTTTATTACACTAATCTTTTAGGTGTCTAAGTTGTAAAATCCGAATCCTGCTCGAACACTCCTTTTTCCGAGTTGGATTTGAATGTTGGAGGCTCTAGCCGTCGAACTTTCGAAGAGAGTCTTAGTGAACTCCTTGGAGAGGAAGTTCTGGAAGGAGAAAATCAATATCTGTGTTGCATTTGCTGCTCTTTCCAAAATGCAGTTCGTAGGATTCGACTTGTTGAACTCCCTCCGATATTGAATTTTCAAGTTATACGTTTTTGTTTATGATCGGTAAGTTATTTTTTTTTTTTTTTTTGGTGCATCAAAAAAAAAAAAAAAAAAATATTTCAGCATTCCGATAAATCGTGTTTTAATCTTTAGAATAAGGTTTGTGACTTAACTCAGGTTTATAACCATGCAAGACCAACAGTGTCTCTATTTCGATTATAAGTGAGTAGAACCAAGATCTTTAGATAAGGGGATGCAAAGAAAGAAGAAAGAAGCCTAGCATCAGTAGTACTTAAGCCATGGTATTTACTTAAATTGTGTAATTTTTTCTTTTTTATTCTTCAGGGTAGATCAGGAGGATCCCTGATACGTGGGTAAATAATGATACTATTATGGTTTCTTTAAATATAAACGTAGTTAAATTTAAGATATTATAACATTTTAATGCTGCATAGTCTCATAGACTTAATGAGTACGTAAACAAATTTGTCGGAAAGATTCGCCCGATTTTGGCCCTTTAAAATAAGTAGTTCACCCAGCCCTGCTTTATGATTTGAGAGAAAGACTATCGAAACCTTTCAATCTAGCAGATTTAAGAATATTATGCTACTAATTGTTTTTATGTAAGTTGAAATTAATATCTGATAATTTCTTAATCCCCCCCCCCAGTATTTTCTGACAATGATGTCCGATAACGGGGTATGGTACACAAAATTTGACGAACAATTTTGGTAGATTCAGTATCTTCTGGTGCCTAATTATATATTATTTTATAGAAGAAGTTGGAATAGAATATTGCTTTTTATTGAAGAGTCTATCCTCAAGCTCAATGAACCCAACTCTACTTTCAGACATAAAAAATGACACAAAAATAATAAAAAGCAAAAAAAAGTCACAAGAAGCAGAAAAAAAGGTTTGTCAAGCGATTGAATGCAACATTCAATAATAAAAATATATAAATAAACCAACAAGATTTGCTAGGGGGGGGGGAGGGGCAAGGGGACAATCTCTTTTTAACAGTGTAAGCTTTTTTGTGTAACGTTTGGGATGAAAATAGTTTTTTTTGCCTCATGGTTGTGTAATAGGGAGATGGAAAAGGGATAATTGGTTGCGAGATTAGGTTGGTAGGTCTTCTTATAAGGGAGAATAATTCTAAGTGAAATGGGGGTTCTATAGGTACATTTCTTGGCAAACGCAAGTATAGGCAGTTCTTCTATCGGAGGCAGCACTCTACCGTTGCCTTAGTCAAGACCCATGTGCCTTCAATTGGTTATAATTTTTCTTAATTTTACCCAGCCACTTTGTATAGAAGGGGTGGTCATAGAAACTTGGGAGGGGGTTCGTCGGATTGGAAATTGAAAGTTCTTGTGTCTTTTTAAGAGCTGAATGATGTCGAACGGCAACCAGCCCTCCTCTCGTGATCTTTTATTGCTATACCCCCCCCCCCCCCCCGTAATTCCCCATAATGTTCGAAAGAAATTTTGAGATAGCCACTTGGTCCGGAATAGTTGGAAGAACCATAAATCTGCCTTGAGGGATGGCTCCCACAGCCCTTCGGACAAGGGCTATAAATTATGCAAAGTCCTAGTTGTCTACAGATAGGTTTTATACCTATCTGCTGTGGACCTTTCATAAGTTTCAGGGAACGTTTTCTTGGCCAAGATGATCACACATTTTACTGGTGGAGAGTGGTGGAGCACTAGGAGGCCCATATCTAGTCCAAAATTCTTGTTTTTCTTATTGGCTTGAAACTTTAAAGAATCGTTCCTAGGCTTGGGGGGTCAAAAATTTTTCTGGGAGGGAAAATGGGTCTGGAGGGTTCTGACATGGGCTAAAAACGTAATGTCCCTGGTCTGTTTGAAACTTACAGCCTTAAATTCCTGGGAAACTGTTTGGAACTTACAGCCTAAATACCTAATATGTAAAAAGAGGTGCATGCTACCCCCCCCCCAAAGTAAGTTTCATTAAGTGCCAAGACCCTTTTCTTTCTGATCGACTCGAAACTTGTATCCTTAATTCCTTGGGTCAAGATAACCCTAATTAACAAGGAAAGGAAAAAAAAAATGTTGGCTCTCCCAGAAAAGTTCCAAGTTTCTTTTCTTTAAACGTCTTTGAAACAACTATAACCACAAGTCTCTGGCCAGCTTGGCCCTGTTTTTTCAAGGAAAATTAGTCTGGATAAGCGAGCCCCCTAAAATTTTGTCCCTAAAAGATGCCAACATTTCTTCTGATTGGCTTAAAACTTTCAAAGATCATTGTCTGGATTAAGTGGACGCATTTTCGTTTAGGGGATGGGAGGTAGGGGTAGGGGTCAGGTAATGGGCCGGAAACCTTGTCGTTGAGCATTTTGAAACTTGCAGACGCAAGTCCCAGAACCTTGAAGATCCTAATTTAAAAACAAAATTCTTTTTTTGCGGCATAATGTCCCCAAAATAGGCTGCGAAAGGGCCAAACACTTTTTTCCTGAATAGCCCCAAACTTAAATCCTCAAGTCCATGGATGAAGAGAACTCCAATGCACATAATAATGATAAAAAAAAAATTGGTTCCCCCGAAAAACGTCTGTTATTTTTTTCTATCCGAACAGGTTGAAACGCATACCTCTAAGTTCCTGGGCCAAGGGGTGCCTAGTCTATCCAACAGATTTAGCTTGGGTGTATGGGCCACCTAAATATGACCCAACAAACTTTTATTTCGATCGGCTTGAAATTTGTATCTGAAATTTTTTGGGGTCGGGGGGGGGGGGTCCCAATCCACAAAAAAAGCACAAATTTTTGTTTGTGAGAAAATTGGACCCAAAATGGGGCCAACAGGCTTTATTTTTCAGTACAGATTGAAATTTAAAACTCTAAATCCGTGGGTCAGATGAACCTTAAGGTAAAAGGAAAATGTTACTGTGGGGGGACGGTTGTTCCCTTCGAAACAGAGACAGGAACCAAAAGTTTTCTCTTATAATCACCTTAAAACTTTGGGCACGGGGAACCACATGTTTTTTGTTGGGATTGGGGAGGGTAGAGTTTTAGAGGGCTAAGAAATGGACTGGAAAAATTGCTGCCCTCAATCTCTTTGAAACTTCAGTCGGTAGGTTCTTGGACTAAGGGGAATTTAATTTAAAAAGATTAATTTATGCCAATTGGATCCCAAAAACGGCCAACGAACTTTGTTTTCAAACGAAGATTTGAAAAATCACAGGTAGGTGTTTCTCGATTAGCGTTTAAAGCTACACATAGTTAGGGCCAGGAGAACCTTCATGAAAACTAAAAGATAAAAAAGATAGGTCGTATGGAATTTTGAAACATGGAAATGGGCGCAATATTTATTTGTGCCTCTCCTGTACCTGAAATGGTATTTGCGTGTATGATCAAATGAAACTTGCTCTTCAAATATGCTTTAAATTATCTTTTCTTAAATGAATGCTGTGCTATTCTCTTTCGGTGCACAAAAGTGTAAGTTCAAGTTGCAGTATTTGAATTTCCTACCGAAAATTGACCTCATTCCTTACTCCCAGTCCTAAGTCTTGAGTATTCAAAAAAGAGCAATGCCGTAAGTACCTTAGATAGAATTGTATTTAACGAAAGTGAATATTTTTTATAAAGAGACAAATTTAAACTGATTTTGGTAATATCGGTTTGTGAAGCCTGAAAATAGAGCGGTTTGTGACCGGTTTATCGGTTTGTGATGCTTGAAAAGAGAAAATGGCTATATCGGTTTGTGATGCCTATATCGGTTTGTGATGCCTGAAAATAGACCTTAAATTATTTTCATCTTTGATAGACTTGAAACTTATAGGACGTAGACAGCGCTGAGTTGATCCCAGTGAAGCCAAAGCATTTGAATTTTCATTTTGTCAATATGTAGCACCTAAAATTGGGCCAATAAGTCTTTGTTTTCGTAGATTGGCCTAAATTTACAGGATATATGGACATGGGGCAAGGGGAAATCTCCCAAAATAGGCCCAAATTCGTCTCCAATCGGCATGCAGCTTCCTGGACAAAAAACGAACCTAAGAGAAAAAATATTTTAAGAATATTGAATTGTATCGGTTCTTGACAACCCAGAATTGGCCAGAAATAGCTTTTCTCTTATCAGCACGAAAATTTCAGTGTTTGTGGACTGGACAAGGTTAATGAGGACAACAAATGTTGGAAGAAATTTTTGCTTGTCTTGATCCTCAGCGCGTAGAATTTTTTTTCGCTCACCCGCTTCAATATTTCATGACATGTAGTTAGATCCAAGGAACCTTCATTAAGATAAAAGTTAAGGAAACAATTTTGGTTGTTTTTATTCATGACGTCCGATGTTTATTTTTATTTTTTTAAGACACTAAACAAGATTTTTATCAGTGAACTTGGCTTGATTTATTTGAATAAACCAACAGTCGCAAAAAATAGAGCATTAAAAGGCTCTTTTAATAAGATACAGGATTAAGTTGCCCTTATATTTAAGCCTTATAAAGGATCAAAAATAAATTATTCATTTTCATTTCTATTTGTTTTAGAATTCATCTATTCATCCATAGTTACCCTTATGTATGATGTGAATGTTCACTTTACTATCTTTTCCTTTTTGTTTTCATTAATACCTGAATAGTGGTTCTGTTCTTTGTAAGTTTGAATTATTATATGACTTTATTTCTACTCGTTTTAGGTTTTAATTTCCTCTCTACTGGTCTTCAAAAAACATATTTTTTCGACGTTTTTTTCTAAATAACTTATTTAAAATGCCAAGTTTAACTTTTGTGAGGAGTTGGAGTAAGAAGTTTTACCAACTTTAAAAATGATTCTTTTGATGTTAAACAACTTCGAAGACTTATTTTGAATGGATTCGTTCTACACTTGCATCGTTGCTGCTCTTGTAGAAGACACGAGTGCAAAACAGGTCAAGTGAACAAAGATATCTAAATCTGCAAGGAATGGGAGTCCAGGTGTTTGAATATATATCGAAACTAAACTAGGGAAATGGTAGTTTTCTACCATTTCCCTGCAGATTCGAAACTTTGGCATCGAGGAAACTATATTTAGGATGGTTGTTGGGATGTTACATTAAATGTTTATAGCAGATTTTCATGACCGATACCAAATTGTTATCTATTAGGGAGTAAAATTGCCCAGAATGTTTATGGTGACGGAGGAAAGAAGAGGGCACAATAACGTACGCGGGAGCAACCCATTTAAAGGATGTTTAAATGCTTCAACACCATTTAGACTGATTTTTTTTTTTTTTTTGCTTTCTTGTGTGGTTACTAGTTTGCATGGTGCAACTTATTTGAAGTAATTTTACTTGAGCAACTTGATTCCTACCGTACCTTTTTTCTTACCCAGCCTAAAAGCTGCTCTCAGTCTGACCAAGAACGTTTTAGATGTCATTCATAGCTGAGCAAAACTCTACTAAATATGAATAAAATTTGAAAATTTTACCGAATATCATTAGAAGGTCTTGGTTTAGGATATTTGTCGATTCGAAATGTGTTACAGAAGGTAATTATCGTCATCCAACAAAAAAGAAAAGAAAGAAGAAGATGTACATTTCAATAGTTGAAATTGATTACTATTATTTGTACACAGTTTCAAAATCCTGATGTGATAAATGCTTCATTTTTGTTTGTTACTAAAATTATTTTTGTCATCTACACTGTGATTCAAGTGAAAATTGTATCGAAAGAAGGGTGTCTTTTACAGTTTTAATGTCAAAAGTTGTTGTCAAATTGCAGAAATGCTGGTCATAAGAAGAAAGTGCATACGTCCTTCCAGTTTCCAGACACTATGGATATGACTCATTTTCTGGAAAGTTCCTCGGATCCTCTTACATACGAGTTGAGAGGTGTTCTTATGCATCAAGGATCAAGTGCCTACTCTGGTCATTATATAGGTTTGTTGCTTTTCAACACTTTCTTTAAATATCCCTTTTAAAGTGTAAAGATGTATTTATTTACTTTGGAGGTTCAATTGTTCACGTACAAAAAAAAAATAACCTACCTGAGGGTGTTGTCAGTTTTCTTGCGATTGACCATATTCAATCGCAAGTCATGTGGATTCATTTTTTTCTAAAAATTGGAGCTTTTTGGTGGTACTACCAGGGACGTTACTATATAATTTTTTGTTCTTTGGGGGGGGGGGGGGGGTGCGTTTTACTGGCTTGCTGGTCATTTTTACTGACTGCTATTGTTTCCTCAATAATTAAAATAAAGACCGTTTCTTTTATGTCTTATAATCCGGGGAAGGGGTGCTTCTTGTATTGTTTTAGCATGAGAAGTAGTAGTACAAATAGTTAGTCACCTAGCTAGAGGGCTTTGAACAGTGTTGGGTAGTTTTTGGCGCTTGAATGGTATTGGTTAGCAGACTTTACGCTTGTAGATGAATTAAGGGAAAGGAAACAATATTAAGGTTTTATGCTTGTGTGTTTTGTTTTGTAAAGGTAATTCTAGACACGATCAGTGCCAGTTGTGGAATAGTTGGGATTAGTTTCGGGATTTAGTTTTTGCATAAGAAGCATTTGTACAGCTAATTAGTCATCTAGCAGGTCATCTAACACTGTAATATGTATTGATGGCCTATTTGCTTCATTTCCCGTGTCACAAGGTATGAAAAACCGCATTGCATTTCCTGTAACTTGCATTTCCTGTAACTGTTTCCGCAACTTGCATTTCCTGTGTCGCAAGGTATATATATATATATATATATATATAATATATATATATATATATATATATATATATATATATATATATATATATATATATATATATATATATATATATATATATATATATATATATATATATATATATATATATATATATATATATATATATATATATATATATATATAAAATTCTTTGGGTAAAGGGAGAGATTTTTCCGAGGGGCCAGAGAACCATTTTGTGCCTGAAATCATGCAAGGGTTTCGTCTTCTATTGACAAAAATTCTGAGCAACTTACTCAGAACATTCAAAGCGAGTGCACATTTCTGGCCAAAAACATGCAGAAGGGATAATGAACACATTTTACCTTTGTTTTCGATTCAAAAAATATGCAACATTTGTAAAAAGTTAACCTTCTCTTTTAAAAGTTGGAGGTGGGAAGGGTGGGTCTAGGGGTTGAGGGCCAAATGTACCACTTTAGTTCTCCTATCATTAAATCAAACGTCCTTGTGGAATTCCTTTCCGAGAAAAGAGGCAACACACCTACTGTTTTACAAAAGATGGGCATTGCTAGGGGTGAGAAGGGTCGTATCGAATGGTCTAAGGGATCAGTCTGTGCCTCAATCAATATGGATTAAAAATGTTTGTGTGATTCTGTTTCAAACTAGGTGCAATATGTCTATCTTTCGGCTAAAAACTTGGCTGGAAGAAGGAGGGGGTTTTGGAAAGGATATGATTAAATTTTGCCTCAAATCACGCAGATTGAAAATCATTGCACTTTTTTTTAAGCATGGTGTTATATACCTATCTTTCTGCTAGAGAAATTATAGATGGGTGGGACCGTGGATCCACTTTGGTGCTCGTAAAAATTCGAATTCTTCGATGATTCTGTTTTAAAAATGTGCACCATGTTTACCTAAAAATTGATGCAAGGAGGGATGAGACGGCATTAGAAGGGCTATTGCCCACTTTTGTTCTCGTATTATATAAATTGCGTAATACTGGTTTACGTAAAACCCTACAAAGTCCAACATGCCAATTTTTCACTAAGATATTGGAGGGGGGCTGGGAGAGGGTGAGAGATATTGAAGAGGTCACCAGCAAACTTGGTGTTGTCTAATAACACTAACTGAAAATCATTGCATGATTTAGGTTAAAACAAGCTGTAGGATACCTACCCTTTTCTTCCTTTTTTTACTAAAGTTTGTGGCTAAAGGCTTTGAGGTTTTTCGTTGGAGGCGGGGGGGAGTTCATTGGCCAACTTTGGCTCTTTTGTAATACAAATTGGAAATGCTTATGTAATTATGGTTTAGACAGCTGCCGCATGCTTACGCTTCTGTGAAAGAATCGAGATATTTATGAAGCACATGCGGTATGGTTCGTCCAACTCAGTCCCAAGCACAAAAATGAAGTAAAATCTCAAATTGAACGGAATAACAACACAGAAATTACTTGTAAAAGTATATGGCAGCACTTTCAAACCCTTGGAAAATTCTCCTTTTTTGAACCTCCAGCAATTTTTATATTTATAAAATTATCCTTAGAAAATATTTTCGTAATGGGGTAGGACCAAATGATTGACTGTAGGAGAGGTAAAGAAAATTGATGCACCAATGGCCGAAAATATTTTTTTTTTTACATTAGGTTCCTCTTGGCCAAAGAATTTGCGGCTGTAGGGTTCAAACTGATCAAGGACGACGAGTTTTTCACCATTTTCGGGGTCACTAAAACCCACCAACTCCCAGCAAAAATACTCGCTCTCCCTTAGCCCAATTACATATCCTTGGAAGTTTCAAGACAATGGTGAAAAGGTTTTGGGGCCTGTTTTTTGGGCCACAGTTTCGTGCTTTTCTTGTACATCCTTGTTCACTTGTCCATGGACTTATAGTAAAAAGGTTTATTGCCCTTATTTGGGCCTAAATTTTCATACTAACCTAAATTTTAAGCTTTTTTTTAATGAGTTGGGGACGCCTTAGCCCAAGAAATTTCAGATGTAAATTGCAAGCCAATTGCAAAAAAAATTCCTTTTTTGGTAGTAATTTTGAGAGGTTCTTGCCTCCAAGCTAAAAGGTTTCTTTTACAATATGATCCATTTGGCCAATGACTTATGGTTTTAAGTTTCAGGCCGTTTAGAAAAAAAGTGTGTTGGCCCTTTTGGGATCACATTTTCAGATGAACCTATATTTTTTTTCTTATTTTATTTTTACAAATTGAGGTCCCCTGCCCCAAGGACTAAGATATAAGTGTCAATTCAATCTAAGAAGGGCTCCAGTTGTGGGGACCCCGTACCTCCAACTTTTTTTTTACATAAGGGTTCTCTTGGTCCAGGTAAACACGGTTGTAAGTGTCAAGTTGTTCCTCGAAAAACTTTCTTGGCCAATTTTAGCCTTTTATTGGAAACCATTATTTTTTTCTCTTTCTTTTCTTGTGCATTGGGATCCTCTTGGTTCAAGGACTTGAGGATATAAGTTTTCAGTGGATTGGAAAAATTTTCTTTGACCCCAATTTTTTTTTTTGGGGGGGGGGGCGGGGCGTGGTTCCAAATATATTTTTTTTTGCATTAGGCGCCCCTTGGCTCCAGGACTTACGGCTGTAAGTTTTAAAATGATCCGGGGTAACAATTTTTTTTTATCTCATAGCTCTCTAACACCCTCCTCGCTCCCAACAGAATGTTTGGTCCAGTTTGTCCAGGCAACGATTCTTGAAAGTTTCAAGTTAATCGGAAAAAACAGAAAAGCGATTTGAAACAGTAAATCTAAAGTTAAAGTCATAAATGTAACTAGTCTTAAGAATTTTTTTTTTTTTCATGCAATCTTGATTATGGTCGTGATTTTCTTTTCTGTTGTTGGTGTTTTAATAAATAAAAACCACACTATTCAAAGTACTTGAGGTTTTCAGTAAAGCGCTAATGACACTCAAACCTTTGATGGGGTTTGTGAGGGGGGGGGGGTAGCCACACTGTTTATTTGAGGTAGCTTTCATGTCTAAATTTTGATTAGATTTGTGATTTAATAATTATGTTGTTAATGATGTTAGGACGAATATAAACACACTGCTCAAAGTAAAATCTGGCCTTTAGGGGGTTTAAGGAGGCGGTATCCCTACCTTTATATGTGGTAATTTTTGTTCGTTTTTAAGTTTGAGTTGATTGTTCATTTTATTTCTGTTCGTTTTAGGGTTCACTTATACATCTGTAGCAGTATCTGGTAATTTCTGTTAGTTTCAGGTTTCATTAATTCATTCATAATAATATCTGTTTTGAGTTTGAGCTATTATATAACTTTATTTCTATTTATTTTAGGTTTGAATATGGATCTTTACTTTTTTTTTGAAAAATGCCTTTTTTGTGAATATTTGGTTTTTAGTTAATTCTTATAAAATAGGTATTTTAGTTGAAACTGGACTAGACTGGTGAGATCCACGAAAAACAAAACATTTTAAGTATGGGACTGGATCCCATTAATTAGAAATTGTCTAAACCTATTTTTTACTTCTCTTCTTTATGCTTTCTAGCACATATTTATGACAAGGAGAGTAAACATTGGTATGAATTCGACGATGAAGTTGTTCAAAAACTTGAAGGGAAAAGATTGATATTCGGAAATGATGACAGTGAGTTTTACTTTTTGATGATTTAAATCTTTAGTCTTAAATCACAATGGAATTTTAAGGAGATGGAGAGCTATAGGGTAGCCTTAACCCGATAGAAAAGTTAGCAAAGGAGACGCTGAAAAAGTCTAAGAGTGAACATATTGCGTAAATCATTGGTTAGGAAATGGAGAAGGCCTTATATCCTCTCGCAGCTTTGGGTAGTGGGACTACTGTAGGTTGTTGTAGTGTCCCTGGAATTGCCTTTTTAATGTTAGATATTGGTACATGTTTTTAAACCATTGTTTTTTTTTTGTATATATTTTCTGTTCTTGTTTTTTTTTTTTTTTTTTTTTGAACCTGCTGTTAAAATCCTTTTATAAATTAAGTTCGAGTTGTTGTTATACTTTTCACCCTTTCCGATCTGTTCTTTTTGTTCACTTGCAACTTATAAATTCAATTACCTTTAATATTTTAATCCGTTCAATTTTAGCAGTGCTTTATATTTAAAAAAAAAAGAAACAAAAATTAGAAAATGTGGTCCTCTAAATCAGGGAATGCCAACTATTGATGCACAGACCCTTTTAGGTACGAGGAAACACATATGGGATAGTTTTGGCGAACGATTTTCATAAGATGTAACATGAAACATTTTTTTCTAAAAGAGGTACAAGATCGCATAATGATTTAAAGGTGAGCAGATCGGGAAAAAGATTGGGGAAACTGCTTTAAATATTTGTTTGACCGCACGAGGGCCGTTGGAAAAGGAAGGGAATGGGAAACCCTAACCCCTAGAAGGTTTTGGTGCCTGTCTGTTATTGAAGGATATTCTGCTTGTCGGGTTAGATAAACCCGATAAGGAGTTATCCTTTTAACCAAATTGTTTTTTTTGGATAGGAAGACATCTCTTCGTGTAATTAAAAGTTCCGAAGATAAAGATTTGTGTCTGAAAGTGGGAAAGGATCGAGGGAGAAGAATGTTCTAAGGAAACTTGCCAGGAGGCAAGTGGTCAAAGTAGCGGTGGTGGAGGTAAACCGTATAGAATTAGTTTTGGGGCATGGGTTTTTTATAGTTACAGCAGACGAAACAGTCTTGGTAGAAATTGCCTTAATAGAAACTGTCATATCAGGAGTGGTAGGAGTAGTAGGGCTGAATACTTTCTGCAAACTTGAAATTACAGTTTGTTCGATTGCAATGTGTGAAGTTAAATTTCCTCAAAGTTGTAACTTGGTTTATGAATGCAGTTAATCTATTAATTCAACTAATTTTTAATGGTTAACATCTAGTCATTAAGACCATCCCCTAAATAATTCCTGAATGAGCATAAGTCAATAGAGGTACAGTGTGTGCACATCATAGTCCTTGCGTATACTACGTATAAACATCGACTTTTTAGAAGAAGTAAGGAAGTAAATTTTGGACTTTCCTGTTTGTTATGAATATAATGATGCGTGGGAATTTTTTTTCACAAGTTCGTCAACTACTACTACTATTACTAACAACTCACCGCAGCACCAAGCCGCCTGAGGCCGAAACAGCTACGCACGCTCCTCCTCCATCACAATCTATTCAAAGCCTCCCTTTTTACACCCTCCTAGGAAGTTCCCATTTCCTTCAAATCTTTCTTTATGACGTCCTCCCACCCCAGACGACGGTGACTTGCTTTCTGTTTAGCCCTAGACGGTTGGCCGAAAAGGACAATCTTCGGCAATCTGTCATCCTTCATCCGCACAACGTGCCCTAGCCACCTCAACCTTTCTTTCATTATAGCCCTATAAAGCGGGGTTGAACCACATTTTTCGTACAATCTACTGTTTGAAATTCAGTCAGCCGGGTACCAAGAACAATCCGTAAGCAATTTCTCTGGAAAACATCTAGCAAATCTTCATCTGCTTTTCGGAGCGCCCATGCTTCAGAGCCATATTTGACCATTGTCATCACTGTAGCTTCTAATATTCTAATCTTGGTTTGCAGACTTGTCTTGCTATTCTTTCAAACTTTTTTTTAACTGTGAAAAAACACCCTGAGTCTTGGCTATTCTACTTTTAACATCTTCGCTGCTCCCACTGTCTTTACTAATAATACTACCAAGGTGAGTGAAGCTGCCCACCTGATCAATCTTTTCGTTACCCAACGTCATCTTTTCATCGTCACTTATTCCTAGTCTTAGTGACTTAGTCTTCTTAAAATTAATTTTTAAACCTATTGTAGCACCCTGAACTCGCAAAACCTGCGAAAGTTCATTCATTTTGCTCACACTTTCACCTAGGATCCTTAAATCATCAGCATAGTCTAAGTCCAGGAGACTTTTTTCTCCCCATTTGACTCCGTGGTCTCCTATTGCCTTTCCTGTGCTCCTTAAGACAGAGTCCATCAAAATAATCCATATAAAAGGGGATAGAACACAACCCGGCTTAACTTCTGATTAATACAAAACCAGCTGCTAACCTCATTTCCTACCTTAACCGCAGCAGTGTTATTCTCGTACATAGCAGTAATCACTTTAATGTATTAATTAAAAAAAAAACTTTTTCACAAAATAAGTTTTTCAAAGAAAAGAAAAGAACTCCATTAAACAAAAAATGAGCAAAAATAAAATCAAATAATCTACCAAGCGTGAAACTACCACAAATCAGCATCGATAAATAAATGAAACCCAAAACGAGCAGAAATTACAATAAATAACCGAGTCAAACTCAAAACGAGCAGAAATTAACTTAAGTTGGGCTCAAAAAAACCCCTATGCCTTCCCAAGGCCAGAACATAATTTGCACTTTACTGAAAAAAATATAAATGTTTTTACTTTTATAACTTTAATAATATTAACATTTTGATTACTAAATATCAGTATATGTATATTAAATTGACAATGCACATTCATTTGTATTTTTTTTATTTTTTGATTGGTGGACAACTAGCCCCCCCCCCACGCCATCATTCTCCCAAACACATCCAATCAAAATTTTGAGATAGCCATTTTGTTCAGCGTAGTTGATTTCCACATAGAAATATTTTTTTTGAGGAGGACACTCCCCCACAACCCTCAGGGCAAGGGTTTTAAGTTATGCCCTGGGGGCATATAAGGTTTTTATAGAAGGTGTTGTCGTAGAAACTTCAAAAAAGGCTCATTCGATTGGAAATTAAAAGCGCTAGTGCCCTTTTTAATAGTCGAAAGGGTCGGTCGAAAACAGGATCAGCCGCTTTGTGGCATGTTTGAAACAGGTTTTATGCGGCCATGCCCCATAGAAACAAAAATGAATTCTTGTCGAAAAGGGGCATGTTTAAGAGCTGACGTCACAAGACTTGTTTTGTTTCTTAAGCTAATACGAAGGTGATGACATGCCAATTCTAAACCAAAAACGACTCTATCGAAATGTGGCACGTATAGGCATCATGTCAAAAAACTGGTTTTTGTTCTATAAGCTAATATGAAACCAATGGCAAAAGTTCATTTGCATTGAATAATTAAGGGTTTGCTGGAATTCAGTGGTAGAGTAAGTACTTGAAATAAAGATGGCAGTGAGAGATAAACCCCTTTTTAAAAAATGGATGTCTTTTCAACTTAGGATTTATAAATACCTACTTCTAAGGTGTAGAATGTACAAAAATAAAAGTAGACATTTTATTTGTAAATATATTTGTTTCCTTTATGTATAAATTATATTTTTTGGAAGGAGATTGTATAAAACATTTAGTTAAAAATTTTTGATGGTTTTCGTTCAAATAAGAAATTTTGTTTATCACTGGTTTCATATCAAGTGGGACTCTTGTTAAAACGGATTTAAATGGCCATGTTCACTGGAAAAGGGTGATTCTAACCCTCTAAATAGCTCCCTCTGGAGCTATTGTTTTATCCTTATATCCTTTCACTCTATACCTTCAACTCTGTTTCTACTTAGCCTTTTGTGTCATTCCTATCTAGTATTCATTCATATAGAAAAAAAATTACAAGAAACGTTGAATCGATAAATACTTTATTTTAAATAAGAGATTATTTTATAAAATACATGGTTGTGTCTTCTTCCACTGTCAAATCCATAGACACTTTGAGTGTCTGTTTTGTCGTTGTCGGGTAAACTTCGAAAGGTTAAATTTTCGTTGTTTTCTTTCTTCTTTCTTTTTTGTTTAGCACTGAGGACAGCTTGAGGGAGGTCCTTGTAGAAATATTTGCTTGTTTCTTCGTCATCATGGTTTGCCACTGGCTGACAAAATCCTTGTTTTCTCACCTGTTTTGACTTTATTTTTCATTTTATTATTTTCTGATTAGAGAGCCTAAGTGTAGAAGTTTTAACTCCTATTTTCTATCTAAAATCTTGAATTTTGTACTTTTTCCTTGAAGAGATACGGTTTTATATGTTTCGTTCCCCATGCCCAATTGTAGCAAACCAAACCTAGAAGATTAGAAGAGGGCTTATTTGATCGTGAATCACAAATATTACTGACCTTTGAGAATAACCAAAGATTGGAGGGTAGCTAGCAATTGTTCCACGCCTCTTTTTACCTAAATAATGACATATCAAAATTTGGCATTATTAATTTGTTTTAAACAGTAGAAAGGTCCAATAATTTATCTTTGGGGAGGAAATGATCCCTTATAGTCCAAGAAGAAGGAACTACAAGTTACGCAGTTTGCCCACCGTTCACATATAGTATTTCTCATTGCAGAATAGGAAAAAAATTATAATGGGAAGTGGTATTTTTTTGGTGGGAAGGGGGTCCTTGAGTGGTATAAAGCCCTTCCGGGGGAATAATTTTTCATGGTAAGATTCAGGGAAATTTCTGAGCCAAAATTTTACACAGAAAGCAGGAAAGGATTTCTTGTCAAAATTTGAAAAACAATCAGAAATTCCATTTATAAAACCAAGTTTTAAGCTTAAGAGAAACAAGAGCCATTTTAAATATGAGTGGAGCGGCTCCTTTCTCAACCCTTGCTCTTTAAGCTAGTCAGTTTTTGTTATCGTTCTATGACTCGTTCCTTTAGGAATGAGTCATAGAACACAAGGGCTGTTGAATTTGAAGTATTTTTACATAACTTGCTTTTCAAACAGTTCGTGGTAAAGAACTGTAAGTAAGGAGCGACCCGGCTCAATGGTAACCGAAACTCTAAAAAACGGAATTTGGTACCAATAGATACATCAAAAGAATCAGATTTTAATTCTGATTTCAAATATATAAGTTTCATCAAGTTTAATATTACTCATCAAAAGTTACGCGCCTGAGAAAATTTGGCTGGTTTTCGAAAAAACGGGGAAAGAACCCCTAAAAGTAATTGAACCTTAATGAAATTCACACCATCATATTTAGCGTATCAGAAAACCCTACTGTAGAGGTTTCAAGCTCTTATCTACAAAAATGTGGAATTTTGCATTTTTTGCCAGAAGAAAGATCACGGGTGCGTGTTTATTTGTTTTTTTTTCCCAGGGGTAATCGTATTGACCCAGTGGTCCTAGAATATCGTAAGAGGGCTCATTGGAATGGAAATTAAAAGTTCTAGTCCCCTTTTTAAGTGACCAAAAAAAATGGGAGGGCAGCTAGGCCCCCTCCCACGCTCATTTTTTTCTCAAAGTCACCCAATTAAAATTTTGAGATAGCCATTTTGTCCAGCATAGTCGAAAATCTAATAAATATGTCTTTTACGATGACTTAATCCCCCACAGTTCCCAGGGGAAGGGCTGCAAGTTATGAACTTTGCCCATTGCTTACATATTGTATTGGTTATTGGGAAGTATACAGACATTTTCAGGAAGAATTTTTTTCTGGTGGGGGGGGGGGGCTGGAGGAGGGGCTATCTATTCTAATTAAACGGCCTTTGTGATTCAGGGGTTTGTGAATTAAAAAATTTTTAACTTTTAACGTAAAGAGCGTGGTATTGACTAAGGGGAGAACCCCATCATATACGTAAAAAAAAAAAAACAATAAAAAAAAAACAAGCGATACGCCTTAATAGTAATCGAAACTTTTAAAAACGGAACTTTGATGTCAATAAATGTATCAAAAGAATGGGCTTATAATGCTGAGTCTAAATATATGAATTTTATTAAGTTTAGTATTACTCATCAAAGGCTACGAGCCTGAGAAAATTTACCTGATTTTTTAAAGAGGGGGGAAACATCCCCTAAAAGTGAAAAAAATTTAATGAAAATCACACCGTCAGATTCAGCGTATCAGAAAACCCTATAACATAGGTTTCAAGCTCATATCTGCAAAAATCTGCAACTGTGTATTTTTTGCCAGAAGAAAAATATACGAATATAGAAGTTCGTTACGTAAATTAATTTGTAAATTACGTCAGAACCAAATTTAGAGAGCCATTTAGCAAAAGAAAAGTAAATTTTTTATGCAAATTTTGCTTACTTATTCAATGCCGGCGAGCCAAAATAAAAGCTGCATTAACTAAAAAACGATCAGAAATTAAATAAAAAAAACAAGTTTTTTAAACTGAAAGTAAGGAGCGACATTAAAACTTAAAACGAACAGAAATTATTCCGTATATATGAAAGGGGTTGTCCCCTCCTCAACGCCTCGCTCTTTACGCTAAAGTTTTTATTGTTTAAAAAAAAGAGTTGTGAGAAAGTCAAACTTTAGCGTGAAGAGTGAGGCGTTGAGGAGGGCACAGCCCCTTTCATATACGGAATAATTTCTGTTCGTTTTAAGTTTTAATGTCGCTCCTTACTTTCAGTTTAAAAAACTTGTTTTTTTTTATTTAATTAGAGTAAAGAGCGAGGATTGAGAATGCGACTGTAACGGCAAAACTTCTGATCATTTTAAGTTTAAACCTTGCTCTTTACTTTCAGTTGAAAAAAGTTGTCTTTTCATTTGTTGAAAAGACATTTGTTTCATTTGTTGACGAACAGAAATTATTCCGTATATGAAAGGGGCTGTGCCCTCCTCAACGCCTCGCTCTTTACGCTAAAGTTTTTATTGTTTAAAAAAAAGAGTTGTGAGAACGTCAAACCTTAGCGTAAAGAGCGAGGCGTTGAGGAGGGCACAGCCCCTTTCATATACGGAATAATTTCTTTTCGTTTTAAGATTTAATGTCGCTCCTTATTTTCAGTTTAAAAAACTTTTTTTTTTATTTAAAGGCTGCGAAAGCGGAGGGTTTGGGAGGCGGCAGCCCCCCAACTGTGCCTCCTAATCCCTGTACGTTTTAAGGTTCAACCTTGTAACTCAGCCTCTTTAACTCTTTAGAAAACGTAGTTTTTTTTCAATAATTAAATTATATAAAAGGGGAAAACTGAGTTTTTTAAGTGGAAGTAATAAGCTTCTTTAAAACCAAAATATTTGTCATTTTTTTTTACAATAAAGTAAAAAAAAAACCTAAATATAATATAAGGTAAAAGTCTGAATAGAATATAACGAAGTGGATTTTTGAATGAAATAAACAACGGTTATCAAAACATAAATGAACCGGAATTGTCCTGCAAATGAAAAGGGTCATAGTTACAAACCTCTAAGTTTTTTATGCTAGTTTTTTTTTCCATTAAGACTTTTCGTTATTCGTATCGGTTTTAAACAATAAAATTCGTGGTTTGTTTGGAGGAGAATCAATTATCAGAACATTTGTAATCATAATTATTCTCAAATTCTCAACGTTACAACTATAATCTTCTCAACACATTTTTGGCATTTAATATCTTAGATGGTTTTCAATTGTTGAAGTTCTTGCACTAGCTTCGTTAAAGAAGTTTTGCTCTGTTTATTCTGAGAGTTAATAAAATGGAAAAATCATTTATAAAAATAAAAACGAGTCATTTATAAATTTTAATTGTGAAGCTAAAACCTCACTTATCCTTTGCCACAGCTGTTTTAAAGCTATCTTTAGCAATTTGGTATTTTATAACATAAAAACAGTAGGTTCGAATCATTATACTGTTTTAGCTGATTTATAGCTAATTGTTGCTGTTATCAACTAGTTTCTAAAGTTAATTTCATCCAAAGAGCATGTCCTTGCTTGTTCATTTTCTTCATAAATAATTTATTTATTTAATACAAAAATATAGAAAAATTGTGCGGAGAATATTTGTAAGTCGGAAAATATCGATTGGAGTAGTAATATTACGATAAAATTTGTGTCTGCTTTGCCTAATAAGTCACAACTATGTATTTTTAATTTAAAGGAATAATATTAAGAGAAATTAAGTACGTGACAAAAAAAAATATTCTGTTTTTTTTTTTTGGAACACCTATTTTCGAACATTTAATTTGGCATCCAACGTCATTACCTTATAAAAAGGCTATTTCTAGTGAATGCAACAAATTTTTTGTCAGATGTAAATTTTATTAAATACTGGGGATATACAAAATATATTTTCTTTTTAATTCCCACAATGTGACAAGAATTAAAACGCAAAAATATGGACTAAATTGCTCTGTTTCAACCTATGATTCCTAATCTGAATGTGTTCCAAAAAAGTATTTATATTTGAAAAATAACCCTTATAGATGGCATCTTTTTACAAAGCATGAAACCAACCTATTCCATTGAACGAATTTACTTTTATTAAGATGAAAAATATATTTATTTTGAACCTATAATTACCTAATTTGATTGTCCGTTTTGAAAGTTCATCTTTAACCTAATAAGTCAAAACTAAAATAGAGATTTACACAAAATAAAAAGGCCAAAAAAACGCCACAGCTTCTTTAAAGTCCTTTGCTAAGCAAAGGACATTATTAAAAAAATGTGCAACTTATAAAATTTCACTACAATCATTCAAAACCTTCATCCATTATTATGCATTATTTCGTTCTTCATTCATTCTTTCCAGTATTCTTCTAGGATCTTTCTGAATCCCTATGTCCTGAAAATATTGTTATTAATTAATTAAATCGCTTCAATAGTATAAGAAACTAAATATAGCATAAGGTAAAAGTCTGAATGCAATATAACGGAGTGGATTTTTGAATGAAATAAACAACGGTCATCAAAACATAAATGAACAGGGATTGTCTTGTAAATGAAAAGGGTCATGGTTACAAACCTCTAACCTAATTATGGTAGTTTGTTTTTTCCAATAGGACTTTTTGTTATTCGTATGTTTTAAACAATAAAATTTGTGGTTCGTTTTGAAGGAGAATCAATTACCAGAACATTTGTAATCATAATTATTCTCAAATTTTCTATTGCTCTTTAGCCCAAGCAACGAATCTATAACTATCTCCAAAAATTAACTACTGATGTTTTCATATACTTTTACTTAGGCAAAGACGGGAGCTTTAATGGAAACCAAAACCCTCTCTCCCCAAAATATACATTTTATTTTGCAGAATGTTTCTGAAGTAACCCATAGATCTAAAAGGGTTCTGTTTTTTGTTTTTTTTTTTTTTTCTACTAAGATGTATTTTGGCATAAGGGCGGCGTATAGACAGAAATTCTCATAATCCAGATTATCATTTTATTTCTTTTTAACGTAAAATAAAACTAATTTGAAATTTAAGAAAGTAAAATCTAGGAGAAGCAGCAAGAACTGTCGCATTCTGAGATGATATAATGTCATAAAAAAATTAAATACTCTAACTAATGAGCAAAATAAAACATTTTTTTCTTATCGCTATTTATTTCTATCATTCTATCGAAGTTCCTAAATCAAAAATGTTTTAATACTGCGTCATATGTTTCCATAATATTATACGGATTTCATTGAGGGGGATAACGCAAAAGTACACTGAGGTCTTGTGCCATTGACAGGGAAAGTTAGAGTAACTCAATAACCGTTTTGTAGCCGCTTCTCTCTGTTGTAAAATTGTGTTTAATCTCATTGCCTCTGTTTCACATTTTCATGCCAAAAAAATGTATTCCTTAATGTTTAACATTATAAAAGTGTGGATGACTATGTCTGAACCAAAGGGCTGTATCTGATCTAATCTTAAAGTACGAAGGACATCAAACTTAAAGCTTTTTTTCCTCCCGGTTCCATCTTAGGTCTAATCAGTGGTTTCCTTGGGCGGTTCCTTGGGTCTTAGGCAGCTTTCTTGGATGTATTATAATTGTTTCTACGGTTCGCTTTGGGTTGTTATAACATTCTCAAGGTTAGAATCCCTGCTTAAAGCTTCACCAAACAAAGTATTTTTAAGTAAATTAAGTCTTTCAAATGAAAGCATTATTAGGACAATTTTTCAAGGGGAATCGTCCAAAAATATTTTAAGGGGGGATTTTCAGAAAGGATATAATTGTCTGGAGAGAATTTTACGGGGGGGGGGGGGGTGGTAGTTTACATGAGACAACTTTTCAAGAACAAGTTTCCCGTGAATGAAGTGAATTTTTCATGAAGAGAAAACCAGATTTAACGGCATTATTTGAAAAATGATCAGAAACTTAATAAAAAAAAGTAAGGAGCAGCCCTAAACTGAAAACAACGGGAAATTATTTCATATATAAGTGAGTTTGACTATTTGTCCCAACTTTTTAAGAGTGACTCCTGAAACCCAAAGGGTAACGTAAATTAAGATAAAGGATGCTGCACTAGATCCTTAAGGTCCATCCCGGCGGTGCTGATCTCCGTCTCAAGGCCTTTCAGCCAGAAAGTGCAAGGGGGGATGAAAGCCAGCCACCCTAGGCTTTCGCACACCTTTCCTGTTTACCTTCCCCAGATTTCTCCAGGTACCCATTTGGAGCTTGGTCAACTCTGACTGAGCTTACTGAATCACGCCACACTAAACCCCGTCCCAAACCAAATAATTGGATAGACTAGGATTCGAACCCTCACCCTTTCGGACAAGGGATCCTAAATATAGCGCACCAATCCACTCGGCTAGGAACCCAAAGCGTATGTAATTAGGATAAAAAGCTCTTTTAAAAGGACCAAAAACAACTATCATAAATAGCGAGGTATCGAGGAGCAAGGTAAAGAGCAAAGTTTTTCACCCCCCTTATTCATGGAATAATTCCTGTTCTATTTTAGTTTTAATCCTGGTCCTAATTTTCAATTGAAAAAACTTTTTTTTAATTTAATTTACACAAAAAAGAATGGACAGTTCATAGAATAAAAATAAGCACAAACTAGAAATTGAATCTTTGAATATGGCCATGTATTGTACTTGTTTGACAACCAACTTTTAGAACTAGGGCAATTATGTGAACAATTTAGAGAGCATTAACTTGAATAAGTAAGTATCCTTACAGCTAGTATTGAATCTGAATGAGTTCTTGACCTATCAGATATATTTGGCAAAGAAAAACTCGTATTTATAAGAGTCCCAAAGTTAATATTAACTTTGTTTTGGGGACGGTGCGACTTCAAAATTATAATTGCTGCAAATGTTAACCATAATTGAATATACCTTACAATACATTTAGGCTGTATTGTTTGACGTCAATAAGCCACTTACTGTTGACCTACTACAAAAAACATATACTATATTGCTTTTTGACTCTTTGGAAGACGATAACAGTTGACAAAATAGATGGCTCTTATTGAATTGCTATATAATCAATAGAAAAATTCGTGAATCTAAAAAAAGGCATTTTGCCTATGCCCGTAGATGCATTCATCAACATTATTTAAATCTAATCAAATTGGGTTGAGTGTCTCGCTTTATTTACTATGTTTTATGGCACAGATAAAGGAATAGTATTACTAGCATTACAACTACCTCTTGGTACGTTATAATTCATTCATTTACAAAGAAATTGAAGCTTAAAGAGTAATAAAACAGTGGAACTTAAACAGTAAAGAAATTGGAGCGAAGAAACAGCAATATTATAAAGTTGATATGTATTTATTATAGTCAAATTTTATAGAAGATAAAACATACGCATTTTTAAATGTTAATAAATAACTCTTAATGTGGCAACATTAATTGAATCTGCTTATTCCAAAAAGTTCATTAAGTGGACACACGCTTTTGAAAGCATCGCGGGATCTATTGTTTCATTGCTGTAGTTAATTATGAAGAAAAGAACTGGATAAATAATGCTTAAAGGAAGCTCCTTAGAATCTATTACTTATTAAAATATAATCCTGACATGGTAAAAAAACGAACAAAGATAGGACTAAGCCTGAAAACAAACAAAAATAAGATGTACATGGTTTTTTCCCTTAGAATTGATAGTAGAAAGTTAAGATGACATCAACTCATTGAGCTGTGAAGGATTTTCTATATTTAGGACTTAGGAAAAAGTTGTCCCCTGGTATTGGAGGATTAACATAAGGGGTTCACCACTTTTAAAGGCAAAAGTGGCGCAAAGGGGTTGCTATGCCACTTACTGGAGGGGGAGATCCCTCGTCGGCCAAAATAGTGGGATTTCCGTGGTTACTCCAACGGTTCCGTTCATACTAGCGTGATCGGATGGTCCAGGGCCACTTTTAAAAGCCAAGGTTTACCGATAAGATTTCTAACTATCTCTTTAGACTCAACCTAGGCTGAAAAGTTAAAAGAGTACATAGTATAAAAAAAGGTCTTACTGTATTCACTTCACGCTGTATAAGAACTGATTTAAAAAAAGACTCTTTCTCCCAGCCCGCTCCGCTAGACGGGTGACTGCGACATGGGGTACGGGGTGGTAAATTAATTCTTCCAGCCAATCCTAGGTCTTTGCCAAGAATGGCAAAGATTTGCAACTTATCTCACAGTCAGTCACTTAATTGAGGTTAGTAATGAACCAGGAGAAACCAAAAATATTCTCAAGAAGAAAGCTATCACCAAACTCCTAGGTGATGACATCTTGCAAACAGCTATAACTCAACTATCTTCAATCAAAAAGGACATAGATTCCACATCAAAGCTAGTTAAGCCTGTTGACTCAACTGCTAATCAAATCGACGCCATTGCCCTAGTCAAAGGCAAGAAATCTAAGAAAAAACGGCAAACTTTCCATCCCAGTCCAAAATTACCACCAATGATAATTCGTCGGCTGAAGAAGAATTTCAGTATTCAAATCAAGCAAATGATGAAACTTCGACCACAATGGATATTTAAATGTATACTATGCAAGATTTTACGTTTCTCACAAAATTATCACTGTGCAATAATGTTGTTTTAACTATTACGATGACCAAAATAATTTGCGCAACAACCCCTTAGCTAGCCCTGATAGCCCCTTAAGCCGTTTTAACTGTCAATATCTCGACACTAGATTTTGTAAAAAATGTAAAACCAAAGCTAATGGAAGAGACAAAACTTAATATAATCTGCTTTAACATCAAAAGCATAAGAGATAAGTGGACTAATTTTAAAGATTTAATTTTAATTAATGGTTACTGCCCTTTCGACGTAATTGGAATAACGGAGACGTGGCTTTCAGAAATTGATGATACTAATGAATTTTCCCTCCCTGGCTTTCAAGCTATTCATATTGAAAGAAAATTAACCAAGTCCTCTTTTGGCATTTCTCTTTACATTCACCAGGCTATTACACTGTGAATCCTTATTCTCGCAACCTATAAATAATAGATGCATTTATTCAATAATTGTTGATATAAGTGTTGACGACAATTCTTTTATTTTTTCATTGTTTTATAAACCACCCTCATTTCCGACACCTTTCTTTTGTAATCTTTTTGATGACTTTTCTAGTTTTATTAATTTACCACAAAAGAAGGCAATAGTTTTTGGGGACTTCAATTGTAATTTACTAAATTTTAGCAGTAATAATGATTGTGATACCTTCTTTGAAACATTTACCTCAAGTGGTCTTCTTCCGACAATCCTTTTTCCTACTAGAGTTGATCCTATGAGGTCTACCACTACTGTAATTGATAACATTTTTGTAGCCACTTCCTTGGGAAACTACCTGTCCTCCAAAATAATATTCTATGACCTGTCAGACCACTTTCTAATCTATCTCTCCCTACCCTTCCAACCAACTATTAAACACCCTAGAACTAATATCCCTACGTCTAATAGGATATATAATATTGTGAATATGAACCGGTTCACGGATCGTCTGAAATAATTTGACTGGTCAAAGGTTTTGGATTGTCAGGATGTTAATTCAGCCACAAATGGTTTTACACAGGGACTGAGTGATCTTATCAGTTCAACCTTTCCAGTCTGTAAATCAAACCGAAAAACTACCTATATACACCCCTGGATGTAAAATAGCCTGATAATCTCTTCATATTGTAAAAATAACCTATATAAGTTAGCTTGCAAAACCAGTAGCGTTATTGACCTAACTAATTATAAAACTTACAAAAACTATATACAAAACTCTTCCGTGAAGCAAAAAAAAAAATAATATTATTCAAAAATCACTCACTGCAAAGGGAACTTGCGAGGAAAATTACACCATCATATTCAGCATATTTGATAACCCTACTTTATAAGTTTCAAGTCCCTATACACCATAATACGGAATTTTACATTTTTACCACAAGAAAGATCTCGAATGCATGTTACTTTGTTTCTTTAATTTCTTCCCCAAGGGTGACCAAATGGAAACAGTGATCGTATAAGCTCAGAAGACGGTTCATATACCATCGATGCCAAACAAAATTGGGCGCAATATAATCAACTTCGTGACAAAGCTGTTTTAAAGTATAAAAAAGGTGGACTTGCCCTTATCGAAAGTAGAATACTTTTGAAACTTCATTTGAAAGGCCATTTCTTGGCCAAACATCAACATTTTGACACTCCTGACAAGCCAAATTTTGTTTCGAATTTTGCTTCAAATTTGACATCTTTCAATGCAAAGCAGCTAGTTGCTCTTCCCTTTCTCGAACAGCAGCAAGTTCATGAAAATGAATAGGTCAGTTTCCTTATAATTTTTTGATACGATAAAATAATGCTATTGGGCATTACGCGCTACCTAATAATCGAGCTACCACTAGTGCTACCTGGGTTTTGTTGGGGTGATATGAGAAAATGGGCTAAAATTTACCGACAACTAAATAATCCAGCATTTCATTTGTGGTTTTTTGCAAACTGTCAGTGAGAACTGCGTCCTAGAAAATATTTATGGCGCTTGGGTCGGTTGCAACCTGACCAAGAGGTATCTTATTGCTCTGTTCTTGGGTATTATTATTTTGTTTGAAAAAGTATGTGATGCGTGCAAACAATTTTTGCACAGAGCAGGAAAGACCCTTTCTTGGCCCACTAGTGCTACCTGGGTTTTGTTGGGGTGATATGAGAAAATGGGCTAAAATTTACCGACAACTAAATAATCCAGCATTTCATTTGTGGTTTTTTGCAAACTGTCAGTGGAGAACTGCGTCCTAGAGAATATTTATGGCGCTTGGGTCGGTTGCAACCTGACCAAGAGGTATCTTATTGCTCTGTTCTTGGGTATTATTATTGTGTTTGAAAAAGTATGTGATGCGTGCAAACAATTTTTGCACAGAGCAGGAAAGACCCTTTCTTGGCCCACTAGTGCTACCTGGGTTTTGTTGGGGTGATATGAGAAAATGGGCTAAAATTTACCGACAACTAAATAATCCAGCATTTCATTTGTGTTTTTTTGCAAACTGTCAGTGGAGAACTGCGTCCTAGAGAATATTTATGGCGCTTGGGTCGGTTGCAACCTGACCAAGAGGTATCTTATTGCTCTGTTCTTGGGTATTATTATTGTGTTTGAAAAAGTATGTGATGCGTGCAAACAATTTTTGCACAGAGCAGGAAAGACCCTTCCTTGGCCCACTAGTGCTACCTGGGTTTTGTTGGGGTGATATGAGAAAATGGGCTAAAATTTACCGACAACTAAATAATCCAGCATTTCATTTGTGGTTTTTTGCAAACTGTCAGTGGAGAACTGCATCCTAGAGAATATTTATGGCGCTTGGGTCGGTTGCAACCTGACCAAGAGGTATCTTATTGCTCTGTTCTTGGGTATTATTATTGTGTTTGAAAAAGTATGTGATGCGTGCAAACAATTTTTGCACAGAGCAGGAAAGACCCTTCCTTGGCCCACTAGTGCTACCTGGGTTTTGTTGGGGTGATATGAGAAAATGGGCTAAAATTTACCGACAACTAAATAATCCAGCATTTCATTTGTGGTTTTTTTGCAAACTGTCAGTGAGAACTGCGTCCTAGAAAATATTTATGGCGCTTGGGTCGTTTGCAACCTGACCAAGAGGTATCTTATTGCTCTGTTCTTGGGTATTATTATTTTGTTTGAAAAAGTATGTGATGCGTGCAAACAATTTTTGCACAGAGCAGAAAGACCCTTTCTTGGCCCACTAGTGCTACCTGGGTTTTGTTGGGGTGATATGAGAAAAAAATGGGCTAAAATTTACCGACAACTAAATAATCCAGCATTTCATTTGTGGTTTTTTGCAAACTGTCAGTGGAGAACTGCGTCCTAGAGAATATTTATGGCGCTTGGGTCGGTTGCAACCTGACCAAGAGGTATCTTATTGCTCTGTTCTTGGGTATTATTATTGTGTTTGAAAAAGTATGTGATGCGTGCAAACAATTTTTGCACAGAGCAGGAAAGACCCTTTCTTGGCCCACTAGTGCTACCTGGGTTTTGTTGGGGTGATATGAGAAAATGGGCTAAAATTTACCGACAACTAAATAATCCAGCATTTCATTTGTGGTTTTTTGCAAACTGTCAGTGGAGAACTGCGTCCTAGAGAATATTTATGGCGCTTGGGTCGGTTGCAACCTGACCAAGAGGTATCTTATTGCTCTGTTCTTGGGTATTATTATTGTGTTTGAAAAAGTATGTGATGCGTGCAAACAATTTTTGCACAGAGCAGGAAAGACCCTTCCTTGGCCCACTAGTGCTACCTGGGTTTTGTTGGGGTGATATGAGAAAATGGGCTAAAATTTACCGACAACTAAATAATCCAGCATTTCATTTGTGGTTTTTTGCAAACTGTCAGTGAGAACTGCGTCCTAGAAAATATTTATGCTTGGGTCGGTTGCAACCTGACCAAGAGGTATCTTATTGCTCTGTTTCTTGGGTATTATTATTTTGTTTGAAAAAGTATGTGATGCGTGCAACAATTTTTGCACAGAGCAGGAAAGACCCTTCCTTGGCCCACTAGTGCTACCTGGGTTTTGTTGGGGTGATATGAGAAAATGGGCTAAAATTTACCGACAACTAAATAATTCAGCATTTCATTTGTGGTTTTTTGCAAACTGTCAGTGAGAACTGCGTCCTAGAAAATATTTATGGCGCTTGGGTCGGTTGCAACCTGACCAAGAGGTATCTTATTGCTCTGTTCTTGGGTATTATTATTTTGTTTGAAAAAGTATGTGATGCGTGCAAACAATTTTTGCACAGAGCAGGAAAGACCCTTTCTTGGCCCACTAGTGCTACCTGGGTTTTGTTGGGGTGATATGAGAAAATGGGCTAAAATTTACCGACAACTAAATAATCCAGCATTTCTTTTGTGTTTTTTTGCAAACTGTCAGTGGAGAACTGCGTCCTAGAGAATATTTATGGCGCTTGGGTCGGTTGCAACCTGACCAAGAGGTATCTTATTGCTCTGTTCTTGGGTATTATTATTGTGTTTGAAAAAGTATGTGATGCGTGCAAACAATTTTTGCACAGAGCAGGAAAGACCCTTTCTTGGCCCACTAGTGCTACCTGGGGTTTTGTTGGGGTGATATGAGAAAATGGGCTAAAATTTACCGACAACTAAATAATCCAGCATTTCATTTGTGGTTTTTTGCAAACTGTCAGTGGAGAACTGCATCCTAGAGAATATTTATGGCGCTTGGGTCGGTTGCAACCTGACCAAGAGGTATCTTATTGCTCTGTTCTTGGGTATTATTATTGTGTTTGAAAAAGTATGTGATGCATGCAAACAATTTTTGCACAGAGCAGGAAAGACCCTTCTTGGCCCACTAGTGCTACCTGGGTTTTGTTGGGGTGATATGAGAAAATGGGCTAAATTTACCGACAACTAAATAATCCAGCATTTCATTTGTGGTTTTTTGCAAACTGTCAGTGAGAACTGCGTCCTAGAAAATATTTATGGCGCTTGGGTCGGTTGCAACCTGACCAAGAGGTATCTTATTGCTCTGTTCTTGGGTATTATTATTTTGTTTGAAAAAGTATGTGATGCGTGCAAACAATTTTTGCACAGAGCAGGAAAGACCCTTTCTTGGCCCACTAGTGCTACCTGGGTTTTGTTGGGGTGATATGAGAAAATGGGCTAAAATTTACCGACAACTAAATAATCCAGCATTTCATTTGTGGTTTTTTGCAAACTGTCAGTGGAGAACTGCGTCCTAGAGAATATTTATGGCGCTTGGGTCGGTTGCAACCTGACCAAGAGGTATCTTATTGCTCTGTTCTTGGGTATTATTATTGTGTTTGAAAAAGTATGTGATGCGTGCAAACAATTTTTGCACAGAGCAGGAAAGACCCTTTCTTGGCCCACTAGTGCTACCTGGGTTTTGTTGGGGTGATATGAGAAAATGGGCTAAAATTTACCGACAACTAAATAATCCAGCATTTCATTTGTGGTTTTTTGCAAACTGTCAGTGGAGAACTGCATCCTAGAGAATATTTATGGCGCTTGGGTCGGTTGCAACCTGACCAAGAGGTATCTTATTGCTCTGTTCTTGGGTATTATTATTGTGTTTGAAAAAGTATGTGATGCGTGCAAACAATTTTTGCACAGAGCAGGAAAGACCCTTCCTTGGCCCACTAGTGCTACCTGGGTTTTGTTGGGGTGATATGAGAAAATGGGCTAAAATTTACCGACAACTAAATAATCGAGCATTTCATTTTTACCGACAACTAAATAATCTTCAATGGAGTATAGAACTTTTTGCTACTGTATATTACCTTTAAAGTACTTTGGACAAACTAGGCAGACGATTCAATAATAAAGAGATTCAGTGTGCTGCTTAGCCAGAGTGGTGTCAGATATAAATAAAAGTACAAAGTTGTTAACTAGTGAAAACCCATTTGGCAATAGTATAGAAAAAAGAAGTTTTTGTTCGAGAATGATTATATTTTAAATTAACCCTTACTTTGATTATTATTTTCTTGGTATAAAATTCATATCTAACATCACCCTGTTGTCACTTCCCCGCCACGTTGAGGCGACACTGATAGTACTTTTGATTTTGTTTTTATTTTGTGAAGTATATACGTATTATTTAAAAAAATACGCATTACATAGTTATACATTTAAATAAAATCAAAAGTACAAGGGAAGGCCCACCACCACAACTACCAATGAAGCTGTAAGCGATAAAACTGTAATCAAACTGTAAGCAATAAAAAGAAAAATAATGACCCTTTGAATTTCAGCTTAGGCATTCCTTTTGAATTAGATATAAAAACGAAATTTGTTTTGTCGGTTTCTTTTTTGGTCGTTACTGTTGTTTAATTTTCAGCTCATGACAGCTTTGGGTAAAAAAGAAGACAAATGAAGAATTAGAAAATTATAATGCTTGAGAACATTGAATCAACCGTGCTGAACCACAGTTGAAAAAAAGTGGAAGATAACAAAATTAGGCAATATTCTAAAGCTAATCTTCAAAACTCTACTAAAATCAAATGTTCTATTCGTGGATAAGAAATACTAATTAGTAATGAATCATTATTGCAACTTAACATAAGTTCTATTCTTTGATTCTGTTTCATAGTTTTTTTACTTCTTATTTCAGTTCCCTTTCAGTTTGAAAAAAATATATGATAATAATTGTAAAATCATCTTGATTTCTGGAATAAAAATACTATAATATGCGAATAAAATATATTTCTAGAGTAAAAAATTTAGTTTTTTTTCCTAATGCAGTTTGTATGTTCCCTGCATGTTTTGCAATATTCATCTCACCTCGCTCACTTCCCAGAATATTTGAATAGTTTCATAATACAGCGAATAATTTCATAATACAGTATAGTCTACAACGAATAAAGACAAACTGAAAAATAAATAGCCAATAAATACAAACTGTCGATTAGAAAAGCACCTAGAAACTACAAACTAAAAAGCTCTTAATAACCATGCAAAAAGAAAAATCGAGAAGAGAGGGAGGAGAGTGAGGAGGAGGAGAGAAAAATAGATATTACTTCAACTCATGGTGAAGTTGGAATCAATTATATGAAAACAAATTTAGTAGCTTTAGCAGTTGATTTCAATCTTTTATTATGACCCAAGCACCTATAATATAAAACACACAATAAGCAAAGCAAAGCACATGAGGTAGCATTAACACTTGCAAAGGGAAAGCACATTCGGGCTAAGAAGGTAATAGTACATATTGCTTCTTCTCGATTAAGCTGTCTATAGAGAGGTGGTCGAAGTTTGGTCTAAATCACTCATAAATTCATCTTTTTGATGGGTTTTACAATTCTCTCGTGGCTTGTTTGATGAGCCTGATGATAGGAGTTTCAGACCGGTGTTCAAGGCTAGTCTGGAGTGCTGGTTGTGCAAATCGGGTTTATTACTGCATTATAAAATGGGCACGTTTGCTTAGGAGTGCATGGTTCATATGGATGGGAGGAGTGACGTGTTGGTGTTATGACAAGAGGCAAAGCACTTGGCTTAGAGGCAGAGGTGATCCCATCTTGGGCAATTCGTACCTCTTTTCTAGTCCCTTTTTCTAATGCTTCATTGGGACCTAGATTACTACTCCTTGGGCACTACACTTCTGATATTACTTCAAGTTGTGAAGGATAGGGCTGGGATATATGAATCCAGTTTGTTCTTAGCAAGGGCCCGGCTGCTCTTCTTAAAAAGTATGAACTTGGATTATCGCTAAATAGCATTAGTGAAATATATTAAAAATTCATCCTTGAACAAGGAATCTAAAAGACAAAAACTTTTTATTGTACATTCAAGTTTTATTAATAAATAATTTAAAAACATTATTAAAACACATTATTCATAGGGCACTGAAATCAATATTATATATGTGAGAAAGGGTTATTTTAAACCCGTCACTATCACTTAAGTGTTTTTCTGACGTTTCAATACCTCGATGTTGGAACCTTTGGTCCTGGGTTTTTTCTTCAGATAAATGTCTTTCCTTGTTTCTTTTCTTTTGAGTTCTTTAATTATCTCTTTCCCATCTGTGGAAATGATAAATTATCTCTTAATATTGGCTGCGCCATTTTTCATTTCTTTAACTGCGTAGTTTGTTAAAACCACAAGGTTTTAATTGCGCAGTTACGGGTGACCCATCATAGCTAAAGTTACTTTCAGATAACAAGTTTGGTCCGTATTGTCGAGGGGTGAAAGAAAGGGCATAAAGCTGATTCATTCGAAGTAAGTTGGCTTGATACATTTGAAGTAAGTTGATTCATAATCTTGGACTTTTTAGCCTAGGTGGAGTCCGGCAGCCTAAAGAAGGGCTGAGATTATATTATTTGCAGTAGGAAAAGAGTTGCGAGACATACCGTCATTTACTACATAGACAGGGGGTCCGTTTACCCTCTGATGAGATAGTTAGAGATTTTAGTGGTGACTCAGTGTGGGTGCATTCTTGGTATAGAGTTTAACCGTTTGACCATTCAATCACGTTACCATACCCTGGAGCATGGTATACCGTACAAAAGGTACTAACATACTCTATATTTACGGAACAGTAGTGGTAAGCGCGAGCATTCCATTACAATATTTGTCGCCAGAGAGACTTCCCCTCTAGTAAGTGATGTAGCACCATTTTTGCGCCAATATCTGGTGGCAGTCGTGGCTTACCACTAGAAACCCAATATGTATTATTATTTGAACAGTGGGAACATACCATTTCCTTGGTAGAACGTGATAGTCCAAGGCAAATCACGCCACCGTGTCACTCAATGGTTGGCAAACGACACCTTTCTGCACAAACTAGCATTCCTAAGGCATTTTCAGACATTTTCCACAAAAGAACCATGTAAACTAGACTTAAACTTAAAGAATTATACACTACATCGTTTAAACTTAAAGAAAATTCCCAATAGCGTTTCTTTTGATGATTTGTGATAAAATACGCCAGCAGGGCACAATGTACCTTTCTAGTGGCAACATCTGGTACCCGTCATCATCACTTGAGCGTTTTCTGGCGTTTGGATATCACAGTATATATATATTTTTATTTGAACAGTGGGAACATGCTATTTCATTGCTAGAACGTGATAGTCCAAGGCAGTTCACTCCACCATGGCACTCAATGGCTGGCACAAGTTACCCTCTGGAGCAAACTATTATTCCTAAGGTATCTTCAGACATTTTCTTGGTAAAAATGATGCTTCCAAGTGTATTTTGGTAATTTTTCGTTTAAAGAGTATGATTTAGGATGTTTAGTTGTGCTATTTCGCGGTATAGCTTGCCCGTATATCACCTTTGTTGGTGTTTCAAAGAGAATTTTGGAAGAAGTTGCTTAATTTGCTGTTTCTTGGTTTGGCTCGTCAGCGTTAGCTTTTTTGGTGTTTCCAAGTGTGTTTTGAAAGTTTTTCGTTTGAAACGTTAGATTTAGGATGTTTAGTTTCACTGCTTCGTGGTTTAGCTTGTCTGTGTTAGCTTTGTTGGTGATTCCAAGTGTTTTAAGTTTTTTGTTTGAAACGTTTGATTTAGGATGTTTAGTTTCAATGTTTCGAGGTTTACCTTGTCTGTTTTAGCGCTGCTGGTGTTTCCATGAGTATTTGGAAGTTTTTCGTTTGAAACTTTAAGATTTAGGATGTTTAGTTGTGCTCTCTCTTGGTTTAGCTTGTCAGTGTTAGCCCTCTTTGTGTTTCAAAGAGTATTTTGGAAGAAGTTATTTAGTTCTTCTGTTTCGTGGTTTAGCATGTCTGTATTAGCTTTATTGGTTTTTCCAAGCGTTTTCTGGAAGTTTTTGTTAGAACACATGATTTAGGATATCTAGTTGTGATTTTTGCGGTTTAGCTTGTCTGTGTTAGCTGTGTTGCTAATTCTAAGTGTGTTTTAGAAGTTTTTCGTTTATAACATATGATTTAGGATGTTTAGTCTTGCTGTTTCGTGGTTTAGCTTGTCTTTTTAAGCGTTTTTGGTGATCCCAAGCGTATTTTCAAAGTTTTTTTGTTTTGTGTGTCTGACTGTGTTTGCCTCTCTCTGTGTGTTGGTGTGTCTGACTGCGTGTTTGTGTATGTTTTTCTATTTAGACACAGCAGAGCCTACAGAAGTACCTACAGGATCTTGCTTCGCATTCACTACATGCAACTGCTTAACAGTTCTTACATATGAGCTGCATGTTTTCTGGCATCTGTTTTCGACATTTATAACAAGTGGCTCTTCTGTCCTGCATTAAAAGAGATTCAAGTACCTGGACAGCAAATTTGATTCTATGTTTATTCATTAGTTCAATAGTTTTCTTATTTACCATTTCAGTATCCTCGTTATATAAATCTATGAATTTCTTCGATAGCGTAGATCTTCCTTTTGACGTCTTGTACTTAGAAGGTGATGGAAGATCAATTGACATTGCGCTTCCCAAATAGGTTATTTCATTTGTATAGTCTTGGGCATATTTGACAACAAGAAGCCCACAGCTTGAAGAATCTACTTGTGGAGCTATTCTGCACGAGTCAAGTTCAAGTTCTATGTAGCGTTTATCCACTCCCTTCATCAGATTTTTTAGGTTGGAAAGAACTAGCCTCCCGTGAGCGTGGTTTAACGGCTTCTGGCTATCAAGAAGATAGAAAGTTTTCTTGGAGAAATCACATATTCCCAAAATGAAATGATTCTTGGACTTCGTATTCGTTATATCACACATATTGACACACAATGGAACAAACAAAACACTGCAATCATTCGAAACATCACTAAAACTCTCTCTAGGCGTATCTGGGTAAGTATTCAAAGCATCAATACTTGTCAAGTTGAAAGTAGAGTAGCTATCGATAGTTCTTGCTGACGCACAGCTAGAAGTTACAAGATTCACGAGGTATGAAACAATTCCAGTTGTGAGCCAAGTATCAGGCGTCAGCAGTGATTCAAGGTCTTGAAAGAAAATTGGAAACACGTCTGTGTCCCTCAAGGGAAAACCAGTAGCTCTCCACCAATCTAGTTTTTCTCTGCGTTTTCTACGATAGCAGAATCGGTAGATTTGACCACTATTCCAAAAAGCCTTTTTAAATGCTGGATCACTTGCTTTGCTTCGTCATACAAATCACTTATGGGCCCTTTAAACGCGTAACCATGACAAAGGGCTGTAGGAATTATAGACTGGTTAGCTTCAACACGAAGATTCGGTCTCCTTACCCTTTTTTGGGGTTTCACCAGTTGAGTGGGGCTATGCAGCCTTTTTCGAACAGACTTCACAAACTGTACATCTTCCGCTTGCTTTGCAACTTTTGAATTATGATTCCCATCAGAGCTTTTCGATTGGGGTTTGGAACTCTTTTTAAGTGAAGCTACTTCAATAATTTCTTTTTTTTCATTTCTGAAACCCGTTTCGAATGTATTCTGCTCCCTGCTTGTTTTCAAGTCAGCTTTCGCAGTTTCATTCATAATTGACGGTGAAAAACTCCCCTCATTCTGATCATCACTATCAGCAGTAGACGACAATTCCTTGGCTGCTAGAGAATCTGCTGCAGGTTTAATATTGTAACAGTCCTGAATGGTTAATGAGCTTTTTTATTCCAGGCCTCACGTGCCTTTTAGATCTCCCCTTCACGTTCTTGAGTGTTTTCAGCTGTATAACTGATTTTTCTGTGACTAGTGCATGTCCTCGAGATCTTAAAACTGCTAGTTTGCAAGGACATGCAGAGATTCCAAAATTACAAGAACAATCATAAACTTCAACCAAACTATTCCTCTTAGCACCCTTTGTCACAATTTTATTTCCTCTAACAGTGATTGTTTCTGTTCGTGGTGTCACAACATTAACCTTCTTTCTAGTCAGATTTGAAACAAGATACACTTGCTTTTCGTTGCAAAATGTAACATGTCCCTTTCTCCATAGAGTTTCTGCTATGTCAACTAAACCACTTTGCTGGCGGTCTTCTCTTGTCGTATTTATTTCGCAAAAGGAATCTGACGCATCTACTTCTTGGACCATACGCAGAAACATTTCATTCCTCGATTCAAGTGGATCTTCTTCCTGCTTGATATGAACTACGTTTTCCTTATGTGCCTTCTCAAGGAGTCTATAATCTCCTATTCCCTTATATCCTCGAGACACGTGTGTATAATATTCATCGTCTAGACAAAGAAGGCCCAAGATACATCTGTCCATTGGTATATCTCGCTTTTTGTTGTATAACTCTTTTCATCACAGCATTGAATGACTCTGCGGTATTGTTGGTTATTCCGGAGACTGGATTAAAATCAGGAATCTGGGAAACGATGAAGGCACAATCATACTTCAACATGTCAGATTCCAGATTATCTCGAAAGTAGGTAAATGCAGGGATGGACCATTTCACGAGCCTGTCAGTTCTTATTTGGTAATACTCATCTTCACTTTTTGATCTTAGCAACTGAAGAATATCTTCTTGAACTACCTTGATGTCTTCTTTAGATGCCCCCATTTTCTGAAGTGCATGTTTTGCATTGATCCGATAGTGTAGCCAGCAATGAGCAGCCTGAATATGAGGAAATATTTTTTTTTTCTCGCAACCTCTATACCCTTTTCTCTATCACTCACAAAAGAATTTTGCGGTGAATTGATGCTTGGTGCTTTCTTCATTAGAACTATAAACAGCTCTTCGTGCGAATCAGCTGATCTATTTGTGTGAAGTAAAAATGCAATTGGATCATCAGAGGTGTTGTCCCCTTATGGTCGAAGTCAGGATGTCGGAATGTCAGAGCTGAAACCCAGTAATTTCCAATGTTATATTTGGTATCATAATAGAACACTATCGGGATACCGTGTTTTACAAAGTAATCAACCTCTAAGATGGCAAATTCTGATATACAGGTGACGGCTGCTTCTCCTTGCCCAAAAAATTTTTCTGTCACAACAAAATCAGTTTCCGTCATAAGATATCGAATCATATTACATGTGTCTTTGGATATCATGCTTTTTCTGGCCAAAGAAAAGGCATCCTTTACCTGCCGCTGACTTCTTGGAACATTTGTCTGCAGCTCATTTCACTGTCTTGCTAAACTCGTTATGGAAATGTTCTCGGGGCGTCATTGTTGTGGTTTTTGCTACATTTTTGGCTCTTATTAATACAGATTTCTCAGAAGGAACAAAAGGGATAGCTTTTATTCCTTCTTTCTTTTTATGGTTTCCATGGGGGTCACAATTGGATTTTCTGTCACAAGTACCAACATAATGAATCACCGTATATAGGCAGTGCTCAAGGGGACAGTTGAATGCACATTGCTCATATCGAAAGATATATCTCTTCAAATCAACCATCTTGCCTTCAATCATCCGTTGATTAACTCTCTTTCTGAAGTTTGGATGAACAGAGGGTACAGATACTGAGTGTCCCCCACTACTTCTGCTATAACGGTAACCATCGGCCTTGTAGTCTTGTAAGTATTCAAAACTATCTGAATATACTAAAAAAATACTATCTGCAGTAGGATAGGCTGGAACTTTGTTCTTGCAGAGTCTAAACTTTGATATACCAGTTTCGTGAGCGGTCCTTAAGATTATGGCAGCCTCAGTAGATCTAAGTGCCGATTTCTTGGTTTCGTAAATATGTGGGTCCACTGGATTAGGAAGTGAGGCGCGATGTATTGTTTGAATTACACTTGGTCGATCATTTTGAAAATCTTGTACTTTTTTGGACAAAAAACAAACATTCAGAGAAGGCTTATTAAAAGCCGATTTATTTTTCTCAGGCTGTGTACTATAAATCTGTGTTTCGTAAGAGCCCTGGTAATTGTCTTCACATAATTCATTGGCTATGTATACCGTTTTGTTAACGTTACTTTTTTGTTCTGGGTTTCTTTTATTGTTTTCATCATAGGCGTCAATAATCTGGAACTCATTTTCTACTTCCAGTCGAAAACATTCCACCATATTCTCTTGGTAGTCAACCTTTTCCATGTCCTTGCACTCTTTAGTGTCCATGCACTCTTTAATGTCCATGCACTCGTTAATTTCCATGCACTCCTTGAACTCCATGTCCAGCTTATCATTTTCAAAGTTCCCTTCGGTATCAATCACTGGATTAGGAAGTGAGGCGCCATGTATTGTTTGAATTACACTTGGTCGATCATTTTGAAAATCTTGTACTTTTTTGGACAAAAAACAAACATTCAGAGAAGGCTTATTAAAAGCCGATTTATTTTTCTCAGGCTGTGTACTATAAATCTGTGTTTCGTAAGAGCCCTGGTATTTGTCTTCACATAATTCATTGGCTATGTATACCGTTTTGTTAACGTTACTTTTTTGTTCTGGGTTTCTTTTATTGTTTTCATCATAGGCGTCATTAATCTGGAACTCATTTTCTACTTCCAGTCGAAAACATTCCACCATATTCTCTTGGTAGTCAACCTTTTCCATGTCCTTGCACTCTTTAGTGTCCATGCACTCCATGCACTCCTTGAACTCCATGTCCAGCTTATCATTTTCAAAGTTCCCTTCGGTATCAATCTTTTTCTGACACCTTTGCTTTAAAGTGTGTTTTGGTAACCATCCTTATTCATTTTAACTCCCTGTTGTTCATCTTCATCTGTGGATTTGCACATTGTACTTACCATTTTGAGCTCACATTCTTTCAAATACCTCTTATTTCTTCTTTCAAGCTTGAGAATTTCATTTTTTTTCTTTGTATATATGTTGATGGATGTGCCACGAGAGCCTCTTTTCTTCTTGTTTTGACCCATCATCCGAATAGAAATTACGAGTGAAACTAAAAAGACACGTATTTCATTGTCTTAAAAACTACATCCACGAGTCTGTGAAAGGGGATCCAAACTTAAATGAGTAAAGCATTACTAGAGAGCAGTTGGATGTCAAATCCCCCTAAAAAAGGGAACGAAACTGCTTCTCTTTCAATGGCTTGGAACTTTGCTAAAAAAAAATTCATATGAATTTACTGAAAAAATGTGCATTGTTAGTTTATCGTTTTATGTTATAACGTTGATCCTTACTTTCAGTTGAAAAACATTCTTTTTTTTAAATTTGTTTTCTGATCGTTTTTCTAATAATGCTGGTAAATTTTCAATAATACATTAAAAGTACAGTAAAATAAAACAGTTTTTTGTAATAAAAATTACAGTGAAATAAACACTTAAACCGCTGAGCTTCCTGGAATTAATGTTCATTATTTTCAATAGTTCCTTACAGTTATACGGACTATTATATTGATTTTACACTTTTTGTCGTTGATGTTTTGAAAAACAAAAGCACGCTGTTCGAGATACATATAGTTTTCAATAAAACGGAAAGGACATAACATACCTTAGACTTTTATGGTTTGGGAAGGGAGAAAGGGGCAGTAGCCAAACTCCTATTGGTAGTAATTTTTGTTGACCATATAAAATTAGGGGGACAAAAGTATTTTTGTCCCCCCTCGATAAATTCCACCCGGGAAATTCCTCTGAGCCCCCCCTGAAAACGGCCTTGGGTTGCACCCCTTACCGTGTTGGTTTGAGGGATATCAGACCAAGAGAGTGCATTTCAATGCCAAAATAGTCACACAAAATTTGGAGATAGCTATTTTCTTCAAAATAGTTGAAAGGCCCAATAACTGTCTTTTGAGATAAAATGACCCCCTACAGCCCCTGGTATGTAAGTTTTTAAGTTATAAAAAATGTCCTTTGTTTTATTTGTTATTGGGAAGTGTGCATACACATATGCTGATTATTATTCCTTAAAATTTTAATTATTTTTTATTTCTTAAAATTATAAAAGTGAAAACATTAAAAAAAATTTCAGTAAAGTACAAATTACATTCTAACTTTTAGAAAGCATAGAGTTTAGAACCCTACTTAGGTTAATTTCTGCTCGTTATGAGTTTGACTTGTTTTAATTTTTGTTTGTTTTGGGTTTCATTTATTTATTGATACTGATATATGGTAGTTGTATGCTTGGTAGATTATTTTATTCTATTCTTTTTTCATTTTTGGTTTAATGGAGTTCTTTATTTTTTTTGGAAACTTATTTTGTGCAAAAAGTTTTTGTGATTAATTTTTTTCGTTTTATATTGACATAGTTTTTTTTCAGGGAGAAAGATTGAGCCTCTTCTGAAGTTAAACAGCCATCCCTTCCATAGAACCTTAAATACCCCCTGGGCATAAACTATGACCCTTGCCCCTAATCTCTGGGGTCTGTTTCAACCCTAAAAGCCTTGTTATATGATATTGAGACTATTTTGAATAGAAGGGGTATCTCAAAATTTCTAGTAGACGCACTTTAGGACAATACGACGTGTGGGTAGGGTGGAGATGGTAGCTGCCCTCTTATCACTGACTCTTACTAGATCCCTCTGATCTGAAAAAAAATACATTGTGCCAACATCGTTCTTTACTTAGGCACCGCTTCTGCGCTGCCTATGATTTTATTTTTTTTTTGTCGTCGATGTTTTGAAAAACAAAAGATACATATAGTTTTCAATAAAACGGAAAGTACATAACAGGCTTAAGTCTTTTATGGTTTGGGAAAGGAGAAAGGGGCAGTAGCCAAACTCCTCTTAGTAGTATTTTTTGTTGACAATATAAAAATAAACCAGACTATGCACATAATATTTTTTCAAGAACAATTGTTGCAGTAGAAGCACTAAACAATAGCGGTGTCTGCTTTGACAATAACTTGTCAAACACGCAAAGGTTTTTTTTCTTAGCTATATAAAAGCTTCTCATTCTAATATTAAGTAACCCTTGTGTTTCAGGAGACAACGTTAGAAAATTTGGGACAACAATTAAAAATAGTCAAACTTTAGCGTAAAGAGCAACGTATCAAGGAGGAGCGAAACCTCCTCATACGAAAATAATTTCTGTTCGTTTTATGTTATAACGTTGATCCTTACTTTCAGTTGAAAAACATTCTTTTTTTTTAATTTGTTTTCTGATCGTTTTTCTAATAATCTACTACTACTACTACTAACAACTCATCGCAGCACCCAGCCGCCTGAGGCCAACACAGCTACGCACGCTCCTCCTCCACCCCAATCTATTCAAGGCCTCCCTTTTTACACCTGCCCACGAAGTTCCCATTTCCTTTAAATCTTTCTTTATGACGTCCTCCCACCCCAGACGGGGACGACCTGCTTTCCGTTTAGCCCTAGATGGTTGGCCGAAAAGAACAATCTTCGGCAATCTGTCATCCTTCATCCGCACAACATGCCCCAACCACCTCAACCTTTCTTTCATTATAGACCTAGAAAGCGGTATTGAACCACATTTTTCATATAGCCTATTGTTTGAAATACGGTCAGTCAGCCGGGTACCCAGAACAATCCTTAAGCAATTTCTCTGGAAAACATCTAGCAAATCTTCATCCGCTTTTCGGAGCGTCCATGCTTCAGAGCCATATTTGACCACTGTCATCACTGTAGCTTCTAAGATTCTAATTTTGGTTTGTAGACTTATCTTCCTATTCTTCCAGACTTTTTTTAACTGTGAAAAAACACCCTGAGCCTTGGCTATTCTATTTTTAACATCTTCACTGCTCCAACCATCTTTACTAATAATACTACCAAGATAAGTGAAACTGCCCACCTGATCAATCTTTTCATTACCCAACATCACCTTTTCATCGTCACTTATTCCTAGCCTTAGTGACTTAGTCTTCCTAACATTAATTTTCAAACCAATACTAGCACCCTGAACTCGCAAAACCTCTAAAACTTCATTCATTTTGCTCACACTATCATCTAGGATGCTTAAATCATCAGCATAATCCAAGTCCAGGAGACTTTTTCCTCCCCATTTGATTCCGTGGTCTCCCATTGCCTTTCCTGTGCTCCTTAAAACAAAGTCCATCAAAATAATCCATATAAAGGGGGATAGAACACAGCCCTGCTTAACTCCTGATTTAATACAAAACCAGCTGCTAACCTCATTTCCTACCTTAACCGCAGCAGTGTTATTCTCGTACATAGCACTAATCACTTTAATGTATTTGTCTGGTATACCATACAAAGATAAAACCTTTACTAAAGCTCCTCTATCAACAGAATCGAACGCTTGCTCATAATCTATAAAACTGAGGACCAAAGGAGTTTGAAAACTTAGGCACTTCTCAATTATTAACCTAAGAGTGAAAATTTGGTCAACACATCTCTACCTTTTCTAAAACCGCACTGCTCTTCTCTTAAAACTTTGTCTACGGCATCTCTCAGTCTAAAAAGTATCATATTACTAAGCAATTTGCTACCTACAGAGACCAGACTAATGCCTCATTAATTACCACACTCACTTTTATCACCTTTCTTATAAAGTGGCTTAATTAATGCTGGTAAATTTTCAATAATACATTAAAATTACAGTAAAATAAAACAGTTTTTTGTAATAAAAATTACAGTGAAATAAACACTTAAACCGCTGAGCTTCCTGGAATTAATGTTCATTATTTTCAATAGTTCCTTACAGTTATACGGACTATTATATTGATTTTACACTTTTTGTCGTTGATGTTTTGAAAAACAAAAGCACGCTGTTCGAGATACATATAGTTTTCAATAAAACGGAAAGGACATAACATACCTTAGACTTTTATGGTTTGGGAAGGGAGAAAGGGGCAGTAGCCAAACTCCTATTGGTAGTAATTTTTGTTGACCATATAAAATTAGGGGGACAAAAGTATTTTTGTCCCCCCTCGATAAATTCCACCCGGGAAATTCCTCTGGGCCCCCCCTGAAAACGGCTTTGGGTTGCACCCCTTACCGTGTTGGTTTGAGGGATATCAGACCAAGAGAGTGCATTTCAATGCCAAAATAGTCAACAAAATTTGGAGATAGCTATTTTCTTCAAATAGTTGAAAGGCCCAATAACTGTCTTTTGAGATAAAATGACCCCCTACAGCCCCTGGAGGTAAGCTTTTAAGCTATAAAAAATGTCTTTTGTTTTATTTGTTATTGGGAAGTGTGCATGCATTTTTCGGCTGGGGCAGGGAGGACGAATTTTCTGCCGGGAGAATTTTCAATGGAGAGGAAAGCTTCCAGGGGGTGAAATTTTCAGAAGAAATTTTAAACTGGGTGAATTTTGCTAGAATTCATATACGAAATTTCTTTATATGTCTTGCTTTCTCTTTACCGATTCAATTTTCGCGTCGAGATGTTAAGGGTAATTGTCCGGGGTAAATTCCGGGGTTAAATTAACCATATCAGATAGAAAAAATGTTTGTGGAAAACTGGTTAGGGTTTACTCAGTCACAAATTAGAACTTATATTTTCCTTATTATGGATCACTATCTATTGATGGCAGCCAAAAATGGGGCAACAAATATTTTTCCATGGTTTTTCCCTATTCTGCTCTCTTTCCTTTGGTTACTTTATAATTACTTTATAGTCCCAAACTTCCAGGCGGGCCATGCCCCCTGCCTCCTCTTGTCGGTGCCCATGTTTAACATACCTGTCAACACTCTCTAAACTTTAACCTCAATACTTTGAAGATTTTTCAACCTCAACCGTTGAAGGTTCTTTCCCTCAGAAAATACCCCCACCCCCTGCCGCAGCTCATTGGTCTACAAACACTTTCGACTTATAAAAAAAAGTACTTGAACTCTCAATTTCCGATCTAATGAGCACCCTCTGAAGCTTTTGCGACCATGAGGCATAGGTGTGGATGAGGAAGGGATAGTCCTTTCCTATACGAAATAAATTCTGCTCATTTTGGGGTTTAATGTTAATCTTTACTTTCATAGCAACAGCGTACACCAGAAGTATTCCCAGAAATCATAAGGGAGTACATAACAATTTGACATTTTTGTTTATTTTTTCGTTTCCGTTGCATCCCCCCCCCCCCAAAAAAAAAATATTCACCGTCATTTTTACTTAATTTGGATGACTTGGCTCCAGCTTTACCACCACCACTCCCCTCCCCCCTTCCCAGGATTTTGAAGAAATTACGGCACGGTCAAAACCCCTATGCATTCCAGAGGCCAGAACATACTTTGCACTTTACTGAATTAAATTTGAAAAAAAACTTGTTTATTAGATTTTCGACTATGTTGAACAAAATGGCTATCTCAGAATTTTAATTGGGTAACTATTTATGTTATTTTATTATGTTCATGGCCGTATATTTGGTTTTAAAATACGCTTCTCTATCTATCTATCTAATATGCAGGATAATTAAACCAAACACATTTTGCATGCAGACCCGCTATACTTTAACTCCCCCCCTTCTAATATGCAAATATATAGCCCAAATTTATTTCTAAAGTAACGAAGAAACTAACGAAAAAACTGGTGTGTTCTCGAATATTACACAGCGTAAACTTGAGGGAGTGGCGTATAAGACACAAGTATCAAAATTCCTTTCCCCTACGGAAATTAAAAAAAAATAAAACAAATAAAACTCTCAAATTTTGAAAGTCTTATTTTTCACGGGGGGTATTTTCCATGGGGGGGGGGGTAATTTTGTTTTAATTATTTGGTGAGCCAAAATCAAAACCTGCATTAATTCAAAAACGTTCAAAAATAAAATAAAAAAACAAGTTTTTTAATTGAAAGTAAGGAGCGACATGAAAACTTAAAACGAACAGAAATTACTCCATATATGAAAGGGGCTGTCCCATCCTCAACGTCTCTCTCTCTCTAATTACGCTAAAGTTTGACTCTTTCTTACAACTCTATTTTTTTAAACAATAAATTTTAGCGCAAAGAGCGAGACGTTGAGGAGGGGACAGCCCCTGTCATATTAGGAAAAATTTCTGTTCGTTCTAAGTTTTAATTTCGCTCCTTACTTTCAATTAAAAAAACTTTTTTTTTAATTTAATTTTTGAACGTATATGAAACCACCGTACCTACCCCCACCTAAACAATGACTCATTCCCCTCCCTCATTATAGCTGATACGTAAACACAGATCGCCAAGCACAGCTTAATTTCATTACAAATAAAGCGAATCAACTTGATTGAATCCAGTCCTGCCTTCGTGTGCCATTACTTCTTTTACAACTGGAGAATCTAAAATATAGTTATTCATATTTTTAAACTGGAGCTTGAAACCTCCACGGCAGGGTTATCTGATATGATGTATCTGATAAATAGATTTTCAGTAAGATCTCTTGCTTTTTTTTTTTGGGGGGGGGGGGTCCCCTTTTTCAAAAATTAGGCAAATTTTCTCAAATTTTTGGTTTTGGGTGTGGAACAATAAACTGAAAGAATTTTATATATTGATACCAATAGATATATCGAAAGAATTGACTTATTATGTTGATTCCAAATATATTAGTTTCATTAAATTTAATCTTACCCATCAAAAGCTACGGGTCAGAGAAAATTTGTCTGAAAAAGTGGGAGAGACCTTCTTGAAGTCATATAAATTTTAATGAAAACCACACCATCAGATTGAAACTGTAGATGTTTCAAGCTCATATCTGCAAAAATGTGGAATTTTGCAATTTTTACCAGAAGAAAAATCACAGATGCGTGTTTATTTGGCTTTTTGTTGTTGTTTTTTTTTTCCAGGGGTGATCGTATCGACCTTGTAGGCCTAGAACGTAAGGATAGGGCTCGTTCTAATGGAAATAAAAAGTTCTTGTACCTTTTTTGTCTATATATAAAAATAGAGAACATAGAAATACTGATCTTTTTTCTGCGCTACCAAAAGTACTGTTTTCATATAACTTTACAGTTTCATGAAATGTAATTAAACAAATAGGAAAGGGTTTTCATCTAAAATAAGGAGCAAGTTTAAAACTTAAAACAAATATAACACCTTTTCAACACCTTGCTCATTAAACAAAAGTATTTGTTTTTTTGCGGGGGTTATATGGGAGGATCTTTCCATGAAGGAAGTTTTCATTGGGAAGGAGCATTGCTGTGAAGGGGGTGCCGCATTTCACAGCATTATTAAAGAAAAAGATCAGAAATTAAATAAAAAAACAAGTTTTTCAACTGAAAGTAAGGAGCACCATCAAAACCCAAAACGGACAGAAAATATTACGTATATGATTTGGTTCAACCCCTAGTCAATACTTCGCTCTTCAAGCCAAAGAATTTTTAGTACTTTCATAAGAGCTATTTATTGTAATTAACGGCCTTTGTGATTAAGTAAACATTTTTAAAGAATTGGAACAAAATTCGAACTTTAGCTTAAAGAGCAAGGTATTGAATAGGGGGGGAACCCCCTAATATACGTATTAAAAATCAATGAATATAGAAGTTCGGTACGTAAGTTAATTCGTAAGTTACGTACATTTATTACTAATCAAAACGTTCGTAAATAAAATTAAACAAGTTTTGAAAAATCCATTTAATAAAAAAAAGCAAAATTAATATACAAATTTTGTTTTAATTATTCATGTGCGGTGAGCCAAAATCAAAACCTGCATTAATTCAAAAACGTTCAAAAAATAAATAAAAAAACAGGTTTTTTAACTGAAAGTATGGAACTTCGAATGAGCTCTCTCTTGATTTTATAGGGCCAATGGGTCGGTACGATTACCCCTGAAAAAAAATAAACACGCCTCCGTGATCTTTCTTCTGGCAAAAAATACAAAGTTGCAGATTTTTGCAGATATGAGCTTGAAACATATGTAACAGGGCTTTCTGATACGCTAAATCTGACGGTGTGCTTTTCATTAAAATTATTTCACTTGTAGGGGATGTTTCCCCCCTCTTTCAAAAATCAGGCAAATTTTCTCAGGCTCGTAGCCTTTTATGAGTAATACTAAACTTAATAAAATTTATATATTTAGAAATTAGCATTATAAGCCCATTCTTTTGATACATTTATTGACATCAAAACTCCGTTTTTAAAAGTTTCGATTACTATTGAGTCGTATCACTTGTTTTTTTTATTGTTTTTTTTTATTACGCATATGTTATTACGTATATAAGGGGGTTCTCCCCTTCCCTTAGTCAATACCAGCCTTACCACGCTCTTTACGATAAAGTTAAAATTTTGTTTAAATCACAAATCGCTGAATCACAAAGGCTGTTTAATTAGAATAGATAGCTCTTTTGAAAGCACTATAAAAAACTGTAGCGTAAAGAGCGAGGTATTGACTTGGGGATGATCCCACTCATATACGTAATAATTTCTGTTCGTTTTAAGTTCTTATGTTGCTTCTTACTTTCAGTTGAAAAAACTTGTTTTTTTTAATTTAATTTCTGATCGTTTTTAAATAATGCTGGAAATCCGGCGCCCCCTTCATAGAAATGTCCCTTACCCCAAGGAAACATCTTCCACGGAAAGATTTTCCCGAGTAACCCCCTCCTCCTGCACCCCCCCCCCCCAACCAGAAAAAAATCCTTCATGAAAATGGCTGTAAACTTTCATAATAACCAAAACAATATCTAAACAATGGGCAAAGTTCATAAATTGCAGCCCTTCCCCTGGGAACAGTGGGGAATTCAGTCATCTTAAAAGACATATTTATTAGATTTTCGACTATGTTGAACAAAATGGCTATCTCAGAATTTTAATTGGGTAACTTCGGGGAAAAAATGAGCATGGGAGGGGGCCAAGTTGCCCTCCAATTTTTTTTGGTCACTTCAAAAGGGCACTAGAACTTTTAATGTCCATTCAAATGAGCCCATTTACGATATTCTAGGATTACTGGATTGATACGATCACCCCTGGGGAAATAAAAAAATAAAAAAATAAAATAAACACGCATCTGTGATCTTTCTTCTGAGTTTTTTAAACTGAAAGTAAGGAGCGACATTAAAACTTAAAACGAACAGAAATTATTCTGTATATGAAAGAGACTGTCCCCTCCTCAACGCCTCGCTCTTTACGCTAAAGTTTTTTATTGTTTTAAAAAATAAAGTTGTGAGACAGAGTCAAACTTTAGCGTAAAGAGCGAGGCGTTGAGGAGGGGACAGTCTCTTTCATATACAGAATAATTTCTGTTCGTTTTAAGTTTTAATGTCGCTCCTTACTTTCAGTTTAAAAAACTTGTTTTTTTTTTATTTAATTTTTGAACGTTTTTGAATAAATGCAGGTTTTGATCTTGGCTCACCGTACATGAATAATTAAAACAAAATTTTCATATTAATTTACTTTTATTTAGTTAAATGGCTTTCTCGAAACTTGTTTAATTTTATTTACGAACGTTTTTATTAGTAATAAATATACGTAACTTACGAATTAACTTACGTAACGAACTTCTATATTCATATATTTTTAATACATTTATTAGGGGGTTCGCCCCCTAGTCAATACCTTGCTCTTTAAGCGAAAGTTCAAATCTTGTTCCAATTCTTTAGAAATGACCGCTTAATCACAAAGGCCGTTAATTAGAATAAATAGCTCTTATGAAAGTACTAAAAAATCTTTGGCTTAAAGAGCGAGGCATTGACTACGGGGTGAACCCAATTATATATGTAATATTTTCTGTTCGTTTAAAGTTTCGATGTTGCTGCTGTTGCAGTTGAAATACTTGTTTTTTTATATTAAATTTATGATCTTTTTTTTTAATAATGCTGGGAAGTCCGGCGTCCCCTTCATAGCAATGTCCCTTCCCCCATGAAAACTTCCTTCATGGAAAGACTCCTCCCACATAACCCCTGACCCACCCACCCCCTCCCCCCACTACCAGGAAAAATCTCCCCTGAAAACGTCTGTATACTTCCAAATAACCAATACTATATGTTAACATTGGGTAAAGTTCATAACTTTCAGCCCTCCCCCCGGGAAGTTCGGGGGATTAAGTCATCCTAAAAGACATACTTATAATATTTTCGAACATGCTGAACAAAATGGCTATCTCAAAGTTTTGATCAGGTGACTTTGGGAAAAAAATGAGCGTGGGAGGGGGCCTAGTTGCCCTCCATTTTTTTTGGTCACTTAAAAAGGGCACTAGAACTTTCAATTTCCATTTCCAATGAGCCCTTTCACGATATTCTAGGACAACTGGTTCGATACGATCACCCTGGGAAAAACAAAAAACAAACAAACAAACAAATAAACACGCACCCGTGATCTTTCTTCTGGCAAAAAATGCAAAATTCCACATTTTTGTAGATGGGAGCTTGAAACCTCTACAGTAGGGTTCTCTGATACGCGGAATATGATGGTGTGATTTTCATTAAGGTTCTATGACTTTTAGGGGTCTTTCCCCCCTTTTTCGAAAATCAGCCAAATTTTCTCAGGCGCCTAACTTTTGATGGAAAGGATTAAACTTGATGAAACTTATATATTTGAAATCAGCATTAAAATACAATTCTTTTGATGTATCTATTTGTATCAAAATACCGTTTTCTAGAGTTTCGGTTACCATTGAGCCGGGTCGCTCCTTACTTACAGTTCGTTACCACGAACTGTTTTGACAAAAATACAAAATTCCACATTTTTGAAGATAAGAGCTCGAAACTTCTACAGTAGTGTTCTCTGATACGCAAAATCCCATGGTGCGATTTTCATTAAAGTTCTTTTACTTTTAAGGGTATTTCCCTCTTTTTTCTTAAATAAGTCAAATTTTCTTAGGCACATAACTTTTAATGGGTAAGACTAAACTCGATATAAACTTATATATTTTAAATCAGCATAAAGATTTGACTTATTTGACATATCTATTGGCATCAAAATTCTGTTTTTTAGAGTTTTGGTTACTATTGAGCCAGTTCGTTACCACGAACTGTTAGAAAGAAAATACAAGTGAATGTGGTTTGTCAGTTTAATATACATATGCTGATAGTTATTCCTGAAAATCTTAATAGTATTTGGTTTACAGTCTGTGATCTCATGATCTATGAATTTTTTACTTCTGTCGATTTTTATCTAAACAAACAAACATGGCTACAACCCCTGGAGCAAAGTGGAATGGTAACCAAAAGTTTTGCTTTAACATCTGAATTGAAAGGAAAACTTCAACGCAAGCAAATTGAAAGATTTTGCCGTTATAATTTGCGTAATAGCTAATTTGGGATGGCCACGACGTTTTTTTGAACCATAAGTCAACATCTGATAATAAGCAGCTCTTACTAGTCTAATCTTCATTACACCTAATGAGCTTCAACCAAAATCTAAGCATCACAATAGACCTACGTAGTTTTAACAAAAAACAAGTCCATATCACCTTTCAGAATCTGTGAATGAGTTGTCTCAAAAAAAGCATATGCTATGCTTTACCCCCACCCCCTCCCCTAATGTATAAATATATAGCCCCCCATTTTGTTTCTAAACTATTATATAATTAAACAATTACTTACAAGAACTTCCAACTTGTAATATTCCAATTTCTGAGGTATACACAAAATTGACTCGCTTATAAGATATGTTGCTCGTTTTAGTTCTAGATTTCAAAAGAATATTGTCCCAGTCTTTATCTATCAAGAAAAGGTTGAAACACCCTAAAGGCATAAGATAAACGATGCCAGAAGAAACGCATGGGAACAGAGTTATCTTTTAAGATAACTCTGTCCCAAATGACTTCCACTAATTTTCGCTGAATTTTCGAGACAGGTCTTACAGATCTTGGTAATTAGCCTTCCACACCTGGGTTTTAAACAATAAACAACTTTAGTGCAAAGAGCGAGGCGTTGAGGAGGGGACAGCCCCTTTCATATACAGAATAATTTCTGTTCGTTTTAAGTTTTTTAACGTCGTTCCTTATTCTAAGTTAAAAAAAGCTTGTTTTTTTTTTATTTATTTATTTAGGGACAGGTGAAATAATTCCCTAAGCCTAAAAGGCACATTCTATTTGAGCTAGCAAAATATGCCACAATACGTCTGGACATTCGAAGCTGTGTCCGCTAAATTTACCCCCCTTGGAAAATACCCCCATCCCCGGTGTGAAAATACCCCCACAGAAAACAAGGGAGACCCCCTCCCCGTAAGTAACCGCCCTGGAAAAAGAAGTGTCCCGTAAGTAAACCCCCCCCCCCCCTCTGTGGAAAAATAAGTCTTTCAAAATTGGGAATTTTAATGACTTTTGGTTTTTTATTTTCCGTGGGAGGAAGAAATTTTGGTACTTGCACAAATGCGTCTGGACATTCAAAGCTGTCCGCTAAATTTACCCCCCCCCCCCTGGAAAATACCCCCATCCCCCGGAGAAAAATATCCCCCAGAAAATACCCCCCACAGAAAACCCCCTCCCCGTAAGTGACCAGCGGAGAAAGTTAAAGTAATATAAAAAAGAAAATAAGAAAGGTAGAAGGAAAAGAAGAAAGTTAGGGAAAAAAAGAAATAAAGAAAATAAAATAAGATTTAAGATAAAAAAATAATGGAAAAGCTTTTGTAATTCACCCCCCCCCCCCACCGCGCGTCCTGTGGCTCCAAAAATAAGTCTTTCAAAATTTGGGAATTTTTATATGACTTTTGTTTTTTTAGTTTTCCATGTGGGGAAGAAATTTTGGTACTTGTGTATTATACGCCACTAAATAAAGTCACTATTATGTCACTTGTCTTTGTCCTTGTCTCACGCTAAGTTGAAAGAAACGAACTAAGAAAACAAAGTTTTGTTTTCGAGTTTTACAAAGCGTTAATTTGAGTGAGTGGCCTATAATACACAAGAAACAAAATTGCTTTCCGCTAGGGAAAATCAAAAAAACAAAACCAAAATAAAAATATCAAATTTGGAAAGTCTTATTTCCCACTGGGGGTGATATTTTCGGGAGGGGGTATCTAGGCCGTGTCTGAGATATTGCTGATACACTCATGTTGATAGCCAGTAAGAAAATATTGTTATATGATTTAGTTGAACATCCCCCTTCTCAATCCCTAAAAGTTCCGTCTTAGTATCCTTCACATAAATATTTAATACATTCACCCCTAGCTACATGTTTTGCCTTTTGGTTTGCTGAAATACATCCCCTTCATCACACAATGAAAGTTTCAACTTATTATTCTAAGCCGTTGCTAAAATATTGCTGATAATTTTTTTTCGACAACCTGTATGGCACATAATGTGTATTGATTTAGTTTCACTTCCTCCTCAGTATTCGCTGAAAATTTCAGCTTAATACCCACAGCTTTAGTAGTAGTCGCAGTAGAAGCAGAAGTTAGAACGTTTTTGAATTAATGTAGGTTTTGATTTTGGCTCACCGTACATGAATATTTAAAAAAAATTGCATATTAAATTTTACTTTTTTTTATTAAATGGCTTTTTTCAAAACTTGTTTGATTTTATTTACGAACGTTTTTGATTAGTAATAAATATATGTAACTTACGAATTACTTACGTAACGAACTTCTGTATTCATTGATTTTTAATACGTATATTAGGGGGTTTGCCCCCCTGGTCAATACCTTGCTCTTTAAGGCTAAAGTTCAAATTTTGTTCAAATTTCTTTAAAAATGACTCCTTAATCTCAAAGGCCGTTAATTAGAATAAAAAGCTCTTATGAAAGTACTAAAATTCTTTGCCTTGAAGAGCGAGGTATTGACTAGGGGAAAAACTTGTTTTTTTTAAAATATAATTTCTGATCTTTTTCTTTAATAATGCCTTGGAAATTGTGGCGCCCCCCACGGAGCAATAGGCAATGTCCCTTCCCCAATGAAAACTTACTGCATGGAATAGATCCTCCCATATTTTAAACCCCGCGAACCCCCCCCCCCCCCCCCGCGCCTGCCCACGTTACCAGAAAAAATCCCCTGAAAACGTCTGTATACTTACCAATTAACCATACTATATGTTAACATTTGGTAATTTCCAAAACTTTCCTGCCCTCTCCCCCAGGAT